>JAJJWW010014138.1:0-531573 GCA_023531295.1 Papaver armeniacum
GTCGCTGAACCTCCAATGGTCTTGGTTGTGCTACGGGCTAAGCTGCGGTAGTGCGAGTGGCAATGCCAGAGCTGCTAGTGGCGTGCGTGGCATGTGCCAATGGCATGTGCGGAATGCCTTGGTGGTAGGTTGCACTTGTTTGCAAGTTAGGCTACCAGCATGTGTGTTTGGCATGTGCCAATGGAATGCGTGGCCATTAGGGCCGTGACCTTGATAGGGAAACTAGCTAGCGAGCATGTTGGCATGTGCCAATGGCATGCGTGGCCGTTAGGGCCGTGATTTTGATAGGGAAACTAGCTAGCGAGCATGTTGGCATGTGCCAATGGCATGCGTGGCCGTTAGGGCCGTGACCTTGATAGGGAAACTAGCTAGCGAGCATGTTGGCATGTGCCAATGGCATGCGTGGCCGTTAGGGCCGTGATTTTGATAGGGAAACTAGCTAGCGAGCATGTTGGCATGTGCCAATGGCATGCGTGGCCGTTAGGGCCGTGATTTTGATAGGGAAACTAGCTAGCGAGCATGTTGGCATGTGCCAATGGCATGCGTGGCCGTTAGGGCCGTGACCTTGATAGGGAAACTAGCTAGCGAGCATGTTTGGCATGTGCCAATGGCATGCGGGGCCGTTAGGGCCGTGGCTTTGGTAGAAAAAGCCGCTAGCGAGCATGTTTGGCATGCGCCAATGGCATGCGGGTCCGACTTGGCCTAGGTTGCGTGGTTTGTTAGCCTAGGGCGCTATATTTTGCATGCGCCAATGGCATAGCGGCTTGGAAATATGGCTTGTAGTACGTGTTGGCATGTGCCAATGGCACGTACGGCCATGTTGACCTAGTTGCACGTTTTGCAAGCCTAGGGCGCTATATTTGGCATGCGCCAATGGCATAGCGGCTTGGAAATATGGCTTGTGGTACGTGTTGGCATGTGCCAATGGCACGTACGGCGAGGTTGACCTAGTTGCACGTTTTTGCAAGCCTAGGGCGCTATATTTGGCATGTGCCAATGGCATAGCGGCTTGGAAATATGGCTTGTGGTACGTGTTGGCATGTGCCAATGGCACGTACGGCCATGTTGACCTAGTTGCACGTTTTGCAAGCCTAGGGCGCTATATTTGACATGTGCCAATGGCATAGCGGCTTAGTTTGGCATGGTTGTCAATGAGTGCGATATGTAGTTTGGTTTTGGCGTCGCTGCCATGGTGCGTAGTGTGCGGCTTGGTTTTGGCGTTGTTGCCATGGTGCGCAGTGTGCGGCTTGGTTTGGCATTGTTGCCATGGTGCGCAGTGTGCGGCTTGGTTTGGCATTGTTGCCATGGTGCGATGTGCGGCTTGTCTTGGCATTGTTGCCATGGTGCGCAAAGTTTGCGGCTTGGCTTGGCATTGTTGCCATGGTGCGTAGTGTGCGGCTTGGTTTGGCATTGTTTCCATGGTGCGCAGTGTGCGGCTTGGTTTGGCATTGTTGCCATGGTGCGCAGTGTGCGGCTTGGTTTGGCATTGTTGCCATGGTGCGCAGTGTGCGGCTTGGTTTGGCATTGTTGCCATGGTGCGCAGAGTGCGGCTTGGTTTTGGAATTAGGGTTCGTGTCGAAAATCCTAACGGTATTTTGAAAAATACCCTATTAATTATTTACACGAGTTAAATGCTCTTAGTTAATGTGTTGCGGGTAACACTAGGTCATGGGGTTTTACAATTTTACCCCTTGTTTAAAAACCACCATCAACCCAAGGAAACCTCTTTTTTCTAAAAAAAAAAAATCTAATTTTCTGAATATTATATATAATGGAGATTTATTTGGGATTTGGGTAACAAAAATCTAGGTAAAAAATCAAAAATCTTAATTATCCTTTTATACCGCTCTCTCTCACTGTTTCCGATTCTTTCCTTCTCTTTTGAACAACATAATGTCTCATGCAAGATTAATTCTTCATCACCGTCTAATGGATTAATTTTTTTGATAGATGAATATGATTTGCATGCCCCTCTTTCGATCTTTTTACAGTTTTTGCAATTGCATCATGTCACCACCACCAAATTCCAAAATGACTAAAATAGGGAGATGATGATTCTGAAACTGCATACATGGTTTTAATCTTACTATTTTTGGGCATAATTTTGGTTCCAATATCAAAAATATGAGTGGATGGAATAGTTCTTCGGTCCAAAAGAAACAATATTCCTTACTTATTCCATAATTTTGGTTCATTTCTGCACAAACTCACCAATTTCAATGGGTTTATATCAGATATCCTTGCTGGCCTAAGTTTAATCATCTCATGCCGTCTCAGTGATATAATCAACTTTTAGTTCATCCTGTTGTATGTAATAATTAAGATTGAACCAACCTATGAACTTTGAACTGTTTGTGAAATGTTAAGTAGAAATTAAATATCAACAAGAGCGCGTGTCTTAATACTTTTAGAAAGATCATGGGAAAAATCTGAAGTTGAACTGAAGTTCTATAACAATCAAAACAAATGAAAACCGGATAAACAGGAAGAAGAGAGACAAGTTTTGCCTAGTTTTTTTTTACCCGAATTCGGAAATAAATATCCATTTTTAATATTTAAAAAAACAAATAACCATGGTTAAAAAATCAACCTATAATCAAGGGAGGAATGTGCACCCCGGGTTAGAGGGAGGTGCACATAGTCGCACTCAAGTTGTAGAGATGAAAAAAAAAAAGAAATCGTGATATTTGTTTCTATTGGGGGTAATTAAGAAAATATATTCCTCATCAATATAATTAATTTTTTTTACCATATTCCAATACATAATTCCAAAAACTTAGATAAAAGCCTAATAAAAGTAGGCTATTAGTTGCTCCTTAACCTCTATATAGGTACAAGTTAAGAGTCATGTTAACCTATGCACCCACGCATAGGATTAGAGTTAATTAATAATCATTGTTTTACATTGGGTTTGGAGAAACAAATATACTGGTCTCCTCTATTAATGAAAATGTCAATTTTTATTATTCCCTTATTTTTCTCCTTTTATCTATCTAATTCTCCTCATCTTCTGCACTCTTACTTAAAAACCTACCACACCTACCACTGATAATGAATATTCCGAATGTTAAAAAAAAAAATCAATCAAAAAATTATGTTTTCTAATAATATGGGAGGAAATCAAAGACTGTTCAGGAATAAAACCAAATTAAAGGAAAGGAAAATGAAAATCAATAATTTCTCACCCTATTTAATCTAAAACCTCCGAAGAAAAAAAACAATCAAAATCAGTATTCTTCTTTATTAGTTTTTTTCTGATTGAAAGCAATCTTTTTTCATCAGCCAAAGGAAATCATGAAGAAGTACAAATATACCCATTTTGTTTTGAAATCAAAGATTAAGATGGATGAATGTAGAGGTGTAAAACGTGCCGACACAGCACAACACAACCCACGAAATCACGTGTTTAGCGTGTTATGTGCCGTGCTTAAAGGCATGCTATGCTGGGATGTGCCAGAAAAATAAACGTCTTTGTCCGTCTTTGTGTTGTGCTTGAGACACATTTATTTTATATTTTCCAATATATATGTTTTCCAAATATTTAGGTATTGTATGTGTTATTATGATAATAATTCAACATAACGGTAGTAGAATGTCAAAATTTAGCTAGAATAGAGGCTTTTTTTGTGAAATATACACACAATGTGATGTATTATGCCATGTTTGTAGTATTTTATACACATTATGACGTGCTTTCTTAACGTGTTGTGTTGTGCCGTGCCACGTGCTAATCCGTGTCGCTGCGTCTTTGTCTTTGTCTTGGACTCTTGTGCCAATTACTCAAACACAACACATCCCTTTAACTAACGTGTTGTGTCGTGCTGGGCTAAGTCACGTGTTGGGCTGGGGTGTGCTCAAATTTTAGCGTGATGTGTTGGGCTGTGCTCGTGCTGTAACAACCCAATTTACACCTCTAGATGGATGTATGTAAAAAGAGATTCTAAAAAACCCTAAACAGTCTTGTATACCCGTAATGACAAATAAGTTAACAGGGGTATAATTGACATTAAGTTGTTTTGGGAAAGTTATGGAATTAATGAGAAGTCAATCTTGTCTATAATTGAAAGTTGTGTTCTCTAAAACAACCACTCACATGTTTTCTTATTTATGGGTCCCATAACATTCATCAAGGGACCCATTGTTCGGTCCCATAACATTCATCAAGGGACCCATTGTTTCTAATGGGTTCATCACCACCCTCTATTAGGGTATATTGTTTTAGGATTGTTTCTTGTGTTATATTTCTAGGAGGGAGGATCCACGGACACTCTTAGATGGACAAGGTCAGACAATATTTGTGCCACTGTCTCCATCAAACTCAAACGACAATGAATTTAAGTCTAATATTTTATTGATATGTTCCTATAATAAGACTTTACATTCATACCAAAAATGATTGCAATTCGAGACAGCAAACCTGGCCATCTACCGATCTTAATTTCAACCGTTAATTTTGAACGGTTGTTATTCAAAGAGTTAGATGGTGGTTTTATACATCTCGAATTGCAATCATTTTTTGTAGGAATGTAGAGTCTTATAAGAAGAATATACCATAAAAATATTAGACTTAAATTCATTATCGTTTGGGTTTTGCGGATAAAATGACACAAATCTTGTCCGACCTTGTCCATCTAAGAGTGTCCATGGATCCTCCCTCTATTTCTAGAACCATTGATTTTATTATTGAATGAGATTTAAAGATAGTCAACAAATCACTCAAGTCCCTCCTTTTCTCACTCTTTTCTCCTTTTCATCTTCTTGTTTCCTTTTCAACTTCTTCTTCTCCGTTTTAATCCCACAGTAAAACCTTAAAAAGATTTTGTTCACTTCAACTATCTATCTATATTACTCAAAAAGAAAAAAAATCCTCCATTTAGACTATTTCTCTCATTGTTATTCTAGTCCTCTTTCCGTGTTTTTTTTTTTTTTTTTTTTTTTTTTTTTTTTTTTCATTTTTGATCTGTACATGATCACGATTTAGCCAAAGAGTTGAATTACAGAGGTAGATGGATCATGCATTTAATAGGATTGAGTTGTTTTGATTCCATTGATCATATATCTTTGGACTTGATTAAGATGATTTTGGAAAATAATATGTCTATTCCCTAAATCTTAATGGATTGGGAATTTTTATCACGATGGTTTATATTTTCTAAGCAAGAGAAACAAAGGTTGACAACCGGTCGGTAACTCCTTTCGTTTTATATCTGGTTGCTTTAGTTTAGCAATTGAAATAAGCAAAGATCCGTATATGCCATCATTTAGGCAGGCAGATGTATCAATGGCAGGATTTTATGATGGTCATATTGCTTTTATCGTTAATTATTGGAGATGGAGGCAGCTGTGCATCATATTAAAATAGTAAAAATTAATTGCAGGATGGTATAAAGGGGAGTGGGTAAAAATTAATTGAAAATTCAGGGTTGTTTCCAAGAAAAATGACTTTAAATATAGAAAAAGAACAATCATCAGGCTGAATACAGAAAACAAGAAATGATAACATGCCACGAATAAACAAGTGACGCAAATTTTATTATTTTATTTGTAAACCAAAGAGTATTTCTTCTTCAAGAGCAGTTGAGCGATCGCCATTATTGTATTTGAACAACTCAGATGCAAGTCATTAATTTCTTTTTGAAAAGTAGTTCTGAGATCAACCATTCTTCACCGTTATTGTATTTGAACAACTCATTTGCAGTGATACACAGTAGCCTCCACCAGTTAATTAACTTCACGGCCTCTTCTTCGCCAATCCCATAAAATGACATGAATATGTCTTTTACTTCTTCAATTTTACTGTCTATTCTTTTCAATATTTCTTCACTGCATATTATGAAACAGTCATTTTGACTCATTTAAACACCTAACATAAGAATAATAAAGCTCTTATATGAAGATAATTAATCAAGTTTTGACATCTTACTTGCTACGAGCGAAATTATTTCCGCTTAGAATCCAATGGTCTGTAACCGTTACATCCTCCTAAGGAAAAAATTTAAAGATAATTAGCTTCAAGGACCAATATTTAAAGGAGTTTTGTTATCTTGTGCACCCATACATAATATAAGAGTCAATCATTGGCATTGAAAATGATAAAAAAAAAATGATAGAGGATATCTTTTGCATTGGAGAAGGTAGATGTTCATCGATTTTTTGAATTTTTCTCCACACAAGTGCAAACTTTACTTTTTATCCCATGCAAAAAACATCATCTCTCATATTTTTTTTTATCATTTTCAATGCCAGTGATTGGCTCTTATTTTGTGTGAAATAACGTAAGAGCATTACTATAAAGTCATGCTTCAAAATTACTATAGAGTCCTTCTCTCTATTTTACCTGGAAATACAGAAGACATGTGGCTGATGGTATTACTAATGTCCCGGATGGGAAAAAGTTTTTGGCGTACCAATCATCCTCATTCAGTGGCTGCAAAAACAAGTATAAAAGTCATCTGGTTAGAATTTAGCATAAACCGAAGTATTTTTACTCATCATTTAAATCACCCTGCAGAAGTTGAATAGCAGTTCTTGTATGTAAGCGCTTACCTCCCAATGGTCGGAAAAGCTTTTGTGACATAAATGCTCCAAGAAAAGCAAACCATCATCTTTCATCCATTTTGATATTTTTCGGAGAAATAGTTCAAAGTTCTTCATATGCTAGAAAAAAAGAAAAAAGAAATAAAAATAAAGATTAAAGTATCTATCTATCTATCTGTCTATGACATAAATATACTCCATACCTCGATCAATCCGATGACGAATACACGGTCAAATGTGCTTTCAATATCGGCTCTTGTAACATCTGCTAATATTATCTCAACATTTGATAAATTGAGATTTCTACACAAAGTTGAAGAGGAATGAAATAGTTTAGATAAATCATAGATGTCACTACTTTTTTTTTTTTTTTTGAGAATCAAAATTCCAGTGCCAAGAAAATCCACTAGCTAGCTAGACAATCTAACAAAATCGAAATACTCACTTGCACTGTTCTAGTATGTATTCTTTGTTCGATGATGTATTGGTAACTCCGGTGATCTTGCTATTCTTGTATTTCTTTGCAAGATGCAGAACAAGTAACCCAGCTCCACACCCTAGATCTAATATGGTGTGACCGTCTTTTACGCCTGCCCTCTCACAATACAAATCCATCATTTTCATATTTGCCTCTTCTATCGTAGTAGTCGATTCATCCGTAAACAAACCCGCACTGGTCACAAAAATATACACAAGAAAAAAACTAGTTTGTGAGTCTTCTATTGATAAATGATAATCATGTATCAAATGACATTTACAGTGAGTTTAATTACCTTTCTTTTCCACCGATAATCTGGTTGAATGAGTCCGGTGTCTCATAAATCTTATGGTTTTCTAACGTGTCTATCTCTGTTGCCATTTTCATGCCACGAAGCGCTATCATGGACGACAAAAAAAAAAAAAAAAAAATCAAGATTAAGTGATCTGAACATCAGGAACCTGTTTAAATCAAGATTAAAGATGATGAACATCATTACATTTATTGAAGTCAAGGAGTTGAGCAAGCTGTTCCTGTTGAGTTGGTTTTGTGTACCATTTGATACGTTTTTCGATCCCAATCTTCATCAGCCTTCTGACCTCTTCATCTGAAATCAGCCCGAGCTCCATTTTCTTCCACAAATCATCTTGTTGGGTGATTTTAGTTGCATCAACTGTGGTCGACATCTTTCCTTGGAAACTAAACTAAAATGCAGAACTAACTATAAAGATGAACTAAAACTTGTACTCCCTCTTTTTTTTTTTTATAGAAAAATAAAGTTGTACTAAAACTTGTACTCCCTCAGTCCCAAATATATAGACCGACGAGGACCACGGGGTAGGTTCTCTTAGATAACTTAGCGGTTTGCCCGTGCCATAATGGCACGGGGCGGAAGGGGAATTGGTGCTATGGTTCTGGTTACTTGTTCACACTACAGACATATTTTTGAAATATAATTGAATACTATGATTATATTTAAACACCTAATTTACCCTTAATCCGCCAACGGACGGGAAACTTCCTGTTGGACGACGGAAGGCATACGTGTACAGTGGTGGTTAAATTTTTGTGATTAACGTTTTTGGCCACGGTTTCCCAAAAAAAAAATCAATTCCATTCCAATTTGATCATATTGATCTAACATTGGCAGTCCCCAATTATTGTTAAATCCCATCAGCTCCATCTAAACAGATCGAATTCGTCTTCAAATGCTTCGAATTAAAACATACTCCCTCCGTCCCTATTATATAGGCGAAGTTTTGAAAATTTGTAGTCCCATTAAATAGGCGGATTTTCAATTCCAAGATGGATTTCTCCATACATTACCCTTATTTATTAGAGCAGTGCTATCCCACACGACTTTGCGGGATGGCTTTCCGTAAAAACGGCTTCTTTACCGTTAGATCATGTTAAAACCCAGATCTAACAGCCTTGAACCCTTTAGGGGAAGTGGTGGGTCCTTCCCTGAAAGGGTCTGTTTGGGAGCTTGGAAACGGGATAACATATCCTGGAAAAGTTTATCTTAATTTAATCTATGATAACCTTGTTAATGGTTAGTTTTAATGGTGTTTGTCTAAAATTCTATCATATCTTGGGCTAGGTTAACTTGTGTTTGTTTGACTACAGAAATATGTTTATATAAATAATTATTTCTTAGCCAAAATACTTATTTTAAAAAAAAATAACTGTCTAACCCAGGTGAGGATACAGGTATCCCAGGTATTTGGAAGAATACCTTAAACTCACTTTTTTAGCTTCCTAAAATCAAGGAAGGTTTAGTAATCCTTATACGAGATTGGAATTACAAAGTGAGACAAACACATTTTAACAGAGTTATTTACTAGATAACCCAACCTATGATGGGATATCCAGGATACCAAACACGACCAAAGTGGTGGGTCATTTCCTAAAAGTGATGGGTGCTTTTTTAAATATGAATCTAACCGTTGATTTGATCATCCAACGGTAAAGAAGCCGCTTTTGCGGGAAACCATCCCGCAAAGTCTTGTGGGATAGCATTTGTCTATTTATTATAGGTAGTTATCACCATAATTAAGTTAATGGTAAAACAGGAAAGAGGATGGATATGTATGAAATCAAAGTTTTTTCTTATTCTACGAGAAACCCACTTCTCTGCCTATATATTAGGGACGGAGGGAGTAATTGATCACCGTGGTTCCTTCCAATTCAATTAAGTCTGATCTAATTTGATCGTTGATTTCCAAAATTAATCTAATAATCAAATATTGGTAGGCCTTAATTATTGTTAACCTCAGTCCAAACTTATCTATTCCGTTTATTACTTCGAGTTAAACAAAATTTAAAAATCACGGTGTCAAACAAAATTGGCAAATGTTAACTTATGAATGGTGGAATAAGTTAAGCAAGCATTACTTTTTTGTTGGATAGTGGACTTTATACGGGGGAACGTAATCTTTTTCATTTAAATAAATAAACATGATGAATTTTCACGGGGCTTTTGTTAACTTGTATACCCCTTACATGTTAAGGTTTAACAGTAAAGAACTAGATTTGTGCCTGTTTTATATATCGGACATTTTTTTCTTTTAACTTGGTGTGCGCGGGGCTTCGCCACGTCCCGTATCAATATATGGGGATGTACTTTTTATTTGGTGTGGCGGGATGAATACATTAAATAGGTGGAGAAAAGATAGGAAATATATTGGGATTTTATTAAATTTTTCCTTTTACTTTCGAAAATATTTACTCTTTCCTTTTATTTTATGGTAAAATATGTGGGTTATTTTCTTATTTTCTTAATAATTTGGAAAAAGAGTACTAATGTAGGTACTCGACTTCGATTCAAATTTGGACTTCCATAAAATTCCAAACACGTTAAGTTGAGTTTTCCTTTTGAGTTTGTATTTAGGCTTATAAAAAGCGAGAGTTTCCTCACTGTTCATCATGAGAGCTTTATTTATCCTGCCAAGGGTTATTGATTTAGTCGATATTTTTGGTTGTTAATGCGATCTTGTAGGATTGGGTATGCCGTTTTGGGTTGTGATAACAATATCTAAAAATTCTTCTTCCCACCTTAGTTGAACTTCGTCTTGTTCTATATCAGTAGCTACGTTGTTAAAATACCTTGTTAGAATAACTGAACAGTTGCAATACAACAGGTGTCCTGAGTGCAGGAAAAAAAAAGATATATTCAATTGAACAAATCCGAAGGTTAAATTTTTTAACTTTTACTCTTTTCAGGGAATCGAACAAATCCGAACGTAATCTTTTTCATTTAGAAAGTGAACAGTATATTCTATGCAATAATGTTAGGGAATCATTGAGTCATATGTTTTTTCATTACACGTATTCTTTTGAGATATGGAAGTACTTCATTATGACCTTCAAAATTGCTTGGCCTATGCCAAGTAGGTTGCTTCAATTATTTGAAGCTTGGACCATTAACGTGCTGCGTGGTAAAGGAAGACAGGTATGGCAAATATTGCATTATGCGATTTGTTGGGTTTTGTGAAAGGAAAGGAATGGAAAAGTTTTTGGAGGTCGACATAAGTGTGTGCAAGAAAGTATTGATTTGGTCAAGCAATTGGTAGTTTTATGGTCTTGTGATAATAACACTTTCAAGTATGTTGATCCAAGTCTCATTTGGAGTAATTGGGATACTCTAATGTGTATGTAATTGACCTTGGATTATTTCTTGGTTCTCTTTTTCTCTTTTCATATAACCTTCTCTTTCGAAAAAAAAAATCTTACCAGTCTACCAGAAAAATTCTACTTAAGAATTTAACATACGAAGATCCAACATTTTCTTCCAAGCTTTTGTCTGTAAACCACCATAAACAGATTCGACCACAGAAAATAAAATAAAAAATCCTATTTATGGTGTTTAGCTGAATGATATATCCTTCCACCAACAAAGTCATGGTGACTTAAGGCACTTAACGTTAAGATTTGTGGGTTCCTACCTACAGACTGTAACCATGCAGGTTCATGGAAATCACAGTTAACGTGGCTCTTAAAAGATCACAAACATATGGCATGGTAGGGACAAACGCGTAATGGTGGAATGCATGGTTGCAAATTTACGATCCAATGAATCCATTCACACAAGAAAACAATTCTAACTACTCCCTCCGTTACTTTTTAATAGGCCAGTTTGGTTTTTAGAGAAAATTAAGGAAATTAAGAAAACTAATCATTGAAAGTGGTCCTCATGACATTTGTCAATAAAAGAAGTGAAGTGAGATGGTCCCCATGACACTTGTCAGCAAAGAAAGTAATTGAAATGGTCCACATAACACTTGTCAAAAGAAAGTTAAAAGAAAAGTGGTCCAAAAAATTAAAGTAACATTTGACTTTCCCAATTACTTAAACAAGCTTATTTTTTGAAATATTTATTTATAAACTAAATTTATTAAAAAGTAACGGAGGGAGTAATTGTCAAAGAGAGAACTGAAAATATAAGTGGTGCAAAAGGACTTGCTTGTTTGGGATTGGATATTCAGGGAAGAACTTCGATATATAGAATCTCAACAATGTCACCACAAAGATATCTTCCCTCCGCTGATGGAGTTTCGTAAGCAAGAATATGAGCTAAAGCTACATCTCTGACATATATAGATCACGGAAACTTGTTTGGAATACATGTATACAATTCTGTATTCTCTATATATAGAATCACGGAAACTTGTTTTCCAGTTAAACTCTCATAGGAAACCGTATTTTTCTAGAAAGTTCTAGTAAAGGTATATTATTTAGGAATCCAATTCAAAAGAAGATTTCTACGTGAGTATTGTCCATTTTAGACGGTGTTACTAACGTATAATTAAATATCAGTGTAAACATGGTATAACGAGATTATTTAAGTTTAAATTCTGACATAAGTATTGTCTATCCACCGTTACTAACGAACAGTTAAGTAAATGGTGTAGACAAAGTGTAACCAAATTTTAATTATTACAACCAACGAGTTATGCCAAGTGTCCTCACCATAGCTTCTACATCGAGAAAAGGCCTATTTCTACCAATAGGAAGCGAGGATTTCATCACCGTTCAACGTGAGAGCATATTTTGTCAAGGCCTTTAAGGGAGAAGATTATTTTATTTCTTTGGAAGTTGTGCTTTTTTATATTATTCTACTAGAAATTGGTTTTTCTTGAACTAAAAACAACAAATTTTGTTCCCAATGCAAAAAATTGTTGTTTTCAATGCAATAAAGCAAACAAATCTTGTTTCCAATGTAAGAATTTGTTGTTTTAGTGAACCTTCACATGTATATGGGTATACAAGTTAACAAGACTCATTTTCACAATTATCCTTAATCTAGTTGAATATTTTTTTTTCTTTCTTACTCATCCTTAAAAACAAATTTATTATTTTTTTAATTTAAAAGTTACCCTTAAATATTTTTTACTCTTTCTTTTCCCTCCAATACTTTCTTCCCTCCTAATTTTCTTCCCTCTAACTTTGGCTTTGCAAACTTTTGCCGCAAGGTGTAGTTACACCCAGATAGTTTTGATTATGAGATGAGAGTTATTTTGGAGGAGGACAGAGGCCGCAAGGTCTACATTAGGAATTAGCTTGTTTTGTTTTCTTTTTTGATTTTGTTGTTTCTTTTAGTTTAGCTTTGTAAGGTTTGGGGTGTTTCCTTAAACCCTGCGGATTGTGTCAAAACAAAAAAAAAAAAAAACTTTGGCTTTGCAAACTTTTTGTCTTCCTTTTAATTAAAAGAGACACAAGGCTTAGTCTAAGTGTAACTACACGTGAGCTAATGGGCCCTTTTGCCGTTCGAACTTTTTTTTTTACTTCCGTATCCGTTAGTGTTCCACTTAAAAAAAGAATTCAAATTTTAAGCATACATAAATCTTTCGGGACATACAAAATGATAGCCCCATCTTGGGTGACCTTATAAGGGATAACCTATGGGTAGCTCAATTACCTATATACCCTTAATAAAAAAATCTAAAATCAGTTTTTTAAAAAATCAAAATCAGCTTCCCTTAACAACTCTTCCTTTTCCTCCTCTAGCCGAACTCTTTCCCTCCCGCGAAAAAAAAAATTAATCACCGTGATTAATTATCGATTCATAAAAATTTGAGTGTCGATTAAACTGAACTACATAATGACTCGTACAAAGAAAAGCAGTGACTAGGCAAACCAAATCGTCTTCTAATCCATCAATTGAAGAAGAAGAACCAATTGAAGATGAAGGTGTAGAAATTGAAAATCAACCACTAATTGAACCAGAAATTGAACCAATTGCATCTCCAACTCCGAAAATGAGGATAAGAAAGTAAGTTTTACAAACCCAATCTCATATTTGTTGTTTTTCATCGATTAAATGACGGTTACGGTGTTGGGTTCGGCTCAAAATTGAGTTGTGTTTTTAGCCGAACTGTTCTTCACAAAAGCTTCCTGTAAGTGTATTGTTCTTCATAAAGAGATGCATAGGGGTTCGACATATTCGACAATCATAATATGTGCCGAACCTAGCACATTTACGAGGTTCGACTATTACGATATTCACAATATGTGTCGAACCAATACAAACTTATTAACCCAGGAATGTACATGATCAGGTTCGGCTTATATTCTACTTATTCAAATAGCCGAACAATGTGTTTCCAATAGGTTCGGCGCTTATGAATTTCTAAATATAAGCCGAACCCTAAACATTTTTTCTTCCAGACAGTTCAGTGTAGGGTTCGGCTTGTTAGGACAATTCGAACCAAGCCGAACTCTGGTCTACAAGGTAGGTTCGGCTCTTAATCAACACTTTCAGCTAGTCGAACTGTTCATCCAGACTCGCTGAACCTTAGTGAAAAAGCACAAACTTTTGATGATTTTAACCTACAAAAGTGAGATTAAACATAAGATATGTTGGAAAATTTCCGCGAACAACCTAAATGACTACAATTCAAGGGTAACTAAATAATCTACACAATTTTTTTCTCACTTTCCCCTTCTCCTTCTAAAAAAACCTAATTTTTTTTTTCTCACTCAAAATTTTTTATCTACACAAATTAATAACTAAATAATCTTAAAACTAATCACCAATAAGAATTATTTTAACTTATCATTAGTATTAACACTAATCCTAAAAGGGCAGATTTGCCATTACCAAAAATATTTGGTTAAGGGGCTTCTGATTTTGCTATTTACACACCTTTTTTGTCTTTACTTGGTATGCCCTAAAAAATTTCCGTAAGCCTAAAAGCAGCCTTCTAGAAAAATATTTATATGCAACTATATAGTTAACGTTGGAACTGTTTATCAAAGTACCAAGCTGGTGGATAAGTTTGCCGGGTTAGGAATCTTGGAACCAAGGTTCAAATTACCACAACTGCGGCACCTTTTTAAATAATAAAATACTTAATCAAATAGAATTATAGGACTATAAGAGCATCTCCAATGCAAGGGGTAGAGGTCTTAAATTAGCATGACACATAAGATTTAATAATTTTTTCACCAAAGTTTCATCTCCAATGCAAAGGTGAGGGTCATAGGTAAAATGACATGGCTAAAGTTGGGGTAAAGAAGAAAGTCTAAATAAGACTTTCTTCATGACCTTGGGTCATAAGTCCACATCATCTTTTGTGTCTAGATTTAGACAAAAAGTGTAAGATAGGACCTTGGGGATTGGAGATGGATTTTAGGTAGTGAGCCTTTCTCTTTATTAGTTTTTGTCCTATAGTAAATGACCCACAACCAAAAGGTATAAATAAGACATCCACATAGGATGACTTTGACCTCTAGTATTGGAGATGCTCTAAAGGGAATCCTCAAAATATTTATTAAAACAATGTCATTTATTACCGTCAAATGGGTATTCCAAAAAACAAGTTACAAACCCAAGATAAAAATGCTTTAAGCCTTTAACCTATTCCTCCATGCTTATTGGTATTACAAACACAAAATTGGTTAAAAAAGACCAAAATCAATAATTCGAGTGAAAAGGACATTTAGATTTTGATATCATGTTTTATATGGACAAAAATATAAAAATAGCCAGGATGTAAACAGGTTTCATCCGCCTTTTTATTTTCAAATATTTTTCTTATTTTTAAATTACATCACGAGTATCTAGTTTCATCCTTACTATTTTTTAGGTTTAAGCGAGGATGAATCCAGTTTCATCCTTGCTATTTTTTTAGTATCCATTTCACCCATACTAATTTTTACTCGTCCATTTGAACCATGTTTCAAAAATATTTGGACAAATGACCAATTTTCCGTATTAAAGAAGATGCCTTTGTCTATGACAAGACTAAGGACAACAGCAAGATTGATCAATCTATGACTATGAGAAGATAAATCGACTGCATATATATACTACTCCTGGAGTATAAAATGAAGATGCTTTGTGTATGACAAGGGGCAACCTGGATTGATCGAGGAGCAATTTTATACTAAACTGTCCGATATTAGGCTAAGTCCTATGGGCTAGATTGGATTGCTAGATTTGCCAAAAAATGTTGCAAATCATGAAAAAAGTGTGAGAAAAAAGTTAACACTCAATCTGGCTAATTCTCTCTCCTAGCATTTGCTCGCAGTCGCATTATCGGTGAGATTAAAACGCCGAATAGTGCGGCGCTCAAAAAGTAGTCCAAACGTTGAACCATTCGGCGCTAGATAAATGTTTTTGGTAGAAAGAGAAAGTGATAGAGAGAGAGAGAGGGACGTGTGATGGAGAGGGACGTGTGAGAGAGAGGGGGAGAGAGAGAGAGAGGGACGTGTGAAAGAGTAAAGGAATGATAGAGAGAAGACAAAGAGGGAGGAAAAGAATGAGAGAGAGGAAAAGAAGGAGAGAGAAGAAAAAAAGAGAGAGAATTGCCGAATGGTTAGGCGTTTCGCTGCTAGATTGACCATCCCATAAGGGTTAGGAGGTTCTTATCCTCGACGTGGACACTAATCTAAACATTAAATATCTAAGCCCATGGACTAAGTCTTAGCAACACTTCTTTCTTACTAAAATGTGGCAAAACTGATTGCTTTTGCAATTTTTTAGGGACAGAAATAGCTGTCGCCTGTCGCCAAATACATCCTTATCTCTACCACAGAATGACATTCGACACCTGCCCCTACAGTTCCTCGTGTATCAGGAATCCACGTTTGCGTATTAATTACCTGCCCCTACAGATCCGCTGTGTGCAAACACGCGACAGAGATTAACATTTGTTATCGAGCAATGCCAATAATGCGATGTGGAAAATCCAAAAGAGGTGAAGTAAGAGTCACCAATCCTTTCCGAAGATTCCAAGAAGGTAGCTGTTTCCAACTTTCATTTTTCTATTGCTAGCTACGTGGCGTTAATTAGAAAGGTGCAGATATCGCATTTTTCTGGCATAATAAAAAGTTGGGTGTGGTACCATTTTTGTTCTGATGTTTACAGTCCAACAACTTTATCGACTATATTTCTGATGATGACAGATACTAGTTTTTTCAATTTGTCAAAGATACTTTTTAGTTTTGCCAGAGGTGACGAGATAGCTAGACTAACAAACATTAGGGCGCGGAATCCGCCATAAAAAATGGTTTTGTTAAAATCAACGCTGACATAACTTGTGATGGACTTTGAAAACTGCAGGTTTAGGTGGTGTTTTGCGAGTAAAGTAGAGAGCTCGGTTGCTTGCTTTGCACCATATCTTCTACTGTGGAACCAGTGTTTGCTGAGCTGGTTGTGTTTTTCTTTTTACTCAGCAAATGTAAAATCTAAAGACTTAAAGGGCTAAACAAATAAAGCGTCCACGTTGACTTGTGAGGAAACATTCGCTTTTTATTGGTTGAAATAGACCTTTTTATTGGTCGAAATAGGCTCTTTTATCCCCTCCTAGCAAATGTAAAAAATGAAACCAAATTCAATTAGGAATTCATGAGGACACTTGCCAACGTATGATTGGTTTAAAAATTAAAAACTCTAAAGGAAAACCTAACCCACCGTGTTTGGAATGTTATGGAAGTCCAAATTCAATTTGGAACTCAAGTATCTACCGTATAAGGAATCTTTTTTCCAGATTAATTTATAAAGGGAAAAAAATTCACATATTTTCTGCGAAAATAAAATGAAAAAATAAATAAAATATACACATATTCTCCACATATTCAATGTGTTTGCCTGCCACACCAAATCAAAAATACATCGCCATGGGGCGGGGCGAAGCCCCGTGCACTCCAAATAAAAAATGCATCTCCACGGGACGGGACGAAGCCTTTCTCACACCAAATCAAAAATGCATCCCCACGGGGCGGGGGCGAAGCCCCGCACACACCAAATCAAAAATGCATCCCCCGGGGCGGGGCAAAGCCCCACGCATACCAAATCAAAATGCATCTCCACGGGGAGGGGCCTTGACAAATAAAGCTCCCACATTGAATGGTGAGGAAACCCTCGCTTTCTATTAGCCGAAATAGGCCTTTTTTGATTTTGTGAAACGAGCGTTTTGGTGTGGACACTTGGAAATGTATGATTGGTATAAAAAGAATAAGAAAATATAAAAAAAAAGGAAACCAAATTCAATTTGGAATTCGCGAGGACACTTGGCAACGTATGATTGGTTTAAAAAGAATAGAAAAAGATAAAAAAAGGAAACCAAATTCAATTTGGAATTCGCGAGGACACTTGGCAATGTATGATTAGTTTAAAAATTAAAAACTCAAATAAAAAATGCATCCCCACAGGGCGGGGCAACTCCCCGCGCATACCAAATCAAAAGTGCATCTCAACGGGGCGGGGCGAAGTCCCGCACACACCAAATAAAAAATGCATTTTCATGGGGCGGGGCGAGCCCTTGCACACCAAATCAAAAATGCATCTCCAAGTTCGCCCGCGCACACTAAATCAAAAATGCATATCCACGGGGCGGGGCGAAGCCTTGCTCACACCAAATCCAAAATGCATCTCCACGGGGCTGGGCGGGGCGAAGCCCCACTCAAACCAAATTAAAAGAAATAAAATGCCCGATGTGTAGCACAGGCACAAATCTAGTTGTATAGAAAAAAGCTTATCAGAAATTAGTTTAAAATCTACATCCCAATAGCTAAAAGACATTGTTTAGTACAAACACCAAACAAAGACTCCACAGGCAAATGCAAATGCAAATGCAAATGCAAATGACCCAAATAGCTACATGTTATGAAAGAACCATTTTTGGGGACCATGGTTTTTTTGAGGGACCATGGTCTTATTAGGCCACCTTCCCTATAGTTATAAGGGGTGTCCTAAAATGTGGAAATGACTAACCTACCCTTAACCTAATTAAATTTAAAACCAACCTAATAACCACCTATATATATATATATATAACCACCACCTCCTCCCACCACCACCGCCAACCACCGCCGATTACCACCACCACCTCCTCCGATTATCACCACCACCAACCACCGATTACCACCACCACCTCCGATTACCACCACCACCTCTATATATATAACTTAATTTAAATCATTAAAAAAGATATTCTCACAAACTCATTACTTGTCATTCGTTTTTGGTTGAAAAAATGAGAAGTAATCATCAAAATGAGTGAAAATGGAAGTTGCGAGAGAGGTTTAATAAAGGTTTTTTTTCGAGAGACAGGTTCGGTTATGTCGCAAAAAAAAGTCTCGTACAACTTTTAGTTCGGTTACGTCATAAACGTTCGGTTTTCGTCGCAAAAGTTCGGTTATTGCGAATTAATTTTTTCTGATGAGTTCGGTTGATTCGCAAAAAATACTTTTAACCGAACTATGGGCTAATTCCATACATGCATTTGCAAGTGCAGTTCGGTTGGATTGCAAAAATTGTTAAGTTTTTACTTTAACCGAATGTTTGCCTAATTGCATGTATGAACATATAAGCTTCGGTTCGGTTGATTCGCAAAATATGTTGAAGTTTGCGAACCAACCGAACTTCTAACACTTGGTTACTTTTAACTGCGGTTCGGTTGGGAACTTGGTTGCGTTGAAGTTTGCGAACCAACCGAACAAACCTCGTAAATGAGTTCAGTTAACTCGCAAAAATAATTTCAAAACCGAACTCTTCTCTATATAGCCAAATGTTGATTTCGGTTTAATCGCAAAAAAAAATTCTACGAACTTAGAACTCGTTGTTTAAAGTTCGGTTACAACGTGGTCTAGTCGACCGAACCAAACAAACCTCCGTAAACTCAAGCATAGTAGTTCGGTTACATTTGAATTTTCATCACTAGTAGAACAAACAAAAACTCCATTAAAGCTCTGGTTTGGTTGCCTGTGATTTTGGATTTATTAACCTAACTGCATTTGCAGAAAGTTCGGTTACATGTTCTTCATATAATAAAACCGAACTTTGTTGACCTGGTTGAAAATTTTTTTGCTACAATTTTGATTATCAAGATATTTTAGGCCGTTTATAGCAACATTCACTAAGTTACAAGCATACTTCGGTACCCAGAGGAAGTTTTTTCTCCATATTCACCATCTCAAAATAATTTTTTTTTCCATCTTCTTCTTCTTCTATCACTTTAGTCACCCAATAATTCTAGTTCTCTTAAAAAAAAAATCTATTAATTTAACCTTAATCAAAGATTAATCACACTAACTAATCATTAAACAAAAATAATCAGGAAGGTAATTTTGGTATTAATCTAAATATTTAGATAAGGGTGACCTAGAATTACTTCTAATGTCTTGCCTAAAATAAAACCATGGTCCCAAAAAACGGTTCCTCTAAAACAAAGTTTCAATACAGCTCCCTAAAAATAAGCCCATACGGCTACCCAACACACAATAATGACTAAAGTCATATCCACCCCGCAGCCCGTTAGAAGGCAACCCTAATATCCCATATATCTCTATCAAACCCTATTTTCAGAAAACCCACAACCACCACTTTGAGGACTGGCCTCCACCATGTACTCCATCACCAAGAAGGAACTGTTTTGGTGATTTGGTCTCTAGTTAGAGAGAGAGGTATTCAAAAGATTGAAGTGGAAAGCTATTTATATATGCAATCATCAGTTTGTGTAGTGGAGAGGCCTCCGAGGTATCTGGAGATTACTGTGGAGGACATCTTGAAACTTCTTAATGAATATTGGAGTGTTTTTTTTTTTTTTTTTTTTTTTTTTCTCTGCTGCTCATGAGTTTAAGAAGCTAATGAAGTTGCAGACATTATAGACAAAGGTGTTGGTAATAAAGTTTAATTAGTGCGTAAGAGCAACCACAGCGGGCGACTAAACTCAAATATTTGGTAAAAGAACGAGACGTAGTGGGACGTACTATCGACTAAATCCCAGACTATATTGGTCTGGGATCAAGACCAAACCCAAATATATAATCGAGCGAACGTATAGTTAACGCCCCACACCAGGCGAACGTATTGTTAACGCCCCACACCAGGCGAACGTATTGTTAACGCCCCACACCAGGCGTTGACTATACCTCCGCCCCTTTTTTTTTTTTAATTCTCTTTAGTGGGGCGGGTGTTTATACCACCGCCCCCATTCTTTATTTTGTTTTCTCTTTAGTGGGGCGGGCTTTATACCTCCGCCCCATTTTTTTTTTCTTTTCTTTATGCTTTATATCTCCACCCCAAACCAGGCGAACGTATAGTTAACGCCCCACACCAGGCGAACAAATAATGTACGCTCCACCAAATTTAGTCTTTCTACCGTAGCGTCACACTACGGACTAAACTAAAATTTAGTTGTTTTTTTTGGTCTTTGATCTTTGGGTATACTCGCACCACCGCAGGTTGCTCTAAGAGTCCTATTCATTTGTTTCATTCATCATTAGTTTTTTTTTCCTAAGCAAATTGGGGTATACCCAGTTAATTGGGGTATACCTAATGAGACAAAACCTGGATCATTTTGAAGTAAAACAAGCCACCTAACCATGTATATCTAAATGGCTAATATATCCTTGTTTAATTAACACTAAAAAAATCGATTAGGTTAATTAATTGTGTTTAGATTAAAATTTTGAAATTATGAATTAGTAGATTAAAACTTTGTCTTATGAGTTCGATTTCGATCAACACTTCCAGTTCTGAAAATGTGAAAAGTCGGCAAGGTCGGTGATTAAATAAGGTCCGACTAAAGGTTGGTCGGCAAGGTATACGGATGAAGAAAACGCCGACTATCTTTGGTGGTAAGGTCTATGAATGAAGAAGATGTCATTGTAATATTTTTGACACATAGTAGACTGTAAATGCTTCATTAGTCGGCATCTTATTGATTTCATACTTTCCCGGCTACCTTATAGTCGGCAATGTCGACAAAAAAATACCCTGCCGACTATATGATTTTTGACATACAGAAAAAGGTGTTACAAATGCATGATATTAGTCGGCAAGGTATTAATTTCATAATATGCCGACTAATCTACAGTCGGCAAGGTATACGGATGAATACCGTGACGACCCTGTAAATACTAATTTCAGAGATTAAAAGTCGGCATGATATTCAACCTATGAAGATACCGACTAATACTAGTCGGCAAGGTCGACAAAAAAATACCCTGCCGACTAATACTAGTCGGCAAGGTCGACAAAAATACACTACCGACTAATGATAGAAATGTGGAATCATATAGGGTTTCAGATTGGGTATGATTTTGTACCCAATCTCAAAACCCGTATGCTTTTTTTTTTGTTTCATTTTGATTTTGATTTTTTTTTTATTTCATCATGTAGAGTTGTGAAGAGATTTTGAAAATTGTTTTGATAGGTTTTAGGTTTTCGTTTTAGTCGGCGGTGTTTAATTTTGGCTGAAAATAGTAAGGACAATTTGGTCTTTTAGCATCTTTTAGACACCCCTGAACACACTACTTTGGATGGGTTCAAAATTGGTATACCCCAATTTGGCCAGGTTTTTTTTTTCCTAGCTTTTTTTCTTGTTATTAGTTTCATTAGCTTTATTTTTTTTCACTTTTCAATTCTTGTTAAGCTTAGGATATTGTAACTCAGCAGCTTCTTCTCTATTCCACCTGCTGAGATTATTGGGTGTTTGAGAGATAATGATTTAACAAAAAGTGGTTACTTTAATATTAGTAAGCTCTAGTCTAAAAGAAAAAACAAGTGCTTAACTAACAAAACTAAGGAAGAGTGCCTTAATATTTTTTGTACCCTAATTAAACTGTTTTGTAATTTTAAATATTTCCAGGCACTAAATACTATGATTTTGGTGATGATACGGAAAACAGGGTTAATAACAGGAAATAATCAAGAATGACAGAGACACACGAATTTAACGTGGTTCGGCAAGTATTGCCTACATCCACGGACGAATCCCCTTGGGGAGTGATGTTTTATTGATATCAGAATTACAATGGAATTTTTTCTATTTTCGCTAGCCTAGTTCCCTCCCCTTTTGGGATTGTCATTCCCTCAATTTATACAAGTGCGAATTAGGGTCTTCCCCTAGTCATAAACTGTATTAAGTTTCCCTGCATGCCTCCTGGCCATGCCTTGCATTCCTCCTGGCCATAAAGCGCCTACCTTAATTCTGCATGAAACTGCATGAAACCGCCCTCCTTTATTAATTCTGCATGAAACTTGCATGAAAGCGCCATGCATGCCTATTGACTTGCCTTTTTTGCATGGCTCCTGGAATTAATTTGCCTTGTTGGTAGACTTGCTTGGTGGCGTAATGGGCTGGCGGTATTGATGGATTCTTGATGCGTGTCGTAACCACAACAAATTAATTAATATTTTTCCACCTAATTAACAAGTAATATAGTGTAGTCAAGTTCGTTCCCACGAGGAGCAAGAGATTTTTAGTTGTAAAATTGTCACAAAGGGGGGTTTTGTTTAGTAAAATAAAAGAAAATAAACAAAGCAATTCAAAGATATAGTTGAAATCAATAAGAGACAAGACCAAGGAATCCTTCTTCGTTGAAAAACAATGATTCAAGTTATGTTTTTCATCACATGTTATTAGTCTGATTATCACCAACCGTAGGTAAAGCGACTAGATCGGTGCTAAACCTAAATCCCTTGTATCTGGGATACGAAGTTCTCGACTTCCAGGATTCTATTTACCAAACCACCTAGTAGTAGATCACTCAAGATGTAATTTAAATAAACGCATTAAGATTTATGAACTTATTAGGTTGATATTAGTAGTTAGACTCTTAGATCAAGGTCTACTTGCTAACGTTGTTTTCACACACAATTGCTCCACGGAATCCCTCCGCAAGGTCTCGTGTTTGCTACTTATGTAAAGAGTCAAGAAACGATTACTTATCCCCTAATTCAAATTTCAATCCCAAATCTCCAAATCTTCCAAGTTACCACCCAACTTCCAAATCTAAGTATTCACACCCATGAGAAGAATCCACACAAAAAACGTAATTTTGGTCTTTGAAAAGTCCATGGGATCAGGAATCGATTTGGGAAAGTCACCGTAGGCCCCTTTGGTATAACCTTTTCCGTCGACAGAATATTCCTTCACGGCACCGTCCAAAGTAACGGTCAAATGGGTCTGTTGTCGGTCAAGGAGTCAAGGGAATAGAGAGTCGACTACGAGTCGGTGCCTAGTTGGTTGAATGGTCTTACTCGGTTAAGTTGGATCGGCTCATCGGCGGTATTGAGTCGACTCGGTCGAGAAATGATTTGTGAGTCTCGTTTGTTTTACGGCATTTCTCGGGCCGAGTTCAGGCCATTCTTCTTTCTGTAACAAGCCTAACACATACATCTATTCAATTCATTCATTCACTCCATCGTTCACTGTCTGGCGTGGCATTTTCAATTCCTCCTTCCACTCAAACCCATGGACTTACGATTCTTCCATTCTATGCTCGGCAACGAAAACAGCTTCAACATTCTATCGAGACCACCAACAGCATTTTCAGTCAAAAACCATTAACTTAAATAATCATAGACTCGGGATTCAGCCACAGAGACAGTCCCCAAATCATTGCTTCCCTGAACTCATTACTTCAGCATTTCCCACACAGCACCACCAGAACCTAATCTCTTCTTAAATTCTTAACAGCAACCCATTCTCAACTGCAAAACCCATTAACAATTCCTTTGTTCATCTCATTAATTTCATCTCCCATATACGAGACCAACCACAAATTTGACTTTTCTCATCTCTGTGACATCAAGACCATCTCCAATTTCTTCACTGTTTCTCGATCTAGCCCTTCAAGCACATACCATACTCTCGATTCACCAGCAACTCGGCCTCATTTCCATGAAAATCCATGGCTGACATCGGTTGAGTTCTTCTATTCTCTCAAACCCATCTCTAATTCTTTTGATAATGAGAACCATCTTCTAATCGTTCACCAACTCCACCATCTTGATTTTCCTGCGTTCAAATCGAAACCCTGATTTACCACAGATTCAACTCTGAATCGACTTCATCTCCACCAGCAGTAGCGTCAACACTTCAAACCATAGAAAACCCTAACATTGAATTCATCTTCTTTAACATTTCTCGATCTGTTTCTCTCGGATTTAATAGCAGCGGCTGCTGCTTTTCAATTTCAGATGAAAGAGAGGAAAGAGGAGAAGATAATATCTTCTCGACTGATTTAGGGTATAAGTATTGGGGAGGATATTTGCACCCCAGTGATAGGGACCACCCTTCTTATTAGATAAGGGCCATCTACTGGCAACCCATTAACCTCTGTTGGCCTTGGCTTTAGTACTCCTCCAAAGAGAGTTGCCCTTAATATTGGTTGGGCTCAGGATAGTGATCGTCCATGAAATGACAATTTTTCCCTTTTGCTCAAATTGGGTGATTTCTTCTTCTTTTCGTTAGTGCGACTCCATAGTAGCTATAAAACTCAAAACAAGCGTAAAATAAATAATTTACAAGAAAAATAGCAAAGAAAGCATAAACAATATATAGTAAATAGGATGTATTCTACACCTATCAAATTCCCCACACTTAGACGTTGCTAGTCCTCGAGCAAATCAAACTAAAACTTCTGACTTCAAAGCGTTCCGGCGTCCCAAGCATCAAAGAGCTATGATGACATAGAGTTTTCTGCATGCTAATAATAAGAAGTTAGAAATACTAAAGAACATATTCTCATTGTTAAATGTTGAGTGAGAAATAACCACACCATAATGAGAGAACGCGTGTTTGAGAAACGATCAATAAGCATTTCGCCTCGACTTACGCCTCACCAAAGAGTTTTATGAAATTGCACTCAAAAGATGGCTTTTTTATGGTTCTCACATGTGTGCAGGTAGGAATGAAGAGAGAAATCTGCAACACGTTGAATCTTTGGGAAGGACAACTTAGAAATATTTTAAAACCCACATCTTTTAACATTTTGAAAAACCATTCCTGGCGATCTCTAAGAAAGGAAATCAACCACTATTATCGAGGATGAGATTACTTACTCACCTTCACATCCGATCGCCAATTATGATAACACCACTCTCACGACATCCAATAGAAACGTCTTCCGCTCCTCGTCTTTATCTTCTTGGTCTTCGTCTTCGGCTTCAACTTTTGATGATAAACTCTCGAACTTCGTAGATCCTTGACAATTTGTAACCTTTTTATTTTAAATCCTTGTCACTTGAAACTTCCTTATAGATTTTCCTTCCCCACGACTTATTAAATAAATAAAAACAAAACAAATATTTCTCTTGTCTCTTTTTTTTTTTTTTTTTTTTTGATTTATATGAAGACAAGAGAAATAAAATACAAAACAAAGTGAAAATAAAACAAACCGTGTCCGTGGGAGAAGTATTTTACCGCTTAATTCTTCACAACTTGTATCGCCTCAAAATCATAAACTTCAACAATTCTCACCTTTTGATTCTCTTTTGCTCTCGTAAATAAGTCTTCATACTTGGATATAGAATTACCTCATTGTATGTAAGTCTTCAACATGTATGTAAAAATCTGCTCTTTGTATGTTGCTTTACTTGAATTTGAAATTTGCTCTTTTTCTCGTTCCGTTGCTTGTAAACCTTGAACTTCTTCAACTTTCCTTGTAGATTTTGATGTCGCTCCTTGTTGATGATGATGGTGTTTCTATGGACCCGTTGTTGTGGAGAGAATGGTGCTAACCCAAATCGAACTACAAAGAAGGAGGCTTTCATCTATTGACGTCACCCTCATGATTGACAAAATTAGCACTCAAGAGATCAAAAAGTAGTGCTTCTATTGGTGTGAAGTTGGGTAGCTCACCATTCTACCGGAATTAACGTACGGTGACACACACTCAAAAGAAAGCTCTTTAGTCGGATACAAAGAATATTTGGTCGGTGCCTCATGATATAAATACGGGTAGTCTCCACTAATGATTGATCAACAACTCTAATAATGCATTTCTCCATGCTCTAATTTGCATCTTTGGCATGATTAAATCCATTATTTAACACTCTAACAAGTAAGAAATCCGAATGTAGTTCCCTAACACTTCCAAGTTCAATTATGTGGAGTCGAATTCTCTATGTAAACATACCTAGAAGTATGCTAGTGACTCTAAAATCTCTAAAAGTTGGAGCTTTTATGCAATTTTTTTTTTTTTTTTTTTTTATATAAAATACATGCTTAACCACTCCCCCACACTTAAACCTTACATTGTCCTCAATGTAATTGAATCCTCCTAGTAAAGTTAAGGTGGGAAATTTTAACATGATATGGAACAAGAAAAATAAACAAGAATAAAAAGCAAAAGGATAAGAAATACAAAACCTATGGGTTGCCTCCCATTAAGCGCTTGTTTTAAAGTCGACGGCCCGACTTAGCTCTTGCACGATTCATTAGCCCATATACTAACAATATGAAAATTTGGGGATCCACCCATAATACCTGTTTTGCAAACAATAAATCCATACAAATGTTAGCACTAGAAAATAATAATGATGTTATCGCTTGATAGAAGTTTCCCCCACACTTATTCTTGTCCACACTCGGAAGTGTATAAAGAACATAGAATTTGGGAACTTCCATGTATTCCTCTTGGCAAACCTGTGTAGTGTTAGCATCAAGTGTTTCCAATGGTGGATATTTAGAAATAAAATCATCAAAAAATACTTTGAAGCACATACATTCAAACCAATAAGAGGTAAAGGAGAAGAATCAATATGCAAAGGGTTAGACAAACCTTGCACAATCTCTTGTTTTACGGAATCCTCTTCATCCTTAGATAATTCATGTGAATTACTTACCTCTTGTATATCGTGGTCCTCTATCAAATCTTGCAACCATTCGTCGTTATTGTCTACCTTAACCAAAGTTTTAGCATCATTATAATCATTGGAAATTTCAATTGGGTCGTCCACAAAATCAATCAATTTGGTTTCATCCTCTAGCATCATATCTTCAACATTCTCATCATCGGAATCGGGTCATTCACTAAAATGATTTTCATCGGTATAGATTGTAAGATCTTCTTGTGCGGGTGTTACACCGTTTATAACAATAGGTAAGTCACACCCAATCTCCCCTTTTGAATAGGTGAAGGATCGTTATTATGATCCGAGTTGGAATAACTTTATCCTTGTTACAATAATTTTCATAAGGTTCAAAATCATCATCGTAACCCATATAATAACGTTTTTTCACGCTCCATTCTTAAAGCTCTTTTAGCTTCAAGAATTTCTTCATCCGATGCTAGGCCTTCATCGATCAATTGATAGAACCTTTTCTCAAGTTCCCTCAAACTAGGTTGCCTTACACCAAGGAGATCACGCATAGATTTAGAATCATAAATATCCTCCCGTCCTAGTGATTGTTCACTTACATACCCGTCATAAGGTTGTTGATATCTATGAGAATATCCATAAAGTCTGTATCCTAAGGATGGTTGGAAGTTGGCATAATGTTGAGGTTGAAAACCGTATTGATTGTTGTAATATGCTTACTCTTGTCCACCATACATGGAAAACTGGTACCTGAAATAAGATTCTCAAAAACTAAGTTAGATACGATATAGAATCCAACAAATCAAGAATAAACCAAAAAGAAAAATAAAAACAACTAAAATCATTCGCTGCTCCCTGGCAGCGGCGCCAAAATTTGATGCGTTCATAACCACAACAAATTAATTAATATTTTTCCACCTAATTAACAAGTAATATAGTGTCGTCAAGTTCGTTCCCACGAGGAGCAAGAGATTTTTAGTTGTAAAATTGTCACAAAGGGGGGTTTTGTTTAGTAAAACAAAAGAAAATAAACAAAGCAATTCAAAGATATAGTTGAAATCAAAAAGAGAGACAAGACCAAGGAATCCTTCTTCGTTGCAAAACAATGATTCAAGTTATGTTTTTCATCCACATGTTATTAGTCACAGATTATCACCAACCGTAGGTAAAGCATCTAGATCAGTGCTAAACCCTAAATCCCTTGTATCACTAGGATACGGAAGTTCTCGACTACTGGGATTGTATTTACCAAACCACCTAGTAGTAGATCACTCAAGATGTAATTTAAATAAACGCATTAAGATTTATGAACTTATTAGTTTGATATTAGTAGTTAGACTCTTAGATCAAGGTCTACTTGCTAACGTTGTTTTCGCACACAATTGCTCCATGGAATCCCTCCGCAAGGTCTCGTGTTTGCTACTTATGTAAAGAGTCAAGAAACGATTACTTATCCCCTAACTTTCACTAGCTTTATATCAAATTAACAAATCAATTTAGCGTGCACTCTAAACAATCTATCAATCAACCATGAATGTAAAAACATTCCTATTAGTAAAAACAAACGATAATCATGTGAAAAACTTCAAGATAGAATTGAAAACAAAACTCAAATCATATGTTAAGAACTAGGAATTCATCCCCAATCAATAATAAAATTAGCTACTCATGTTAAGGAGTTCACACAAAGAATAAATAAAAGAGAAGGGTTGTGTGTGTCAAAGGTATGTAAAAGTGTGTAGAGAACTTCTCTATTTATAGGCTTCAATGTTCTCCAAATCTTCCAAGGAATAGAATCCTCATTCCATAATAAAACCACTTTCCCAATTTGAGCCTAATTCCAATTTCAATCCCAAATCTTCCAAGTTACCACCCAACTTCCAAATCAAAGTATTCACAACCATGAGAAGAATCTATACAAAAATCTGTAAATTTGGTCGCTTTGAAAAGTCCCAGGATCACTTGGAATCCAGTAGGAAAGTCGCCAGGCCCTTTGGTATAACCTTTTCCGTCGGCAGAATATTGAGTCACGGAACCGTCCAAAGTAACTGGTCAAATGGGTCAAGGTTTGTCAGTCAAGGAGTCAAGGGAATAGAGAGTTAGCCACTGAGTCATTTGCCTAGTTGGTGAATGGTCTTAGTCGATTGAGTTGGATCGGCTCATCGGTAGGTATTGAGTCGACTTCAGTAGAAATGTTTTCAACGAGAGTCTCGTTTGTTTTCGGCATTTCTCGGGTAGAGTTCGGGCCATTCTTCTTTCTGTAACAAGCCTAACACATACATCTATTCAATTCATTCATTCACTCCATCGTTCCTCGTACTGTGATGACATTTTCAATTCCTTCTTCCACTCAAACCCATGGACTTCCCTGATTCTTCCATTCTATGCTCTGGCAACGACAACATCTTTAACATTCTATCAGAGACCACCAACAACATTTTCATTCAAAACCCATTAACTTAAATCATCACAGACTCGGGATTCAGCCACAGAGACAGTCCCCAAATCATTGCTTCCCTGAATTCATTGCTTGACATTTCCCATTTGTCACCACCATAACCTAATCTCTTCTTAAATTCTTAACAACAACCCATTCTCAACTGCAAAACCCATTAACAATTCCTTTGTTCATCTCATTAATTTCATCTCCCATATACGAGACCAACCACATATTTGATTTTTCTCATCTCTGTGACATCAAGACCATCTCCAATTTCTTCACTGTTTCTCGATCTAGCCCTTCAAGCACATACCATACTCTCGATTCACCAGCAACTCGACCTCATTTCCATGAAAATCAACAGCATCATCAGTTGAGTTCTTCTATTCTCTCAAAACCCATCTATAATTCTTTTGATAACAGAACCATCATCTAATCGTTCACCAACTCCACCATCTTGATTTCCCTGCGTTCAAATCGAAACCCTGATTTACCACAGATTCAAATCTGAATCGACTTCATCTCCACCAGCAGTAGCGTCAACACTTCACATCATAGCAAACCCTAACATTGAATTCATCTTCTTTAACATTTCTCGTCTGTTTCTCTCGGATTTAATAGCGTGGTCGTTGCTTTTCAATTTGGATGAAAGAGAGGAAAGAGGAGAAGATAATATCTTCTAGGCGATTTAGGGTATAAGTATTGGGGTGGATATTTTTTTGGTGATAGGGACCACCTTCTTATTAGATAAGGGCCATCTGGCAACCCCTTAACTGCGGGCCTGGCTTTAGTACTCCTCCAAAAGAGAGTTGCCCCTTAACCTTGGTTGGGCTCAGGATAGTGATCACCCATGAAATGACAATTTTGCCATTTTGCTCAAATTGGGTGATTTCTTCTTCTTTTTCGTTCGTGCGACTCCATGGTAGCTATAAAACTCAAAACAAGCGTAAAATACATAATTTACAAGAAAAATAGCAAAGAAAGTATAAACAATATATAGTAAATAGGATGTATTCTACACCCTATCAATTGCATACAGCGATACAAGCGACAACATGGGTAGAGACGGTGCGCGGTCGACATAGTACTTATCGGAAAGCGGTTATGAGCGCGATTGGCAATCTTGACTTCAATAGTTGATTGATGGTTGACTTTGACCATTGACGACATTGACTTCATGGAGCCACTGGACTTGGGTAGATACTTCAATGGGTAGGTGGTGCAGTTTGCATAGTGGCCCAAAACAATATTCGGCCCAATATGGTGTATTTTTACTCATGGTACAAACATCGCCCCTCTTAACCTCAACTTGTTGTGGGGTTAAGAAGTTCCTTCTCTTAAATCAATGATAGAATTCGTCCCCAAATGCGGATATTGTTTGTTTAGGCGAATGACATCCTTCTTTTTCCGTTTGCGGTAATTGTAATCAAGACGCCCCAGTGTAACGATTACAAATATATCCAGATTTGCATCGATTGCGTCAGCGAGTACAAAATTGATGAGCAAAATTAGGCGCACTTGATTGCGTCTAGCGAATACGACAATTGCAAGCAAAGCGGGCTGCATCGATTGCGTCCAGCGAGTCTGAGCAGTTGCTAGCAAAAGCCAGGCGCATCGGTTGCGTCCAAGCGAGTCTGGCGACTTCTTAGGGCCCCGGACTACAACAATTTGATGAACTGGACTGTAGCAGTTATTAAGAGGGGTATATGCTCGCCCCCTCTTAATCCGTAACTCGTTAGAGGATTAAAGTTCGGGTTACCCTTTGATTTGATTTTCACTTGCTTGAATTTCGCATCGCTTTTAGGTGTTACACAACTCGCCACTAAGCGTGTGTAGTGTGACGTGCTCGCCTTAAAAAAAAGGGTTACTTTAGACAATGAGGTGTTACATATCTCGCCCCCAAGTGTTGGTCATCCACGTTGAAGTGATATGCAACTCGCCCTCAGAAGATAGTGATTGCCATGCTGCTTAATGCTTGCACAAGGGTACACATCCTTGATGCATCTTACATACGCATGAGATGAAGTTGAAGGTGTCTCTTTTATCCTGGAATCCGCGCAGGGGGCCAATCCCACTATTCCAGATGCGCGCAGAATAGAAATGTGCGCATCTCCACATGCTTTGCATGCGAAAATGCTCGCCACATTGTAGATGTCTCACTGAACAAAAGTATGCATGCATGATTTGATAAAAAGATTTGAAAATATTGAAATTGTATACGCAGTGTATTAAAAGTGTTATTATGTGAGATTCGATGTCATGCTGAAGAAGACGGTTCGAGCATCTCAGCTCTGTAACAGTGGTTATGCCATTTGAATTAAAATTGGACTGCAGATAGTTGTCCTGGAGTTAGACTACAATAGCTGCAATCAGCTGGAATGTAACAATTATAAATAAAAGCGAAATTGCAAACCGATTGCGATCAAGCGGATCGTGGCGGTTATGCGAAAAAAGGGCAACAGATTCGATCAACCTTAGGACTACAGAGATGGCGTGAGAAACTATACTACTATAGTTCTATCAACTGGATTGTAGCAGTGATGCGGAACACTAAACATGAGCATGTTGAGGATGCATATCGACGCAACAACATTCAAAAACTATGAGGATGGCTTCATCTGGTGATTAAATACGTCATTTTTCGACGTGCCGGCTCCAATCTCAAAAAATAAATTTTCTCCGGATGTTGAAACTCTACCTCCATGATGTAGGGTATTGAAATATGATCGCAATGAGCCAAAAATCATCCAATTCGGACGTCATATGAAGGAGATATCAAAGAAACAAAATTAAAGACCAAGCCCAAGAATTGTGCTCAAGCCCATAGTGGGGCACATAAATCCATAAGGCCTAATGACGAAGGGTTGAAAAATCTAGTGGGTCAATGACTCGAATCGGTTGTGATTCAATGAGCTGATTCAGTTCAACTAGGTGGGCGTAAACATCCGCCAGTTCAAAGATGCAGGGTGGAAATAACCGAGCCTATGGAAATAAATTGCACCGCGAATCACAACATCTTGGTGGCTGGGACGGATAGGTTATGGCCGCTAGGCTCAAGCGTCGGTCAATCCGGCGGATACGCCGCCGGCTTTGGTGATAATCGTCCACGAGATGGTGGCCGGTCTTAGGAGATGGTTCTTGCAGTTCGCTGACGTGGCAATCCAGGATGACGTGGCAAGCGGACGTGGCGCCGCTGACTGGACCACCATGCTGACGTGGAAACTGGATGACTGGACCACCATGCTGACGTGGTAGATGAAATGTTGATTGGTCCATCATCGCGTGGCTTATTTGCGGGCGGACTTTGGTTCATAATCTTTGACGTGGTAATGCTTAACTAAAACACCGTAGTCTTTGACGTGCGGTCGGCCACCGGACCATCATCCGACATGGCACGATAACATGGCATATTGATTTGGATCAGTGTTGTTGATGTGGATGTCGTTGCGGGACGGATTGCGACGTGGCTACAAGATGTGGCATAGATGATTGGCGAAGTGGGTGAATACAACCCTAATTTAGGTGACGGAAACTTACCAAGGGTGAAAATAACCACTAACGTGGGTGAGAATTAGATGATGTTGATGTGGGTGGATGAAACCACGGCGTGGGTGTTGGTAACTTGGCGGGTGAATGGGACCACGGCGTGGGTGATGGGCGTTGGCTCGACCCAGGCCTAGTCCACGGCTCTCCCGGACATTATTTGTTTGAAAATTTTCGCCACGATTTTCTGTGTCTGTGGTCTTTGCCTTCGAACTTTATGTGATAGTTTTTGACTGTTATCTTTACCTCGAACTTTTTGCAACAGTTTTCTAAACTGTTATCTTTTCTCGTCAGTTTTCTGCAACAATATTTTCCTTAAACTTTTAGCAACGGTTCATTTGGAACTGTTGGCTTTTCTCTTGGGCCTTCCTGCGACTATGTAGCTACACTTTTTGTGATCTTGTCAGGACAGATTTCCTAGGGTTTGCAAGCACCTAGAGATTTGGACAACTAGACAAACCCGCGAACATGACAGTAGTGATTTTTTTGAGCATGTTGATGATTCGTTATTGGAAGCAATTTCTTCAAACATTGGACTTGAACATGTTGCGAGATCAAACATTACGCCAACATTTTCGGCCGATCTTTGCAACGAGTCGGTTTTGGCGACTTAGACTATGGGCTGGATTTGTAATGATTGAAATCAAAAAAGCGGATGCAGCTAGCGATTACGATCAATCGGACTGCGATAATTGTTGAAGGCGTCAAAGCGCTATCTCTCGAACATGATTTTTGAAGCTTTACGTACTACTTTTCTCAACGGGAAAACACGATTCTTTTTCTCGTAATCCCCTTAGTCGGCGCCAATGTTTGTACCCAGAGATATTTCCAGGCACTAAACACGATGATTTTGGTGATGATGCGGAAAAAAGGGTTAATAACAGGAAATAATCAAGCATGACAGAGACACACGAATTTAACGTGGTTCGACAAGTTTTTCCTACATCCACGGACGAATCCCCTTGGGGAGTGATGTTTTATTGATATCAGAATTACAATGGAATTTTTTCTATTTTCGCTAACCTAGCTCCCTCCCCTTTTGGGATTGTAATTCCCTCAATTTATACAAGTGCGAATTATGGTCTTCCCTCCTAGTCATAAACTATATTAAGTTTCCCTGCATGCCTCCTGGCCATGCCCTACATTAATTTTGCATGAAACCGCCCTCCTGTATTAATTCATGAAACTGCCCTGCATGCCTATTGACTTGCCCTACATGCCTCCTGGAAATAATTTTCCCCGTTGGCGAGACTTGCCATCGGCATAATGGGTTGGTAGTATTGATGGATGCTATACGAAATACAACCGACAGTATGGGTAGAAATCTGGCTGCGATGCGGCATAATACTTGATCGGAAATTGGTTATGAGCGCGACCGGAAATCTTGACTATAGTTGACTTTGACTTTGACATTGACTCCGGCATTAACTTCATGGAGCCCTGGACTTCTTTGGTAGCTACTTCAATGGGTAGGCTGGTGGAAGCTGCATAGTGGCCCAAAACAATATTCTGGCCCAATATGGGGTATTTTTAATCATGGTACAAACATCGCCCCCTCTTAACCTCCAACTTGTTGTGGGGTTAAGAAGTTCCGCTTCTCTTCGTCAATGATAGAATTCATCCCCAAATGCGGATATTGTTTGTTTAGGCAGAATGGCATCCTTCTTTTGCCGTTTATGTAATCGTAATCAAGACGCCCCCAAGAGTGAACTTCGATTCTTTGAAGCGTAATGCAATTTTCCTTCCTTGATAGTAGATATCACAACCAAGACGCCCCCAAGTGAGGTTATTGTGATTGGAAGATCGAATTACAAGAAACGAGCACGCATCATTATTGTAGACAAAAACTGGACTGAAGGCCGAAATGGTCTGCAATGGAAGCGTGATACTTGAGATGAATAGTTGCATACAATTGGAGTGCAATGGTTGCGGGCGAGAGATGACTCGAACAGTTATTGGTGAAACTAGATTGCATTTATTGATGCAAAACCATTGTACTGTTTGAAATGAGTTGTCTTTGAAGTCGCTGAGCTGGAATCTGTGTCAGTTATTGTTGCAAGCGAAACTTGAATATGTGGAATAACGTAACTTCTGACCAAACTGGGTAGAAGTAGATGTTGGTATTAATATGCTATCAACTACGGGCTAAGCTGCGGTAGTTGCGAGCGAAAGGGTGAGATCCTTCAATAATTGGGATGGTGATAGAATTTGTGTGTATTGAACCTCCAATGGTCTTGGTTGTGCTACTTGGATATGACATCGATAAGAAATGTTCCGTTGGTTCTGTCTTTCATTTGTGGATCAGTTAAATATGTTATTGGTACTAACACAATTCCCATCGGCTACTTACTTCTTCCTGTATGCACATCCCTAAATCACTTTGGATTTTCTAAAATAACTCTGTCTACTACACATATATTTTATTGGTATTAGAAATAAGATGCCTTTGTCTATCTATGACAAGACTAAGGACAACCAGCAAGATTGATCAATCTATGAGAAGATAAATCGACTGCATATATATATATATACTATAAAAAGAAGATGCTTTGTCTATGACAAGGGGCAACTTGGATTGATCGAGAAGCAATTTTTTACTGAACTGTCCGATATTAGCAACACTTAAATTTGTTACTAAAATGTAGCAAAACTGATTGGTGCAGTTTTTTAGGAACGGAAATAGCTGTCGCCTATTGCTAAATATCTCTCCCACAGAACGACATTCGACACCTGCCCCTACAGTTCCTCGTGTATCAGGAATTCACGTTTGTCATATCTTATGTTGTTATCAACACTGACGTAACTTATTTTTCAGGCCTTTATTATTCTTATGTTGACATTTGACACGTGCCCCTACAGTATTAATTACCTGCCCCTATGTAAAGAAGGTAACTGTTTCCAACTTTTTTTTTATTGCTAGCTATGTGGCCGTGGCGTTAATTAGAAACGTTCGCATCTGATTCTTCCAAACTTTTTCTGGCAAAATAAAAAGTTTGTGTACCATTTTTGTTCTGATGTTTACAGTCCAACAACTTTATCGACTATATTTATCGACTAGTTTTTTCAATTCGTCAAAGATACTTTTTAGTTTTGCCAAAGGTGACGAGATAGCCTAACAAAAATCCAAACATCAGGGCGGGGAATCCGCCAAAAAAAAATGATTTTGTTGAAATCAACACTGACGTAACTTGTCATGGTTTGAAAACTGCAGGTTTAGGTGGTGTTTTGCCGACCTTCCTAGGCGCGGATCCGATAGGGGTGGGTTTTAATGTGTTAGTGAGGCATGGAAAATTTTGTTGGATAGTTGGATTTCATTGGTCCACAATTGGACTATGAAATTTGGTCTACCATTAGCTTTTTCCGTATTTTGCGAGTAAAGTAGAGAGCTCTGTTGCTTGCTTTGCACCATATCTTTTCAACTGTGGAACCAGTGTTTGCTGAGCTGGTTGTGTCTTTTTTTTTACTTAGCAAATGTAAAATTGCATAGAAAAGAGCTTCTCAGAAATAAGTTTAAAACCTACAGTGGCGGAGCCAGAGTTTGAAAATGAGGGGGATTAAAAACAAAATCTTTCACAATTGTGGACTAAACATAAAAATTAGGTGGGCTAAATCCAAAATACATGATAAAACTAAGGGTATTTTTATGGTTTTACTAATTTTAGGGGGGGGGAGGCTAGAGCCAGGGTTAGTCAACCCTTGGTTCCGCCCCTGAAAAGCTACAACCCAATAGCTAACAGACATTGTTTAGTACAAACACCAAACAAAGACTCCACAGGCAAAGGCAAATGCAAATGCAAATGACCCAAATAGCTTCATAAAACAAGAACTTTTTTTGGGCATGGCTTGATTGGGATATACCTAACAAGACAAAAGCTAGGTCACTGTGAAGTAAAATCAGCCACCCCTTAACCTTGTATTTTCTAAATGGCAAAATTGCCCCTACAATGATTAACACTAATTTAATTGAAATGATTAGATTAGTTAAATTAGTTAGATTAGTTAGTTGATTTATATGATTGGGTTTGGAAATAATTGATAGTAGGAAAGAAGTAGTAGAGGGGAAGTTAGGGTTTTTTGAGAAATTTGTGATATGAGTGAGATGAGTGATTTAAATCCTGATTTTGAAGTGGGGGAGTCTTCTAACTTTCCTCCTACAGATGAGTACTTGTATGATGATCTACCAGACCATGATCAAATGGATTATATGCATGATCCTCACTTTTATTTTCCTCATACTCAAGATGGGTATGGAAGTGATGAATGTCTTGAGCCAAATGTAGAATCCAATGACCAAGAAGAAGAGAATGGAGCTACAAGTAAGCAGGTAGACAACATACGTGGTGAAGATTGTGATTTTTCCATGCAAATGATGGATTTTGGTTTTTTTTTTGACACTTTTGCTGCACGGAGTCGGCAGGGTCGACGATTGTCGATCATGCCGACCGTAAAAGCCGACGTGGTATATATTACCCAATGCTCCAACTTTTCATTAGCAGTATTCTAGTCGGCAAGGTCGAAAATTTGAACCCTGTGGACCACAAGTTTTTTTGCAACACAGAAGTCGTGATTTGAAACATGTTTAAGCCAGCATTGTAGCGGTACGTAGACCCTGCCGACTACAGTCTGGTCGACACTGTTATTTTCCGACCAAGCCGGCTGTAGCTTAGCCGGCGTGGTTTTATATATAGACCCTGCCGACTACAAGATTTTTTGCAGCACATGAAACGATTTTGAAACATGCTTAAGTCGGCATTGTTCTGGTTCGTCGACCCTGCCGACTGTTGTTCGGCCGACGCAATTTTTTCCTTCGACCAAGCCGGCGGTTTTTTAGCCGATGTTGTTTTATATATCGACCCTGCCGACTTTTGTAGTACATATCAACTAACTTATGTTGCTTTGTAGATTGCATTGGTATCGATGGCGGATCAGCCTCAAGCTCACAATGTTAGGGGTCCCGATACTTCCGCACATTATGCTAATGATTTGGAATGGAAGGAAAAAGACGACATGGTAAATTGGATTGTTGAGAAAGCAAAAGAGAAGATGTGCGTTCTAGTGAAAAACACACAACAAAGAGGTACGCGGTTCGAAATGGTATGCGAGTGTAGTGGGTCGCCGGACGCAAGTCACAAGAGAAAGGGTTATGTGTATGATAAGAAGACGACTAGGGTGTACAAGACGAAGTCAAAGAAGTGTGGATGCCCATTCAAGATTATTTTTGGAGGAACAAAGAAACCGATCACATGTGGAGAATGAATAGAGTTCAAGTTGGTTAGCATAACCATAAAGATCCGGAAAGTCTTGTTGGGCACTGCCAAGTTGCCAAGTTGAAACCGCACGAGTTCGAACAAGTAAGTACAAATTGGGGAATTAAACCAAGCAAGCTCCTTAGTAAGTTCAAGAAGGACGACTCGCATAACCTTTCTTCATTGTCTACAATTTATGCGGCCAAGGCAACCATCAAAAGAATTGAATGGGATGGAAGAAAGGTATGGAAGAATCACAATGGTTGGCACACAAATACAACTACACGGTGAGACACCATGAGTCATCGGAGGGGAAGGTGGATCGTATTTTTCTTGCGCATCCCGATATGATTCAATTGGCGCGGTGCTTTTACCAAGTTGTGTTCTTGGATTGTACTTATAAGACGAATAGGTACAACATGCCTTTGTTGAACATTGTTGGACAAACCTCGGATAAGCAATCGTTCACGGTGGCATGGTGTTTTATGGATCGTGAGAAGGATGATAGCTATATTTGGGCAATGGAAACTTTGAAGCTTCTCTACCACGAAGATGAGACTCCCAGGGTTATAGTGACCGACAATGAGCAAGAATAATGAACATCGTGAGGATAGTTTTTCCCAATGCACAAAATTTCCTTTGCACTTGGCTTATACAATGCAATCTTAGAAAGAATTGTAGGAATCATATCCAAAAGGCAAAGGCAAAGGCAAAGAAAGGCACTAAACGTGAAAAGGATGAAGATGAACGTCTTAGTAAACTAATTAAAGAGGAGAGAGAGGAAGAGAAGAAGAAAGAAGATGAAGAATGGAAAGAAGGTGTGATCAAGTTTGGGTTATTCATGAAAGCGTTCGATAAGTTGGTTTGTTCTATGAGTGTGGCAAGATATGAGATCAACTTGAAGGAGTTCGAGGATGATTGGGGGACTAATTACCCCAAAGTAGTGGAATATTGCAAGAGACAATGGTTGAGGCCACATAAAGAGAGGTTTGTGTATGCTTTTACTTACGACTATAAACATTTCAAACTTGAATCCACACACTACACCAAATTCCGGGATTAGAAACAGAACCAAGCCGTTACTAAAACGGGTTGTAACGGCTCTTGCCTGTTGCAAAAGTGGGTGTTACATTTTTTTTGTAACGGCTTTGTGGCGATTCACAATTTTGGTTGTAACGGCTTGAATGCTTGTGTGAGCCGTTGAATTTACCACGTGGTAACTTGACTTCGGGCGTTACGAATTTTTTGTAACAATGCTGTCGTAACATCTTAGAGCCGTTACTGAACTTTTTTTGTAACAAAAAAATTATGCCGATCAACCTTGACCTGGTCAAAATTGGTCAATTTTGACCAATTTTGACCAGTCAAAGCTGACCAAATAGTTCATTTTTCAGGAAATAAACTTAGAATTCTAAATTCAATACCCCGCATACACCTTTCAATATATTCATAACCACACTCAACAACAATTTCTTCAATCTATGCATATCACATTCATTCAATTCATCTTAGGTTCATATAACAAAAGAAGCTGAAATTTCTTTAAGTACCAAACTTGTTTTTTTTTTTAGTATCAAATTTCTAAAGGAAAACATGGAAGGTTCCAAATTTCTAAGGGAACACATACAAACTTACTAACTGCCTACAAAACTTGAATACATGGAACTTACAAATCTTGAACTCCTTTGGCACTCTCTTTGTCTTTCATATAGATTCTTCCAGTCAATCAATGCAATTGGTTCTGCAACAAACCAAAGTCTATAAGCTCTCTCACCAGGTAATACATGTGAAGTATACAAGTTGATGCCAAGTATACAAGTGAAGTACTTACCATGTAATCTATTTGGTATACATGTTGAGGCCAACCCCTGCAAGTATAAATGAAGGTCAAAACCACAAATTATAAGTAATCTCTAGGTTAACTTGAAACAAAATTGAACTTCTCAGTGCTCACAGTAGCACTACCTAATATCATGGGTTCAGGAGTGAGAACAACATTTCTGATTGTCTTCATATTTCTTTAAGCTCGCAACACCAATATCCACTCAAGCCGCTCCCGAAAGGATTTAGAAGCATACATTAGATGCATTACAAATGAACTACGATTCGAAGGAGAAAAGTATTCGGTATACCCGCATCATAAGATGCCATTAAGCCAAGGTAGTAAAAAGTAGTACAAGTGGTTTAATTTCCAAAAGCATCCGTAGTACATGAGAAAGAGAACTTGGAATCACTTGGAATCAGCGCATACAAACCTCAATGTCAGGATGAGTCATAATGAACTCCCATATTGACGAACCAAGAGTGAAAGTGTGGAACCATTGACACCAGTTCCCGTGCTCGACAAAAACTGCAAGATCATGCCTTCAACAGTTCAGACTCAAGTAAAACATTCTAGTAGTCTCAACAGGTATGTCGAACTTACTCTCAAGAGAAACATATTGAAATGCACCGCAACATTAAGGGAAAACCAGAGGTTTGAAGGAAAAAAATGCAAGACATTAAGCATAAATACTAAAGAAAAACATGCTTCGGGGAAAGGGTCTCACGGTTCCAATTGCAAATCCATCCAACACCATAGTCAAATCTAACTCAATAGTTCTCGAAGACTTACCGTTATTCCACTTGCTCACGAGAGCCTTAAAAAATACATCATTTGAAGGAACATCCAGTTTCTTTTACTCCGCCCTTTGGAATCACATGTGAACATATCACTTCTTAGTAGCTAGCTCAAACAAGAAGTGAGTAAGAAGCTAATTTGTTGGAAAGAAAAATTAATAATTAATAACATACAAACATTTTGGTTACACGAGCGAGTGGTCTCGGCAAGTCGATGAGTTTCGCAAGCCCACCTACTCAAGCAAATAATGGATAATCTTAATACCCGAGAAAAGGATAAAACTCTATGATTCTCACCAATGACACTTTTTCTTTCTTTCTTTCTAATTGACTATTTTCAATCAAATTCTTCACTATCACCAATAAAATGAAAAAACCCGAGAAAAAAGAACTAAGTAACAATACAAAGTCGAGACTAATTTACCTTGAGAATTGTTGCAACATTAATATAACACACTTGGTTGCCCCGTGATCCGCCATGTGAGAATCATACATGCATACATATCATAAAAATAATTAGGCTTTTAAAATTATAGAACATTGGGTTAATGATGATACCTGCTGGAACAAAACCAATCCAACACCAATAGTAAGTACTTTCAAGCATTTCATATACTTGTTCTGGAGCTGAATCACCAATGGCTCCACCCATCGACCGACATGAACAACATATTGCAGTTTCTCTTGCCTCCTTTGTATTTCCCTTTCCTTCTATGGCGCATAATAACCATCGTGGTGATGGGGGCAACCACCACACTCCAACTCCCATAAGAAAATATACAGGAATACTAGTAGCATACACATAACGCCATCCTGCAACTATATCACCGGACCAATTGTATAACCCAAGCTGGCAAGAGAGATAAAACCCGGTATTTACAAGTTCGAGTTTTATTACATACACAAATTGATATAGAAGTTTTTGAAACAATAACATCGGGTGGGGAATTATACGGACATAGTAACTACTCATTGACTACCTCATAATGCATTTTGTAACTAACACTTCCACAATAATAAACAACAAGGATAGAGATGTGAAGAACTTACATGCATTCTAGAACTATAAAGAGCTCTTTCGAGAGAAATCGGTCATCCTCGTGCTCGACTTGGTGTAGTCTCAAAGGCATTGTACATTGGTGCATTGCCTAAAAGCATTGCGGGATATCAAAAACTACGGCAAGAAACAAGTTTACTACGAAACCGTGCAACACCGCAACACGCATTATCTTGGACCTAGAGAACTATGGTAAGATTTTTCTAACGCAGTTAATCACTTTGTCCTAATTGTGTATGTGCACTTGGAGACATCACAAATCAAGACGCTGTGCACAAAAAAAGGTTTGAGAGAAATAGGATAGTTACTCACAGTCAATTCCCATACCATATATTATGCGTCCAATCACCAAAATCGCAAAGTTGGGTGAAACTAGCACATTACTAGAGCTCCAACAAGATAAAGCAATATGAAAATGCAAGTTTTGCTATTTAAGTCGGTTGCAAAACACACAAATCAAACAGGTATGAGTGATCACTTAAAGGATACGGTTCAATTCAGCATCTCTGCTGGCAAGAATGGCTTCCCACATCTACTAACCTCAATACGTCTCTGCGCATTAACTTTTGGTTCCCACATCTACTAACCTCAATACGTCTCTGCGCTTTTGCTTCTCCTTCTGCCTTAATCCCATCCAATTTCAGCAAGCTGTCGCATGAGGAACTCTCCCAACACAACGAATTCCTTATCCGGGAACCTTATCCCCATTGTGCACTGCTGCCTCCAACACAGCCGGCTGCAAAGCAAAATCACAAACACCAAATCAACAAAAACCATTTCAAAATCAGTTCGGGAATTACGTAGTGGGGTTGCATTTGCACCTTTTACGCGAGACTATCGACCTCGGACCTAACTTTTACAACTTCTTCACAAGCTTCCAGCATTTTCTCATTCATTCGACCGCCTCAAGCTTCCTTTCTTTGCTTTATTGATCCTCCATAAGTAGAAGCTTACACTTGTCTTTTAGTCCCGCCGTGTGCAAGCCTTCCTCATCCTGCTTCTCCTTCCCTCTAAAGAACAACCTCTGATCATTGGGCTCCAACCCAGTAACATTGGCAAGAAGTTTCTTCGCATCCCCTTAGACGGAGTCCAAAAAAAAGTAAATGAACATTAACTTCAAGATAAAACAAGAGTATCAAGCGATGTAATGCCGCTCTTTAAAAACCATACACATCAAATATCACCAAGAAAAGATGAAGCATGGTTACATTGAAAACTTGAATAATTTGCTAACTGAGTTATGAACCCTTCTATTAAGTGCAGGCTTATACGCTCTTAATTGATCCTTAACCTGGTGAACAAATATGGAAATAACCTTATGATTTGGGTATTACGTACTATTAGTCACCTAATCACCCAACATTTCAGTGAAGACATTAAAACCTAACACAATACAACCATGAAACCATGCTAGCAACAGAGGATGGGGTTATACTCATGCCGCTTTGTGAGGATGGGGTTATACTCATGCTAGAAACCCAAATCTCACAATCGATTGAACAAGAAACCTAAATCAATTATCATTTTGAAACCCTAAAATAAAAACCTAAATCTAAATTTGAAAATAAATCGAAATCAAAACCAAAAAATACCTAAATTAAACATAGTAGAACAGATGCTTTCACACGATTAATGAGAGTGAAGATCATTTCTTCCAAGTTCGAACTCCGACGAACAAACTAAAATCAATGAATCATAATACACACTTTGAAACCCTAAAACTATTTATGAAGCCCTAAAAATCATTTTATATATGATAAACAAACTGAATAGAAATTGATTCATCAAACTCGATCCGGTTCATCGAGTGAGAGAAAGAGACGAGAGAAATTTGAGAAGCGGAGTGGTTTCATCGGTTTGAGAGGAAGAGAAGAGAGGATGAGAGCGGGAGAGAAAAAAAGAAATGAAAATAAAATTTTCGATCTGCTTTCATTAGGGTATACCCATATTACGCATGTGAATCGCACACGCATGGGAGGAAATATCCTCTAATGTTTTTCGATTTGGGTGGAAACAAAATGGTACGCGTGTGAATGGCACACTTACAGGCTCCAGTGTTACGACCCAGTGTGACGGCGTGTGGATGACACGCTTTATAAAAAAATTAACGCGGCTAGCCTCAATTTTTAAATAACGGCCATTTGTAACGGGAAATTCGTAACGGCCACAAAGCCGTTACGAATTGCTGTTACGAATCTGGGAATTTGGTGTAGTGACAAGTATGGTAGAGCAAGCTCATTGTAGACTAAAAGCTCTACTTTTCACGAGTCAAAATGGGATTGTGACGGTGCAACATGCTATCCATGAGTACACTAATAATGATATCAACAAGATAACAAAGCAATTCCAAGAAAGTAGGTTCCGGAAGTTGAAGGAGTTTAAGGAGGATAATTGGTTGCTTGTTGGTATACATTGCAACGTCTCGCATTGGACAATACGTTTTATGATGAAACATCTCAAGTTGTATCAAAAGTATGACAAGCCAGACACTCCTTGTAAGTGTAGGATAATGAAGGCTATCGTACATCCATGTCGTCATATGCTTGGTAGGTATAAAACTCCCATTCCGATTGAAGATATCGATCCTTATTGGAAGCAATTATCTTTCAAACCGGATCCAACAGAAGATCCCGGTGAAGAGTTTGGCGACATGGAACTTGGGAGAATAATCCTCGACAAGTACCCCAAGTTGAATAGGTTTGACAAACAAACTATGAAGCACAAGTTGATGCCCATTGTTTACCCTTTGTTACTTAACGGTTGGGTTTTAGTTGTTAAGAGATATGAACACCCATAATTCCTCCCCAAGGTCGGTTCACAAACCGAGATAAGGCTAGATAAAAAGAGGCAGGAAAGTTGGACGACAAGGAAACTAACAAAGCAAAATTCAGATGGTTTTGATAATATTATCCAAGCAATAAGCCTTTTCAACATCATGTGTCTTACATATGTGAAACATCTAAAGAGGCATGGGATAATTTTGAGACGATATGTATTGGAAGAAAATACTTCCACGAAAGATGCTAGGGTTCAATATAATCGAACAAGCTTTCGTCAAAGTGATGAACCTCTCACATCTGTAAGGAAAAATGATCTCAAAAAAGTATATATTATGTGCTAAATTTCTAGGTGTCTACCTCCAATAAATGAGTCTAAGAAGCATCCAATAATCTAATAATTTATCCACACTATCGAGAAGTTCTCGAGTTGGAAAAGACGAAATCTTTGACCAAGAGCACCAGTCCAGAAAACAGAAAGGCATAGCTTTTAAGGCCACGGATAACATAAATACGGTTGTTTGGAAAACAAAGAGCTAAATGGGATGACGAGTACTGTGAGAATGATAGACAAATATGAGGATGAGCTTAGAAAAACGATGTCTCTTTTTACGCAACAATTTAGATTTAGAAATCACATAAAGGAAAGAAACCATTATTTTCTCCGAAAGATCCGTTATATTCTAGACCTCAAAATCCGGAAAATGGGTCATTTGACCATAGGCCCCTAAAGGCTGGTAGCGTTGGACTGCTAAACTATGTGTCTGTGTGAAAACGACATACAACTAAAGAGACCAAGATACCTTTACATCACTTAGGTCTTATCGTTTTCTCCGTCACCATCTTGTTTTCTCCTCCTTCTAACAGAAAAACAAAAACCACCATCACCAACTTCTTTTTATTCTTATCCAACATCAACGTCGACATCTTCTTCTTCTCCACCATCAACGTCGACATCAAGACCAGAAAAATTAAATCGTAAACACATCTTCTGAATCAACTCCATCACTATTTCGAGATGCTCTAATTTTTCTAAAATTGTCAATTCAATTATTCAGGAAGATCAAAGAGGTTGTTTATTTCATCAAAGATGAGCAACAAATGGCCTAAAACTCGTAAGCTCCTAACCCTAAGTTTTGATTTTTGATTTTTTTTGATTAGGAAATGAAACAATAGGTTATTAGGAAATGTTTAAAACAATGGGTATTTATTTTGAAACAATAGGTTATTAATCAGGTATTATGTTTAAATTAGGTTTCTGAATTGGGTATTTATTTTGAAACAAAACTTTGGGTGTATCAATTGGTTGATTTTATTCATTTTTTTAACTGAAATCACAACTAGAACAATTTTCTGGTAATACTGCATGATTAAATTGAAATTGGTTTGGTATTTGAGATATACCTGGGTGCATCTTAGGTATTTTTGGCTATGTTTAGTTTTCATGTTGCAGTAAACTCAGATGCACCTAGGTGCATCTTGGATAAATTTGGGTAAGTTTGGTTTGCATGTTGCACTGAACTCGAATGCACCTAAGTGCATCTTGGATAAATTTGGGTAAGTTTGGTTTGCATGTTGCACTGAACCCGGATGCACCTGGGTGCATCTTGGGTAAATTTGTCTATGTACATGTTTTGCACATTGTTTATACCACATTTATGGTCAAGTTATAATCATTTAGGAGATGAAAATCTAACAAAAATTAGTTGTTCTGCAATATGATAATGATCAGTAGTTTTAAATGTTTCTTGTGCAATAATGATACTTGGTTTTTGAAGAATGTTAATGTTAGATGATATTTAGTCCAAAGGTATGATGCCTATTGAACTCAGATACACCCGGGTGCATCTTGGGTATTTTTGGCTGTGTTTAGTTTTCATGTTGCAGGGAGCTCAGATGCACCTGCATCTTGAGTAAATTTGGGTATGTTTACTTTTCATATTGCAGTGAACTCAGATGCACCTGGGTGCATCTTGACTAAACTTGGTCAAGTATGGTGTTTGTGTTGCAGTAAACTCAGATGCACCTGGGTGCATCTTAATTACATTTTATGGATTCATTTTATGCACCTGTGTACATAAATATTTTGTTTTCTTTTATTGTAGGAAACAAATGAAAGAAGAAAACTGCTGAATTGTGAACGAAGAACAAGCACGATGTTAATGGCACGATGCTGAGATTATGGCGAGGAGAGTAAAAAAGGTGCTTACCAAATTTTATACCCCAACAGGAGTTGATGTAAACAAGTTCAAGGCTGAGCCAAACCCAAATGGATGTCCACAACAAGAAGAAAGGTAGTTTTTTATTTATTTTTCACATTTATCTATCTACAATATAAACGTAAATAATGGTCTTTAACTCAAGAGTGTGATGGTTTTGCAGTAGTGCTGATTCCAGGATGTATGTTCTTTATTTCAAGGATTGGTTGATGAATGGTGGGTTAGAATTTCCTCGAATTGAAAAGGTGAGGATAGAACAGGTACAAGTCGTGTATGAAATTCTCCAAGACGAAGGAAGTTGCTGGAAGAAAGAAGATTAATGATGTTTTTTAGCTAAAAGTGTTCTTTATATGAGATCTTGTCAGGCGTTTCTTTATTTGAGTTCCTGTAAGACTTAAAAACTCAGTTAATTGTGAAGAACTATGTTTAGAAATGGTTTCTTATGTCAAGTGAAATTGTGTGTTTTTTTGTTAGATAATCAGCTCTTAAAATACTTCATTTGTAAGTAGTGAAACTTTTCGGTTTACTCATTATGCACCCAGTGCAACCTACAGAAGGTATTTTCATGTCAGACTGAGAATTATGCACCCGGGTGCAATATTAGAAAATATATGTTATGCACCCAGGTGCAACCTGCAGAAAGTATGTTCATCTCAGACTGTGCATTTTTCACCTAGGTGCAACCTGCAGTAAAAACTGTTTCTATGACAGAAATCCAGTTAAACCGAAATATGACAAAAAGCAACGAATTCCCAAAGTTTTTATACAGTCATTTACAAACAGACAGATATAGCTAAATTTTAATTAAACCAAAACTTGTTTTCATAGCAACAAACTCATATTTCCTATTGACTTCTAAACACTCATCAAATAGCCACTGTTCATTAGGAACTCAACATCAACAACTACTGCTTATTCTATAAATTCTAGGCCTTATCTTCTTTTCTCTGTCGGTCGAGAACATCTCCTAGCCGTTATTTTCTCAACAGAAACCTAAACTAACCCTTGGCAACGACAAGACCCATGTAAATTAGCGACAAACGATACTGCAGCCAACTACATCTCCAAATGGTTACTTCCTTGTTGATTCTTCGTTGCCAAAACAGACCCAAAACCTCTTCAAACTCGTACCCAATGTGCCGTGTATCTCTTAGTTTGAATTGAGTTGTGAAATTGAGCCTGAACTAACCCAAGCACTATAGATTCAGCTTCTTCTTGTCCCTGGAAAATGAACCATCAGTCCCATGGCTAGCTGGTGCAGTCAACTAGTCTTCTGAACTTGAATTTGCACAGAAATGATAGTGCATGCATTTCTACAAAATTACAGGTACGCAGGTGCATCTGGTATGCTTTGCGGATAAATCTAGGTTTATCCTAGTAATCACCTGCAACATAATATACACAACTAAAATTGTTAGTTCATTATCTTAAGCAATACACTCACCAACATTACCATCACATTCAGTCTTAAAACATTACCCAAAAACAAGTATTGAAGAAGAAAAGTAAAAGGCACAACTGTTTATGGGTAAAAATCGTTTCCGCCGATTTTGGTAAATTCGGTAGGTGAGTGAGAAACTGGTTTAAACCCTAAACAAATGTGATGCACGTGAGCACTTTCTAGCTTCAAGAGATCAATCTGCACAAGTCCGGCCTAAACCAAGAAATGGCCGTTCAGGACTTGCTTCGGTCACAAAGTGGAGGAGAAGGGTTGATTTGGGGAGGAAGCAAAGAAAGGTGTTGAGACAGAATAGTGCGGGAGAGTAGTGTCTCGACTTGTATCGAAAGTGAAAGCTTAGGAAGCTTGCAAGAGATGAAAGCTTTTTAGAGAGCTTGCAAAGTTGCCTTTTCCGAGAGTGTTGTATTTTTCTCCCGTAGAGACACTGTCGTCTGGGTGGAAATAGGGAAGACCTATTTATACAAGTCGATATTGAAACGTACCCTGGCCTCATGAAGGAAGAGAGTAAAGAGTGAAATAATTGGAGGAGGTGGTAACCGCATGGTGTTTATAGGTGAAAACGTTTTCACCATTATTTCCTCATTTATTTGACCGATTTATTCCTATTCACGCTTTCTTAATGTGAGCGTAGTGTACGGCGCATCTTTGTGGACCGCCAAACCAAGACCCCGGAAAGCATCCCCGGTTTGTGTTGATGTCTCGAGTGTTGGTTGCATCTTGAGTGCAAGTGGCGCCGCTAGTGGCGCGTGTGGCATGTGCCAATGGCATGTGCGGAATGCCTCTGTTGCGGGTTGCACCTTGAGTGCAAGTGGCAATGCCAGAGCTGCTAGTGGCGTGGGTGGCATGTGCCAATGTCATGTGCGGAATGCCTTGGTGGTAGGTTGGACGTTGAGTGTAAGTGGCAATGCCAGAGCTGCTAGTGGCGTGTGTGGCATGTGCCAATGGCGTGTGCGGAATGCCTTGGTGGTAGGTTGCACGGTTTGCAAGTTAGGCTACCAGCGTGCGTGTTTGGCATGTGTCAATGGAACGCATGGCCATTAGGGCTACGTCCTGGTAGGAAAAGCTACGGCGATGAATGTTGGCATGTGCCAATGGCATGCGTGGCCAATTTGGGTCACGACTGGTAGGAAAAGCTACCAGCGAGTGTGTTGGCATGTGCCAATGGCATGCGTGGCCAATTTGGGTCACGACCTGGTAGGAAAAGCTACCAGCGAGCGTGTTGGCATGTGCCAATGGCATGCGTGGCCAATTTGGGTCACGTCCTGGTAGGAAAAGCTACCATCGTGCGTGTTGGCATGTGCCAATGGCTTGCTTGGCCAATTTGGCCTAGGTTGCACGGTTTGCAAGCCTAGGTGCGGGCGCTACTTTGGCATGGCGCGGCTAGGGCCAAGGTAAGAGTGTTTGGCTTGGCGTGGTGTGACCAGGCGTAGCTAGGGCCAAGGAAGAGTGTGTTTGGCATGGTGCGGCTAGCTTGGGCAAGGTGTGGCTGGCATGATTTGCCATTGGCACGGAGGTGAGTCTAGCATGCTTTGGCGCGTTTGGTGTGGCTGGCATGATTTGCCATTGGCACGGAGGTGCGGCTAGCTTGGGCTAGGTGTGTCTGGCATGATTCGCCATTGGCATGAAGGTGCGGCTAGCATGGTTGGCATTCTTTGGCGCATTTGGTATGGCTGACATGATTTGCCATTGGCACGGAGGTGCGGCTAGCATGGTTGGCATGCTTTGGCACGTTTGGTGTGGCTGGCATGATTTGCCATTGGCACAGAGGTGCGGCTAGCTTGGGTTAGGTGTGACTGGCATGATTTGCCATTGGCACGGAGGTGCGGCTAGCATGGTTGGCATGCTTTGGCGCGTTTGGTATGGCTGGCATGATTTGCCATTGGCACGGAGGTGCGGCTAGCATGGTTGGCATGCTTTGGCGCGTTTGGTGTGGCTGGCATGATTTGCCATTGGCACAGAGGTGCGGCTAGCTTGGGCTAGGTGTGGCTGGCATGATTTGCCATTGGCACGGAGGGAATTAGGGTTTTGTTCGTTGTAACCCTAATTTGAAAAAATACCCCCTATTAATTACTGACTACATGCATTAAATGTTCTAATAAATGTGTCATCGGTGACATTAGGTTATTTGGGGTTTTACAATTTTACCCTTTGTTTAAAATCCACCATCAACAACAACAAAAAATTCAAAAAAGATATACATTATGCACTCGGGTGCATCAGGCCAAAACATATTTTTATATCAGAATTTACATTATGCACTTAGGTGCATCTTGTGTATTTTTTAGATTGTATATACTACATTGTCAAGTAAATAGGCTATTCCAATATTATATGAAGTAAACACACTATTCATATTATGTGCATTGTATATACAACATTGGTTAAGTATCTCCGGCCATGGTATGAAATCTCAAACCTTAATCAATACACACATTCCACATGATCAAATTAATCAATACCCACCAACAATATCACTCCACCGTATTGAAATATGAAAATTAAGCAATAAAAACATATACCATTTTTCTTTTCTTTCAAGCATGCTTGGTGTGCCATTTCGTTGATATAAGAGGTGTGTGTATCTTGGTTGTATTGAGCTTACTTGAAAGCATCTTCACCTGAAATTTCGAGTTTGACAGCAACCCATTTATGCTTACACTACACGATCTCTAAATCTCTTCCTAATCCCCATCATTCATCACCTAAAAACTTTTAACAACACCACCTTATTTACTGTTTTCTGTCTATAAAACTTTCCTGAATTTTCAACCAGTTCATACCCAATGTTGACCATTGTCTTAACTTCTAAAAAAATTCTTAATCTTCATACACAACTCATTCGGTCACTACCATTCACCTATAAATATCAATTTCATGTGTACCCAGAACTTAAGCAAAAACAGATTCAAGTAACAACACAAATTTGTGTGTACCTATAAATATCAATGGCCATGGTGTGCAATGTCCAATCACAAATTTTATTTTAATCAGATTCAAGTAGCAATAGAAACCCATTTTCAGGGAAAATCAAATTGCAAATAGACAGTCATGGAAGAGAAATCGACCGAGAAGGATATTAACAAACCTTGTTGTTGATGAGAAAGAAGCCCTTATTCATGATCAATAAACCCAATTTATAATTCTTCTTAGCTTCTCAACCCATCTCCTCCAGATTCAACCATCTCAGTTCAAATCATGTGAACCCTAACTCTTTAATTGCATAAAAAATCCAACTGATTCTCTACACTCCCCAGCACCACCCAGAGTTTCTTCTCGATATCAACACCATCTCTGCTTTCATAACAACAACGACCACCACCAGATCTCATCAATTCTTCTTCAATCATCTCTCCCATCTTTGATTCGAGTCTCATATCCCCTTTCCATCTCTCAATTTCATACAGACATACGGCTTCTCTTCTTTTCTCGTTGAGTTTTCTTCAAATGGGAAACGAAGTTTTTCTCTTCAGGGTCATATTAGTAACTTAGCTATTAGATATTTGTTTCAAACTTGGCAGAATGCCCACGATGGCTATTAAAACCATAAATTTGAATATATGGTTATTTGAAAGGTTGGCATAGTTTGCTTGTCTTTTAGACCTAGGAATTAAAATCTAGGGCTTGTTTAACCAAAAAACTGCCTCAAAAAATCGCACGATGAAAAGAGAAAATAATTCACAGGATGATGATAATTAATGGGACTCCATGTTTCAAGTGTCACGAATTTTGACATACATCAATAGCAATGAAAATGTCTTAATAAAGAGTATTATTATATGAGAAAGAAAGTATATGCTGCTACTCTAGCTTCTTGACAGATTATTTACCTGTCAAAACACTCAAATCATGTACTCTTACATTATGTGGCGGTGCTAGTGGTGCTTATCTACTGGTTTTAGAGATTAAGGATGCATTTACGGCAAACATTTCCACCTGCAGAAAAGATGGCATGAGCTAGGAACAAGAAACCCTTTTCAACAACATTAAATGGGTACCTTCACCAAAAACATTTGGCCAACATGGCCTAACAGAATGATAGACAGTAAATAAGTAAATTTATTTTATTATTATTTTCTTTTAGTAAACTAAATCAAACTTGCAGGAAAAATGTTTGCTTGGCAGTGTGAAGCCTATGGATACAACATTATTATTATCACCCTCGTTCCCCAACCTTGGATAAGTTGTCGCGAGCCATCTAACTTCGTCAAGGGCGTCTAGTTCCTAGTCATTGGAACAAGCTCCAAGCAGTATGGATTTGTCAATGTAGACGCATACATATTGTAAGACCATCACCAACAGGGAGTTGTGAAATTTGAATGCGAGAGTCAGATGCTAATTTCTTGTTCAGATCAACAAAGGAATCTTTAACTTCTTTCATGAATTCATCAAGTCCAGAATCATCTTTCCAAGCGACTGTACCTCCCCAAAGTGTATTATCGTAGAGAATCATTCCTCCGACCCTCACTAGTTTTAGTACTCTCTCATGATAATGCACGTAATTTTGCTTGTCTGCGTCGACAAAGGCAAAATCAAACGATCCTTCATTTGCTGGCTGCGTAATAAACAAAAATAAATATATTTAGGCTGTGTTTAATACAGTAGAATCAATTTGTAGTATATGGGTCATTTCCACAAAAAGTATTAGGCAAGAAAAGATTTTCAATAGAATTCCTTGAAATTTAAATTCGAAACATCTTTTTTTTTTATTCTTGTTCTTCTTCTAAGCCGGTCCAAAACAAATTGGAGTAAATTTTTGATGGGGCGTTTTATGATGGGGGCATGGGGGACGAATCATGCCTTCACATGTGTTTTCCAATTAATTGTTTTAACAAATTCTCTTACCAAAAATATAAAGGATAAAATATCACCAATTAAGATAACCAGTATTTTCACCAAAAATACATTTCTTTTATATATTTGGAAATAAAATTTATAGCAAAGACACGTGTCAAGACATGATTTTATCCTCCATTCCCCATCAGAAAACGCCCCCATCAACTATTTTACCAACAAATTGGGGTAGGCTAGAAAGAAAAAACGATGACTTCCAAAACAGTCACCTATCTTGGTACTATTGCTCTTGCCCTTTGCAAAGAAATTTAAATTCAAAACATATTTTTAGCCATCCTACAACTTATAAAAAAAAAAAAAAAAAAAAAAAAACTCATCCCATGAAAATTGTTCGGTTAATCTGTTATCAGAAACACCTTTAAAGTAATTAAGTACGTGAAAGTTGATGAATAAAATTATGTGGATATCTGATATCAGTTGCATGTACTTACATTTTCAAGTAGTTTGTCAAGAACAGGGAGAGCAACAGACTCAATGAACTCCACCTTATGTTGTACACCAGCTTTTTTGAAGAATGGTAGTCCTACCTCGAACATTGACCGATCTGGATCAATGGCAATGGTCTGCGCGCGTTGCGTAGTATGTATATTAGATCAAGTGATGAAAAATATAATGATCAAGTAATAAATAAGTTATATATATCCTCGTTTGATGCCAATTCAGTACTACTATATCAGTATATATTGTATATACACATTTGAGTTTAGAAAGAAACGAACTTTTCCATCTTCGGGTAGTGCAAGAGCAGTGACAAGAAGTGAGTATCCAGTGTACACTCCAATTTCAATAGTCTTTTTGCATTGACAAGCTTTAAAAGTAGAGACAATATTGGACCTTCTTCTCCTGCACAAATCATGAAACTCCTGCAAAAGTACGAATTAAGTAGTTCAAAGAAAACCTTAATTAGTTACAGTTACATAAGCCTTTTTCTGGTAGATCAATCAAATGCAAATCCCATTACATGTAAGTCAAATTTTTTTTGGTAAGTTTGATTACGTACTGTGGTTGGGCAGAAGTAGCGTCTCTCAGCTCCTTCAGAACCTCTGCCTCATTTGGATACACACTTGTCTCCAAGATATACTATAAACCAAAGGTGAAATTCACTGTTACATATTGAGAAAGAATAACAAACTATGCAAAGGATAAAGAAAATTCAAATGCTAAAAACCACATAAATAGACACAGAATCTGGCCCGGTTGATGCATCTATATGGTGGAATCACTGTCTCTTTTAAGTATGTATTTATCAAGATCTTATCTTTTAAGTGCAACTTGATATGATATCTCATCAGAAATTTAGCTAACTAATGAAAGTATATAATTACCTGATTGAGCTCTTTACTTTGCAACAAACCCGCTTCATCCACATCATGCATACTGACTTTCTTTGGAGGGGATTCCATGGTTTTCTTCTCAACTCTTTCTTTGTTTCTACACAAGTTCTGAGTGTTGCTATTAATTGTTGCTTATAAAGAGCGCATTCAATCTCATTTTGTAAAGAATGTGTGAGGAAATTATGAGTGGGCCCATTGGATTTCTTGTTGGACAAAGAGCAAACGAATAAAATGAAGGCTAGTGGATTAGTTTGAATTTTGACATCAAGATCGCAAAACCAAATTTTGTTACTTCTCTCGGACGTTGAGAGTAATTTCTTCCACCGTCTAATGAAATTACAGGTATAAAACAAATGGGTGACGAATGAATAGAACAACCCACGAGAGGTCCGTGTGTCTCTTATTCTTGTCTAATCTTTTCTAGAGTCTAAAATAACTTTAATCAGGACTAGCTGAAGATTCAACTCATCCGGTCGTTCTTACTTGTTAGCAGAGAACCGTTTCTCCGACTCTCGCTAGATTTTGGCAGTTTCTCATGAGTTGTGATAATGCACGTAACTGAATCTAATTATTATATCTATGCTTGACTGCTCGTCTACGTCGACGAATGAAAATAAAACTGCCCATCATTTATTGGCTGCCACGATGCCTAAAAGAAAAAAACAAACACTAATTTAGGTTGTGTCCTATGTCATAAAAGTAATTCCTCAATTGCCAATACATGAGTCAATTACTTTTTTTTTTAATATAGAAAAAAGAGAATAGGCGTCTAGATAGGCCGCCCTCTTATGGATACACATATAAGATTTGGCAAGATGAGTCAATTACGCATATAAGATTGCGTACATTATTTATATGTCCCTACTTTTGACACTCAATAAATATGTCACTTCTGATAATAAATGTCCTCTTTTTATAACTTTATCCATTTAATATTAGATTCCTTCTACCCCTCAACTCTATACTAATATTTTCTTATTTCAAAATACAACAAATTTCTTCCTCTACTACTTCACCACCACCACTAGCACCACCACCACTACCATTCCACCACCATAGTTCAACAACCACCACCTACCAACCGCCACCACCACTAATATTCCACCACCACTCCTTCACCACCACCATTACACCACCACCACTCCTCCACCACCACCATTACACCACCACCAGTCCTCCACCACCACTAGTCTGTTGCCGCCACCACCACCACCATACGTCGCCGCCACCTTGCCACGCCACTATGCGCATACAAATCATCCCATGCATTGGTTTAGATATTTTTGGATCCACAATAGTAGTTGATCCAAATAAAAATAGAACCAGCGGTATTTGATCAAAAAGAATCAACGGTAGAAGTTGATCCAATTTAGTGGATAAACTTCCATTGTTGATCCACTAAAAGTGGATCAACAATGGAAGTTGATCCATATAAAATTGGATCAATAATGATAGTTGATCCATGTAAAATGGAGTGAACTTGGCGTGAGTGAACACGCATCATCGACATGGAGTGAGTCATGCTACCATTACCACAAGTTCAACATTGGAAGAAATTTACATCATTTAAACTACAAAGCATGAGTTCAAAGGATCAACAACGGTAGTTGATCCCATATAGATGGATCAACAACCATAGTTGATCCAAAATATATGGATCAACAACCATAGTTGATCCAATATCCTTACTGCTTCAACCCATATAACCACCATATTTCATTACCCGATCATTACATGTAGCTTCATAAACACCAACGACTCAAGAACGACTTCAAAACCAATCTCGACAACTACAAACAACGAACCACCATTATACTACTATTTCCATGACTAATTTCTCATTCGTACCTCTCCACCATTATAGTCACTAACAAATCACACATTTCGGCACCACCATAACACCAAAACAACCAAAACCAAAATCGAGTACTTTATCCATTTGAGTTGGATCAACAATGGATGTTTATACATTTGATTGGATCAACGGTGGATGTTTATCCACGCATTAGTTGGATCGACAATGGATGTTTATCCATGCAGAGACAAGATTGATCCATAAAACATATAAACAACAACAATTGATAATCACAGCTTCATAACAACAACAACTTCATCTCCTTCATTGTAGTAGCCACAAACATCATCCCTCTACTTCTTATTTCAAACCAACAAACACCGCGCCCCCTAACATTCATCTAATTGTGAAACTTTCAATTGCACCCTAACATACATCTATTTATCTCTAATCCATTACGACATTCATTACTTTGACAATTCAGCTATACAAAAACACATACCCATTCTTTCACTAGTTATGAGTTTAGGATCTCAAAACAAAAACGTAAATAGATTCAAATACATACCTCCTCATGATCAGCATACACTACCACCATCATTATTATTAATTACTTCTCGATTTTAAATCGAGATCTCAATTTATTTGAATCTTATTTCAAATTTAGTTTTTAGAAGAAGAAGAAGAAGAAGAAGAAGTCATTTGTTTTTTTTTTTTTTTTAGGAGACAAATCAACTTAGTTAATACATCTGAATATGAAAGTTGAGATTACAAGAAACTGGTCGGGAGTCTAGCCACAAGCTGAGCTCCCACCCCCTTCTGAATAACAAAACCTATCCTGTGGAAAAGTAAACTACCAATTTTGCCGTTCATGGTATGGCTTGACAAACAGTTTTTAAGCCTCTTTAACAGGACAACCGCATCATCATTTAGTTCACCTAAGGTAGTGAAAGCAAAAGTACAAAAACCGTAACCATGAGCCAAACACATGTCTAAGTATTTCCTGCATTTTGCGGGTAACCGCACGTGGAGATGGCTTGACCGGTATAAAAGTACGAACCAGCCTCCGGTAAAGGTGAGACACCGTCACATCGTAGCACACATCCTGACCGTTCTCCCAGTTATGAACAAGAACGTCTGCCGGTCTTCGATCCCTGTCGTTATCTGATAAGAATCCCAATGCAGCTTCTTTGGTGATATGAACTCCAGATTTAAAACATATATCCGCAAGCACATCTCGAACTAAATCATGCGAAATTTGATTCCAACGTCTTTAGAACAGTTACAACGCGTGATCGCCAAAGTATCCATCCCTTTGCCGGCTCGGACAAGTACTATCTTCCTCAAGAGTGGTATACCTAATCACAGTAGCACAATATGGAAGCAAAGTTGTCTCGGTCCCATAGGGTGGTTGAGGCCACTAATGGGGATAGCCATCAAATAGTCTTGTGCATGTTCGGATTTGTTACATTGCCACAAACCAGAGTCTCTCTTAGTGACCACGATATTTATCAGGCATCTCTTTCATTACGACATCAAAGTATGGTACTGCCAAGAGTACGCATGGGATGGGGGCGGTGTCATTGATGTTGAGGTTTGGCGAGATAAGCCACATACATGAAAGTAATCGTGTAGGGCATGTTGAGAGATGATACTTGACTCATGCGGCATTAGAGTTAGAAGAATAGCACATTGCTGAGGGCGTGTACGAATTTGCGATGCTAAGTAACAATACTTGATGGTATCATTCATTGTATAGATGCCTAGACCACCACATTTAATCGGCAAAGTTGAATGCATTTGTTGAAACAAACCCGAACCCTGCACCATCCACCGTGATGAGTTGTCTCAAGTATTGTATTAGATGGCGTCAAAGTGATTTTTAGGTTGTTGTAGAAGCAGCGTAGGATCGGTAGTGCGCATCGTAAAGTATAACCTTGATACCACATGCATGCAGTTTAGCAATAGAAGCAGTTCACTCTGCGGATCCTTTAGCTTACCAATAGCCTTCATCGTCAGTCATTGTTTTCTTCACCCTAGACATAACCATGTCAGCTGCCGAGTGCATGTCAAGCTCCTTTGGTGCCCCCGGTAGTTTGACACCAAGGGAAGGTCTGATGTTGCTTGGAAACACACCGTCACCCAAACCTCTCTTTGTCATGTGTAGGCGAGAATAGCTCCGTTTTCTTTGACATTGAGATGTAACCCTCTACTATTACCATCGCTTTGTATAATGTGTAAAGCCTTGGATACTTCAATGTGTCAATAATTGTGTCATGCGTCATCTAGAAACCATGCGTCAGATCCAAGTTTTTGAGTTGCTATTTCTTCACTAAAGGATGCAATGCCAAAGCAAAAAGCAATGGCCCAAGGGGTCTCCTTTGAACACCATAGCAGAAGATAAGTGGTATTGTTATAATATAGTATTGGTGGTGAGGCGTAGCAAAATTCCACCCACTTAGAAATAGAAGGACACTGGTTCCTCACCTCTCTAATGATGGTTGTCCTATCCAACTAAATTAAACGCATTGGCAAAATCAATCAACAACATAGAATTACCTTGTAGATTTCCTTTTGCCTCCAAAATCTGATGGCAAAGAGTGCGAATACCTTCTCCCCACAAACCATACCAACACCAAATTGATAGTCTCCCAAAAATTCATTCATGTCTTTACTGTTTGAAGGCGGCTAGTTTTGAGACCAATCTCCTCCAAATAGTACCCCTTTGCAATGAATACGGATGCCTCCTCCGGCTTTAACAACGGAGTAATAGGTGCGCTAGCTATAAATTCACCCAAAGCTGCCGGGCAATGACCAAGAAGCCACAAATTAACAATTGCATTGATCGAATGTAACAGATCTTCTGCTACTGCCGCTGCAGGACCACTCATGGCATCAAAGGTGTTGTGCGCGCAACCCATCTCTACCACAAGACGTTCCCTAGGAAAGCCCTTCAATGCATTTAAAACAGCGCTAGTACTCACAGGCCATTTGCAGCAACTGAATGGGTTCGGGAGGAATGATGGGAGGAGGTGCATAGGGGTGTTTGTTCTGTAAGTCAATAAAAGTATCGGCATTCATAGGTGCCAAGCCATCCAGAAGAAATGACCCTAATTGCCGCACTATAGTGTCCACGACTCGACTTTTTCTACAAGCTTGAAGGTTGTCGGCATCTTGTGTATTTTGCTTTCGTTGATTGCCCACCGGTTTTGAATTTGTGAACCCCAATATTTTTCCTTAAAACAAGGCAGCCGTTAGGCTCACACCATGTTAAAAGAGCTTGGTTGATGGAAGCAATACCTCTTCCTAGTCTTAGGATCTCTTCCAAGGTACACTTAGGGGTGTACAAATTGAGGGTGCAAGTTGGCAATAGAATTAAGTGTATCAAGAAGATAAATCCCTAGGCTTTTGTATTACCTTATCAATTGCCGCCTTTAGAGTCGAGAAAATTTCGATCTGCATTTTGGAGGAATGCTAGAAAGCTGTCCCGGATTTGTTTAAGAAAAATCTTCTTTGAGTAAATCCAACGATAAACCGGTCGATGTACCAGCACGCCCTCCTCCGAACCAGACTCATGGGTACCGATTTGTGGATTCTCAATGCCGTGAATGAGAAAATCAGCACCCCTCGTTAAACTGACCCTGTAGTAATATCACCGAGGATGGCGGCAAGGTTTTTGCTCCAAGCATGAATGAGCATACATTGGGTGCAAAGCCACATCTGCATATGTTTTAACTCTCTCTCCCAAGTCCCAAAAACATCGGGAATACGGTGTAATCTCTCCCTACAAATAACCCTTGCTTCTTCATTTTGCCTACGTGCTTGTCATGTAGATGTTTGAGAGAGAGCTCTTTGCAAAACCTCTTCCATTCCCATTATCTTTACACCCGTCAAAGTTCTTGAAAGGGCAATGGAATAAAATGCCTGTGGTTCTTGTGCAATTGTGTTATGTAATGATGTAGAAGATGTTTGGCGGTGTGTTGGATCGTACATCACCATCTGTGCTGCAGCGTGAATCCTAGTTTAGTGAAGGAAGAATTTGAGGGATAGGCATTTCCAAAAACCTAATGAGGACTGTGAAGCAAGTGATAGCTTATCTTGACAAACAAATATGCTATGCAAGAAGTTGAGGACAATTCGTCGAACACTTCAATTGCACTATGTTCTTTGAGATGTTTTCGACAAAACACCAGGGAACCACCTAAAATTGCCTTCGTCTTGCTAGAAATAAAACAAGAGCAACCCTTCTAACCCAATACTAATTTTAGTCTACCAACAAAGATCAAACTTGGCCGAGGCGCAAATTCCACCACCAAACGAAGAACCAAACCCGGTGATAATTGAAAACCAAAACTTGGAGATCTTTGAGACCTGTGAGATAAACAGAATCACGGGGTAGAGAATCGCAGTAAACATAATCACAGTAGCTTGAATCAAAAGAGATGGTAACAGAATCCTGAACCAATAGTTCAATTAAATCCTGAACCAAACTCGAAATCACCAAAAATCGAAAACCAAAAACTCAAATCGATTTTTGAATCTGTATGAAATCAGTTGAAATCAAAAAAAAAACGTGATAGATCTGTTGATACTAGTGGTGGACGTAATAGATGTGGTGGTGCTAGTTGTGGTGGCGTCGATAGGGATTTTGGTGGTGGTGGGAGACGATGGAGAAGATGGTGGTGGAGCGATGCGAAGAAGAAAGAGATTTTGTTCTCTGAAGAAAAAGAAGAGATGGGAAAGGCTAAATAAGGAATTATAATAATTAGGTTTTTAGAAAAAATTTCAATTATGCCATTAGGGACATTTGTAAAGTCTATTAGGGATATTTGTGAAGGCCCATCAGAAGGAGGGACAATAATTCAATTTCCACTATAAGATTTGGTAAGATTTTCTTTTTTTAATAATTGGTACACCCCAACCCACACAATGTTCCGGGATGGTTTGTTTTATGAGGATCGTGGTAGATCTCAAACTAATTGGTAACCCCATTAACAATGGGACCACACAATTTAGAGAAATTAAACGTAAAAAGATGTGAGAGTCGTACTAATCACAACACTATTTTTGTGGATTAGCAACGTATTGTACCAAGGTTTTGCAACGTCTTTTAAACTGTTACAAATTAGTAACTAAATTAGCAACAGATCACACGTCTGATCACATCACGCCTGAAATCACTAGCACACATAGCAACACACTAGGCATGTGACTTTCTAGGATGGGTTGGGATGAGGGGCTGGCACGTTTTAAACCTTTAGGGCCCCCAAAAATCCATGGCTTGGTGTGCTGTTATTGTTGATGTCTGTCAGACTGCCACCATTTCGTGAACGGTTTATTTGAACAAATACCGTAGTCCACGTGAAGGAAAACTCTAAATATAGGAGTAGTCTTTGGTTGGTAAACAACAGACAAAATTCTGCTGTTCTGAGGTTTCAAAAGTGTTTGAATTTTAACATCTAATAGATCTCAAAACCAAATTTTGTTACTTCTCCATTAAGAGTTCCTCTCTTCCATCCTCTAATAAAATCAAACGTGTAAACCAAATGGGTAGCGAATGAATAGAACAACCCACGAGAAGTCCGTGAATATTTCTAGAGTGCCTAGAAACTCATACCAAAACCGGTAAGTGCACAATTTTTATTTTAAGTCAAGCAACGCTCGCTTGAATTCAAGGTACAAATGTTTGATGCAGCCCATACATATGAACCGTCGAAGTCAAGTGTGTGACCATGACGTGCATGCTCATTACTTGGTTGAATTGATATCTACAGATATTTCATGTGGCCGACAGTTGAAGTATCAAGTCAAGTTCTTTTCTTTGAGTAAGACAAAAGATAAAGACACCAATAATTGGATTAACTGCCAAATAATTGAGAAAAAGATGGCAACAATTTCTTTACTTTGCGCGACACCTGTTATATACTTTTTCCCTATTCTGTAATAATTTAAATCCAAAAGTATACCAAAAATGGCAAAAAAAATATGATAATGCACGTAACTATCTAATTATATCTATGCTTGACTGCTTGTCTACGTCGACGAATGAAAATAAAACTGCCCATCATTTATTGGCTGCGAGATGCCTAAAAGAAAAAAATGAACAATAATTTAGGCTGCATCCAATGTCATAAAAGTAATTCCTCAATAGTCAATACATGACACCTGTTATACACTTTTTCGTCAGGTCTTGTTTAGCACAATTCAATCTTATGTTGTTCTTAAAAATTATAGTCATTAATTGTGTTCTTGCATATGGTGCAATTCACCAGGTCGGTATACGGAAATGCTATTCACCTCCTTATTCTTCATCTCCCTATTCTGCTCCCTCCAATCTACACAACACATCTATGATTTGAATCACATTCAGGTATAAATGGGGTTCACTATTTTCCAAATGTGGGGTTTAGATTGGAGGGAGCATAATAGGGAGGTGGAGAACAGGAAGCTGAATAACATCACCGGTTAGTATAATACTTCAATAGAAAACAATAAGAAGAAAATCCCGAAAAATTGAAAATTTCCATTCACAACGTAGCCTTTTTTTCTCATCGATCATAATTTCATTTTCTTGTCTAGATTTTGGCAGTTTCTCATGAGTTATGATAATGCACGTATAACTATCTAATTATATCTATGCTTGGCTGCTTGTCTACGTCGACGAATGAAAATAAAACTGTCCATTATTTATTGGCTGCGACAATGCCTAAAAGTAAAAAAATAAACAATAATATAGGTTGTGTCTAATGTCATAAAAGTAATTCCTCAATAGTCAATACACGAGTCAATTACGCATATAAGATTTGGCAAGATTTTCTTTTATTAATAATTGGTACACCCATACCAGATAATGTTTGGAGATGGTTTGTTTTATGAGGATCCCGGTAGACCTCAAACTAATTGGTAACCCCATTAACAATGGGACCACACAATTTAGAGAAATTAAACGTAAAAAGATTTGAGAATTGTACAAGTCACAACACCATTTTTGCGAATTAGCAACGTATTTTACCAAGATTTTACAACGTCTTCTAAACTGTTACAAATTGGTAACTAAATTAGCAACAGATCACGACTAATCACCTCACGCATGAAATCACTAGCACATCCTAGCATGTACGCAACACACTAAGCATGTGACTTTCTAGGATGGGTTGGGATGAGGGGCTGACACGTTTTAAACCTCTAGGGCCCCTAAAAATCCATGTCTTGGTGTGCTGTCAGACTGCCACCATTTTGTGAACGGTGATTTGAACAAATAGCCGTAGTCCATGTGAAGGAAAACTCTAAATCTAGGAGTAGTCTTTGGTTGCTAAACAGCAGACAAAATTCTGCTGTTCTGAGGTTTCAAAATGTTTGAATTTTAACATCAAATAGATCTCAAAACCAAATTTTGTTACTCCTCCATTAAGAGTTCCTCTCTCTTGCATCATCTTCTCTTTTCAAAAAAAAAATCATCTAATAAAATCAAACGTGTAAACCAAATGGGTAGCGAATGAATAGAATAACCCACGAGAAGTCCGTGAATATTTCTAGAGTGCCTAGAAACTCATCCAGTCTTTGTCAGAATCACTCATACCGAAATCGGTAAGTGCACAATTTTTATTTTAAGTCATGCAACGCTCGCTTGAATTCAAGGTACAAATAATTGACGCGGCCCATACAGATGAACTGTCGAAGTGAAGAAAATCTGTCCACTCCCAGTCAAGTGTGTGACCGTGAGCTACTGACGTGCATGCCCATTACTTGTTTGAATTGATATCTCTGTTCACATAATTCAATCTTGTCTTCGTTGTAAAAATTCTAGTCGTTAATTGAGCTGAAATTCATGCATATGGTACAATTCACCGGGTCAGTACTCGTAATGCTCAAGAAAAACAAAATAAACCAAAAAAAAAAATATCTTAGAAACATGAAAATTTCATTTCACCCTCGATTCTAGAATCATTTTCTTCTCTAACTAAAGGTATTCTTTAATCTCTATTTATGCAACTAAGGAAGCGAACGCACTAGCTAATAAAATCAATACAATTTCAACATGTAACCATCAAGGAGGCCCTCTTTGTTAGATTATGGAACTTCTGAACTTCTAGACAAAAACCGAATTAGGAGTTTACCTCTCAACAAAGTCATTATTATTTCCTTTCTAATAATTCAAAATTTTCTTATCAGAAAATATGAAGAAAAATTTTTTGCTTTGATAGTAGGGGTTTCTAGAAGTTTTTCTACTTTTTGAAACTACAAAGATTGATATATCATAAATCAGAGTTTACAAAGTTAGCTTCCTTTTCAGTAAACTTTTTTATGTTACCAGGAGGTTCAGTTAACCAAACTCTATTAAGATTACCTACTCTGGCAGACTTAGACAAAATATCTGCTATTTTATTTTTCTCTTTTTACACGTAATAGCAGTGCCAAGAGTTTGTAGATTGAAAGAAGATCTTAATATCTTTAACTAGATTGTGTAGTCTCTAGTCTATATTGTATCCATCCTTTGTTACAACATCCACCACGAGCTTTGAGTCCAGTTCGAAAAATACCTCCTTCAAGTTCAGTTCTTTTGCCCACTTCACAACCTCCCATAGTCCATTGCACTCAGCATGCTCACTGTGGTAGATTGACTAAGTAGACGCATTTGGATCCTTCATGTTTTCCTGCAAAATTACGAAGAATAAGACCAATGCCACCAGATTTATTATGAAAAATTTAGGCTTGAAAGCCAATTTGGTTGCACTTCCATGTTGTACACTAGGTCCCTCCACCCCTGTTGAAGAGGCCATGCTTAGGTCATTGAGTTCTTGATTGTATGCTTGTGAAACTAAAAATGTTTGCGGATTCCTATCTCCGTTTTAGGAGAAGAGATACTTTCATATTTTCATTTTTGCCTAAAAATAGGCCAAATTGAAAAAAAATGAAAGTATCACTTTTAATGAAGGGAGTATTTTTTTTAGGAACATATTAGGATTGAAAACATATATGGGCCGATGCCCACATTTACACACCATGATCGCAGTCGGCAACTTGTTTGGATTAATAGCTACAAGTCAAGTGGGTGCCCAATAACACGTGTCGTGAGAGGTGTTCAACTTATTCATCAAAATACCAAATAGATGTCTCTGTCACGAGAGTCATTCTAAACAAACCGACAAAACAACACCAAAATTTTTGTGGGCCCCGCCCCTGGGAGTTTTGCAGGGCCAATGTTATGTGTGTGGCGGTTTTCTTTCCTTGTTTACTTCTCGGTTCGTTTACACTTTTTGCTAGTTATGAATGTAACGTTTGGTTTTATGTGTTTGGCGGTTTTCTTTCCTTGTTTACTTCTTGGTTCGTTCAGACTTTTTGCTATTATGAATGTAACGTTTGGTTGGAAGAATTCGAAAGCGTAGCAAAATTAGTTATGTTGAAAACAAAATTTTAAGAATTTGCAGAAATCTGATAAATGGTTTGATTTGAGAAGATATCAGGTTTTTAGATATTCATATTCATTTTTATAAAGATGGATGTTTCATATAAATAAATAATATAGAAGATATTTTCACTTACAATATCCCTGTAAATAACAGTTAGCAGTCCAGCGCGTTCTCCTATAATATCCTTGGTGGCTTCAAAGAGTTGAAAGATTTGACCGATCTGTTCACCTTTTTTACGAAACCGAAATCTTATAAATTGTGGTGCCTGAAAAAATAAAACACATAACAATCTTTAAACCATTTCTCTCTTCACAATCACTCTTCTTGTAACCTCGACTTAATATTTTGCTGTTCTAAAATGGATGGGAATTCTTTGCTCACTATAGCTGGTACTGTAATAATAGTACTTGCATTTGCAAAATTCCTAGCTTTAAGAAAATCATATCCTCCTGGAACGGAATGGCCGGCAGGTCCAAAAACGCTACCTCTAATTGGGAACCTTCACCAATTATGGGGAGATCTCTTTCATGTTGCTTTGGCAAACTTAGCCAAAGTCCATGGAGGTGTTTTCACAATATGGTTAGGAAGTTGGAATCCAGTAATCATCGTAAGCGACGTCAACAGTGCTCGAGAAGTTCTTCTTACTAAATCTTTTGATTATTCAGCTAGAAATTATCCTGATTATCTTACAGTCCTTTCGGAAGGTAATGACAGTATTAATGGCTCTGATTGCGGTCCATTTTGGCATAATTTAAGGAAAGGTCTTACTAGTGGTGCATTGAATCCTCTTAATGTCACGTCTCAGTCTCATTTACAAGAAAGAGACATGCAGAATCTTATCAAATCCATGCAAGAAAATGCTTCACGGGAAAATGGGATATTAAGACCTCTTGATTATGTTAAGAAAGAGGCTATTCGATTACTAAGTCGAACTATCTTCGGTCAAGATTTCTCCAATGATGAAGATTTTGTTGTTGGTATCCATCACACTGTCCATCATTTGATAAGCATAGGTGGGTTCGCAAATCTAGCTGACGCATTTAAGATTGGCGAATACGTACCGAGGCATATAAGATACATTCGCGGGCTTAATGATGTAGGTGAACAGGCTGCAAAATTGATTCTTCCACATATCGTCGCAGCTAAACCTCCTACGAACAGTTACTTACATTTTCTCAAGTCTCAAGATTTTAGTGATGATGTTATAGTCTCTCTTATAATCGAAGTTTATGGTTTCGCAACAGACAGTATTGCATCCACAATAGTCTGGGCGCTCACATATTTGGTCCGGGAACAAAAATTCAAGAAAAGCTTTACCGCGAAATCAAGGACGTTACTGGTGGGACTAGACCAGTAAAAATTGCAGATCTGAACAAAATGTCGTATTTAAAAGCAGTGGTGAAAGAAACGATAAGGATGAAACCCCTTGGACCAATGGCAATTGCTCATAAAGCAACGAAAAACACTTCATTAATGGGGAGGAAAATCGACAAGGGTACACCAGTGATGGTTAATATTTACGCTATTCAGCACAACTCTAAAGTTTTTCCGGAACCATATAAGTTCCTGCCAGAGAGATTCTTAAATGATGTGAACAGTGATGGAAGTTTGGGTGATATAGACACAATGGAACGTTCATATTTAGCATTTGGTGCTGGTATGAGAGTTTGTGCAGGTATGGATATAGGTAAACTTGGGATATCGTTTGGTATTGCGAGTTTGGTTAATGAGTTCAAATGGGATTGTGTTTCGGATGGAAAATTGCCTGACGTTGCTGAAGATCTTAGTTTGATTCTGTTAATAAAAAACCCACTTGAAGCGAGAATTACTCCCCGAGTTGATTAATCATACTGATCCTTTGATGGTAAATGGAAATACTTGTTCGATCTTAATCATTCAAGTTCCAAGTAAGTTCCTTCTGGTACCAAGAGGCTAGCTAATCCTATTTGCACTGGAGCAGGGGATTTTTCATATTTCTTTACCGACCTACATGGGCTTTCAGTCAACGAGCATTTTCTTCTTATTATCTTCTAGAATGTATTATTTCACATTCTTGTAATAAAAAGCTTGCTTGTTTTAACCTTGTGTGAATCTGTGATATTGTCGTTTTATCTTCCGATAAACTTTGATGTGCAATGTTATTCACATTCTGTATCTCTAATAAATCTTCTTCTTCTTTTATCAAAAAAAAAAAAAAAGAAAAAAAAGTGCAATGTTATTTATTTACGATCTTAGCCTCTAAACAAAGAGAAGTGTGTCTTTATCTCGAACACGTTGTAAACTCAGTAATCTGATCAACCAGATTTTCCCTCCCTTTCTTCTTCACCATTCTTAACCCTCACTTTTCAATTACGATGTTTCTTATGCGCCATTGATGAACCATTTTCTAACACCATCATTTACTACTTTGAATATTAGCTTCAAATCAGTTACGATTTGATTTTTATTCACAAAAATGACGTTCAACATATGAAATATTGTGAAAATGAACATATGAAGGGATCTTTCCTCTTACATATATACTATTTTTTAATCATACAATTCACCTACAACCAGAGCTTTAATTATATGTTTGATCACTTCTTGAATTAGTGCAAGGACGGACCCAGAAATCTTCGTAGGGTAGTGCTAGAATCTCATTGATAGTAAGTGCGACCGAAGGCCGCGACAAATTTTTCGGAACGATTGTATAGGGTGGTTAGTTGGGATTTACCTATAGAAACACTAGATTGATAGACAAGTAAAAGATTAAAATACGTATAGATAATAATAAAACTTGATTGGAGAAATATTTTAAAAATTTATGGAAAGAAAATGAGAAAATAAATGGATGAAATGAAAAAACTAGTTTTAAAAAAAAAAAAAAAAATGAAAAAACTATGGGCTAAAAAGTTATTTGGGCTGAAATTTCATAAGTAGAAGTGGGCTAAAGGCTAACTTTGACAAAAATTCCTATAGGAAAAAAACAAATTGGGCCAAAAATTGAGACGGGCTATAGCCCGGGTTAGCCCCTTGCTAGGCCCGTCCCTGAATTAGAATTACTGTTCGATGGCCTGATCACTATTATTGGATTCTACTCACGGGATTCTGGTTACTTGTCACGTCTTGTATGTGTCTGTATTGTGTCTATTCTTGTGTGTGTTGTAGCTTCCGGCATAGTACTCTTTATCTATTAAAAATAAAAAAAAAATAAAAAAACCATAGCCATACTACGTCAAATAATCGTTCAACGTGTGAACAATGTCCACAGCACTGGAACGCTGCTCAGATACCATTGTCCGCTCAAGTCTTTAATATCCAAATTATGTCCAACCTTGATATATATGAACCATGAATGTTCCATAGAGGTACGTATAAGCCGTACAACACGTGTACAGATTAGCATAGGCTTCTCTTAAATATAGGCCACACTTTTATGAACTATAGCCCATTTGACCTTGGTCAATTTGTTTTTACAAGAGTTTAAAGTTTGGCCTTTTTTATTATTAATCATAGCCCACAAACTAGGTTATCAAATCACTGAATAAGTGAAAGAGTGAGTTGAAAAATTCGTGACTCAGTGATTAATAAAAAAACGTTTTAGGGTTGCTTTTCTTTTTTTTGCTTTTGTAGGGAGTTTATATACATGAGAAAAAAATTGAACTTTAGGACCCTAATTGTTCTGCATACAAAAAAAAAAATCATGATAAAGTTTATATAATTATTATTTAATATTTGTTATTAAAATGGAAGAAAAATTCATCAAATTCCCTATTTACACCATCTGAAACCCAAGAAGAATCAATCAGAAACCCTATAATTGTTGGTCCTAACAATTACGTTAATACTTTGATTTCTAATTATAATGAGGTAGTACTACAAATCTTTTATCTTACTCCCTCTGTTTTTGGAAAAGAGATACTTTCAATTTTTCATTTTAGCCCAAAAATAGGCCAAATTGAAAAAGTGAAAATATCTCTTTTCCAGAAACGGAGGGAGTAATATTTACCTGATATTATAATTCGTGATGACTATCGGTTTCAATTCACGGCTACCAAAGCCTTGATACCAATGAATTCAACACGACCAGACGCTTCCTGATTTTTTCCCCCTGAAATATATATTCACAATGGCTCTGGTAACCGTGAATTCGATAAATTCACGAAAAATAGACCCTCCGCTAGTTATTTTCCCCCTGAAATATGTATCAACACCGACTCTGGTTGCAGTGAATTCGATAAATTCACAACCACCAGACCCTCTATGAGTTATTTTTCTCCCTGAAATATGTAAGGACCCTCAAGCTCGTCAACGCTATTTGACTGGTCTAGCGATGATCAAGAGACGAATTAGTCACTAATGACTCAATTAGTTAATGTAGATTTTAATTAACATAAATTAATCTAACAACGATCTAGATACAAAACTAGTACTGTTAGATAGATCTTGAAAAGTTATGTGAACTGGGCTACTCGAACGTGTCTTTCAGGTACCGGACGAAGAAGATATCATCGGAATAGTGAGAAAGGTAAAATAGTCTTTCTCAGTTTAGCCGTCTCGGCTGCCCATATCTTTTGGGAGGGTGCGTTTATAATTTCCTTTGGCTTATCTCTACAGGATGGAGAAGACAAGCTCATTTAATTTTCTTCTTCTTCGTTCTTTTTTCTCTGTTATTATTTCTTCTTCTCTGTCGATTTGAAATTCCAAAGAATTGAGTTGAAGTTTCGTGATTAAGTCATAGGAAGTCTGTTACTTGATGAATCGAAGATAAAGTGATGATTCTATGAGTTAATTTGGTTCTTGAGAGGATGAAAAGATGATCTGAATTAAGGTTTGATAGGAGATTGAGAAGTGAATCGAGATGTTGGGGGATGTAGAAGAGAGGGGTTGTTGTTAAATCGATGAAGTGAAGCTTTTGTAATGATGAATCAAAGAAGTTAGGGTTTCTATAAGAAAATTAAAAGAAGAATTTGGAGTTGAAATAGAGGGTTTAAACGATTGATTGGAGGTGGGTTTAACCTTAATTAGGGTTTAGAATTGAAGAATAACTCAAAATGGATAATTAGGGATTGAGCAGTGATTCGGAAATTCAAGATGACGTTGATTGAAGCTGATTTGTGCTAGCAGTGAAGACTGAATTGATTTAAGAGATTAGGGTTTGTCTGAGGTAATCTTTTATTTTATCAATTGGATTGAATCTCAGTTATTATGTTGTGTTATCATAATTTGAGTATGTATTGAATTAGACATGTATGTGAAGAATAAGAGAATTCATATAACTGTTATTAGAGTGGTTTTAGTAGCAGGTGGAGAACATATAGTGAAGTTAAGAATAAGTTTGTGTGGATTAGTCTCTTTGGTTGAGACTTCTTGTGAATTTGAGTTACAGGAAGAAGTTATAGTTTAGTTTTGAGCTGTAATGGATGTTGTTGGATTGAAAGGAATTATGAACTGGGTATGATACAAAGAATGATTGTTGTTTGAATTGAAGTTTGTGTTTGTGAAAGTATTGGGGTTGATATGGTTTGATTGGATATTGATGTAGTTGTGTGAATTGATAATAATGATTGAAGTTTTACAAGTCAGGGAAGAAGATTAGAGAACCTAGGACTCATGAGACTGAATATGATATGGATGATAGGTAGGTGGTATCGAAGATAGTTGAATGTCAGATTCAGGGAGAGGTTGTAGTGTGGTTGAAGTGTTGGATTTGTTTTAATGGTGAACTGAATTTGGACTGCAGGTGGTGGTTGATGCAGTTGATTGTTGAATTGTAATAATGATGAGATATTTTAATATTGTTGAAATGGTTGTGGCTGTGTAATAGTAGTTCCAACTGGAGTGTTAAATAAGAAGATTTAGAATGGAATACAAATAAGGAAGTGGATGTGTGAGTGTTTGATGAGTTATAGAGCTTAATGAGAGATTAAGTGGAGGCTTGCTTAGGACTGCAATTGCAGGTAAGCTGTATTGCCTTTGTAAATCATCAATTTAGAGTTATAAATTGAAATGAATGATTTGATGTAATGAAATAGATTGAAGTTGAATTGATGTTAGAATCGCAGATGGGTAAGAACCTTTGGCTTGTTTGACTGAACTTAGTCATTCTGACTCGTTTTCGTTTAGCTAACTTAGTTATCTAACTGAGTCGAGTTAACCCTATTAAACTGAGTTAAATCGGTTTGACTCAATTGACCATTTGACCAGGACCGGACTTTTGACCTTATAGTTGACCTGACATTGACCTTAGACAAGACTTTGACCGTCAGTTGACCTGGTAGACTTTTAGTGACCATTAGTGGATTCTATTGGATCAGGCCTTGGGTCAATGGGTCGGATTATTGGACTTGGGCTTAGGAATGGTTTCTTATAATTGATGATTTGGACCCTTATGGTCCGAATTGACCTTTGGTTCCTTCTACAAAGTTGTAGATATTCTTAAGACTTAGCTATGGACTATAGAGTCAACTAATTGAATTAGTAAACCTTAGATATGCTAAAGATAGATAATAAAAGATATATATGTGGACTTAGAATCATTAGATAGACTTGTATGATTCTTGTATGAGCCATTTTGGCTAGATTCTTAGAGTGCTTGTGTGATTAACAGTTAGTCTTTATTAACAAAGATCGATTCAAAGGATGAACCAGTGGATCGTGGATCTTGAAGTAGGCGTGGATTGTCATCAAAAATGTGGGAATTTATATTTAACCCTTTTGAAACCATTTTTGTTTCTTTTACAAAAGTTTATGTTTATCAAACTCATGCATTGTCTATTTGTGCATTCCATGCATTGTTTAGTTTGTACAACGATTGTTCTGTTGATTCTTTTAATCTTTCCATTGCTTGGAAAGGAACTGTAATACTTTGTTTGTCTTTATGAATGTTTGGGAAATGAGAATTTCCATATATGGTATATAGGATACGCTCATTCATTTATATCTATTAGGTGTTGAAGGAATTGGTCGACATCAATATTATCTATTAGGTGTGAAAGTAATTGGTCGACATCAATATTATATATCTATTAGGTGTGAAAGGAATTGGTCGACATCAATATTATCTATTAGGTGTGGAAATTAGCACTCAATATTATACATTGTTTGAAGAAGGAGTTTGTCCACATACATGTTTGTTTATTTCAGTGACTTAGTCACTTTTTAATGTTGGGAAAACATATATTGTTTTCCAAGTGTTTCCCTTGATTTCTTGAAGGTTAAATTTTATTTCCACTGGGCACCCCTTTTTGGGATGATGTGCTCACCCATATTCTCACTTTCAGTTTCAGAGACAGGTCAGAGTTGCGCAGCAGAAGCTTCGAGGAGTTCAGTCTGTTAGTTGGTTAACTTCGACTATGTTTATTATGTTATATATTCTATTTGTAAACCAAGTGAATATTGTATATGTATCATTTGAGAGGAGTTCTTGTATATATATATTTCAGAACGTGGCTAGTTTTCGGGGTTAAGTTTTGTAACAAATTTCTTAATTGAATGCTTAAGTATATGCATGATTTAGATCCTTAGTGCCTCTTTAATTAGTTAATCTCTTAGATTAGTCAGTTGCTAGCTTTGGGAGTGCTACAGTATTAGATATTATATGGGAAATAATAGGAATAGCCAGTGCCATCTAGTGAACTAGATTAGTTTAGAACTGGGTTGGGTTGTGAGATAAATCTTAATCACTAAAAACTATCAATAACTAAAAGATTTGTTTGGTTTATTAATTTGTTTGTTTAGTTGTGTATATGTTTTATGAAGTAAAATTTTAAGGTCACACCAGTTATGATAGAAGTTTAGTGATTCACTAATCTTAGTAAGTTAACATTTGTTAATCCAGCACATGGGAATAGTGAAGGTTGTGTTTTCTCTGTTCGTTTGAATGCATTGTTGGGCTTGGCCAACCTTGATAGGGCAACTGCATTCAGAGATGAACGATCATAGAAATATGATTTAGTTCTTTTAGATAACCGATGATTATAATTTCACTTAGAAAGATTTTTAGAATCCTTCTTCATAAATAGATTCAATTATCTTTTGAAATGGAAAATTAGCGAACTTAAACTGTTAGAATTTAAATGAGTATTATATTGAACTTAACTTAAATTAAAATCTCATTTACAAATATATATCGATAAAATAATGATTATGATTAAATAACTATGGAAGATTATTAGTGCATATATACGGTTCAGTTTTGTAAAGTTAACTAATAACAAATTAAAATTATATGTTTTGCGTTTAAACCAGATAATTAATGTAAGACTTATTAGATAAACTTAAGAACGTGCGGATAAATTGTATAAAATAGAAAGACTAAATTTCTTAGTAATCTTATATCCAAATTATCTTTAGATCAATAATTGATTTAATAAAGCAATAAAATTGAGCAAATATACATGAAGAAGTAATAATGATATTTGGATGCTTAGTACAAACTAGACTTAATAGAAAATAAATTCGTATATTAATAGAATACTTTTTATTTATAGAAAAATATTTAAAGACTATTAGGACATGTTAAAATTTTATGCAGACTAAAATTCGAAAATCATAGTAAATTACCAATGCCATTATTTTAGAACGCGAAATTGGGGGTGTTGATGGTGGTTTTCAGCTTAGGGTTAAGATCGTAAAACTATGCACCTGGCATGACGTCACCATGACCTCTAGCGCATTTATTGACCATTAACACATTTATCGAATCAACCAGCGATGCTTACGTAAAATTACCAGGGTACCTTTTTCTTTCTATGTATCATACATAACCCCTAACATTGTTTGACATCACATATACAATACCCTAAAATTCTCATGCTATCGCGCCAAGGCATGCCAGCCATGCCCGGCCCGCACCTCGTGCCAGTGCACCAGCGCCAAGGCATGCCAGCCATGCCAGTGCACCTCCGTGCCCAGCAACACCACCGCGCCAAGGCATGCCGGCCATGCCGGACACACCTCCGTGCCAGCCAACACCACCGCTCAAGGAATGTCACCATGACGGCCCACCTCAGGTGCCCGGAAGCACACCACGCAAGGCATGACATCCATGCCATCCGCACCTCCGTGCTCAGCAGCACCACTGCGCCAAGGCATGCCAGCCGCACCTCCGTGCCCAGCAGCACCACCGCGCCAAGGCATGCCGACCATGCCGACCGCGCCTCCGTGCAAAGAAGACCGCCACGCCAAGGCATGCCATGCCCACGGCATCCGACCCAGCCAGCGCCACCATGCTGGCCTTCCCTATCGGCTACTAAAAACGGAAGGCGTGCGACAATCAATGGTCCCCTTCAATCTCAGGATCAAATCCTATCCATCGAGGTTGAGACAACGCATGCTAACCTTTGGCGAAATCTAAGTTTGGCCACGCCCCCAGCGCCAAGGCATGCCATTCCCACGGCATGCCAACCTAGCCGCGCCACCATGCTGTCCTTCTCTATGCGGCTACTAAAACGAAGGCGTGTGACAATCAACGGTCCCCCTTCAATCCCATGATCAAATGCTATCCATCCAAGGTTACCAGACAACGCATGGTAACCTCTGGACCGAAATCCTAAGTTTGGCCACGCCCAAACCGCGCCGAGGCATGCCATGCCCACGGCATGCCAACCTAGCCGCGCCACCATGCGGCTTTCCTGTCGTCTACTAAAACGAAGGCGTACGACAATCAACGGTCCCCCTTAAATCCCAGGATCAAATCTTAGCCATCCAAGGTTCTAGGACAACGCATGGTAACCTTTGGCCCGAAATCCTAAGTTTGGCCACGCCCACACCGTGCCAAGGCTTGCCAACCTAGCTGCGCTACCATGCTGGCCTTCCCTATGTGGATACTAAAACGAAGGCGTGCGACGATCCCCCTTCAATCCCAGGATCAAATCGTAGCCATTCAAGGTTACCAGACAACGCATGGTAACCTTTGGGCCGAAACCCTAGTTTGGCCACGCGAAACCATGCCAAGGCATGCCATGCCTTTCCGTGCCACCACGTTGGCCTTCCCTATGCGGCCACTAAAACGAAGGCGTGCAACAATCAACGGCCACCCTTCCACCTTAGATACAAATCTTAGCTGTCCAAGGTCGCCAGCCAACGCATGGTAACGTTTGGCCCAATGCCAAAACCCTAATTTTGGCCGCGCCTAAACTATGCCTCCTCGGGCCCGCAACATCCCTCCTGAATTCTTCATGAGTTTTACTGTCGGGCTGTTTTGACCTCCCGAACGAGTTCAAAACCTAAATAACACGCGTAGGAGATAGGAAATTCTTTTCTGGTCGATTTGAGGGGCAGCCCGTCAAAATCCGAGTCCGTACGAGAATTCTACAGTGATTCTAGTAAAGGGCGCTAATTAGGGTTTCTAAAACGAAGGCGTGCAGCCATCATCGGTCGCCCTTCAATCTCAGGAGAAAGTACTATCCGTCCAAGGTTACCAGACAACGCATGGTAACCTTTGACCCAAAACCCTATTTTGGCCACGCCAAACCGTACCAAGACATTCCATGCCAATGGCATGCCAACCTAGCCGCGCCATCATGCTAGCCTTCCCTATGCGGCTACTAAAACGAAGGCGTGCGACAATCAACGGTCGCCCTTCGATTTCAGGAGAAAATCCTATCCGTCCAAGGTTACCAGAAAACGCATGGTAACCTTTGACTTAAAGTCTAGTTTGGCCACGCCAAACCACGCCAAGGCGTTCCATGCCAATGGCCAGCCAACTTTGCCGTGCCATCATGATGGCCTTCCCTACATAGATATCAAAAACGAAAGCGTGCAACGATCAACGACTACCTTTCCGCTTAAGATACAAAATCTCGACCGTCGAAGGTCGCCAAGCTAGCAAGTCTCCCAAGCTTGACTTGACAAGCAACAACCATGTTATATGTTTTCACAAAAAGCGTTCGAGACATCAAACCACAAGCGGGGGATATTCTTTGGGTTTTGGTTTGGCGGTTTCTGACGTGCGGCGTACACTACGCCTGGTAATAAGAAAGTGCAATAAGGATGAAGCGGTTAAGTAAATAGGGAAGTAATGGTGAAACAATTTTCTTTTATGGAACATCAATTACATGCGTTAACGGTTACCACCTCCTCCCATTTACTCACCCATTATTCTATTCCTTAATGAGACCAGAGTACGTTTCACTCTGACTTGTATAAATAGGTCTTACCTATTTCCACAAAGGAGAACAAGTTCGGTCAAGGATCAGACAACACTCAAAAAAACATTTGGCTAAGCTCTCCCATCTGCTAGCTTCCCATTTTCTGATACAATTTGTGAAACCACTACTCTTCCAGAATCAACCTAGTCTCAACACTTTCTTCGTTTCCCTCCCCAAAACCAACCCATTCTCCTCCTCTTTGTGACCGAAGCAAGTCTGGAACGGCCATTTCTTGGTTTAGGCCGGATTTGTATAGATTGATCTCTCGAATATAAAGTACTCCCGAGCAAGACATTGTTTAGGGTCTAAATTCGTTTTCTCACCCACACAATCTTTCGAAATTACCAAAATCGGCAGAAACCATTTTCACCCTCAAACAATTGGCGACCACAATGGGAGATTTATCTTTCGGTTACAATGTCAATTTTCGACCATCGATTTCATGCTTCGACCCAAACATCAATACGGTAGAAGCAGGCGATCCGCTTAGGGATCGACGACTCAGTTACCAGACAACCCGATTATCAGTATTGACACGGCAAGGGATGACTGGGGACTTCCTAGAGTTTAAAAGCGAACGATCCAACTAGTCTTGACTCGACAATGGGCGATTGGGGACTTCCCAGAGGTTAAAAGCAAAAAGATCCGTGCATGGATCGACGAATCGATCATCAAGTGACTTAGGGAAAACTGAGGACTTTCCACAATCGCGGTGTTTCCCATGAAAGTCGGACTTGCACCTGAATCGTTTTCGTTAGCAGATCCAAAAAACCGAGTAAGTCTTGCCTAGAAAAAAAATACATGGTTTACTATTTCAAGTTTTCACGGGAATGATAAAACCGATAGCCATGTTATGCTTCATCCCATGTCATCTACCGACACCCAACATTCATGTGTCCATATCTTCCACGGGATGTTTTTGTTACTTACAATCATAACCAAAACGACATCATCCTAAAACAAGTTCATCGAGAATAATAATCCAAAACCCTCATAGGTAACACTTGTCTATCAACCCAAAAATCCAGAAAATCAAAACCATAACCCAGGCGTTCCATTTGCCTTTCGAAAAAAAAAAAAAAGAAAAAAAAAAAGAAACAGAAGAATTTCAGAAGATAGAAGTGCATTCAAAGGAAGCCATTCAATGATGTTTTGCTCTTCTCGAAGAAGGTGTCCTTCGTCATTTGGAGGACCGCCTATTTCAGCTCCAACTCTTTGGACAACCTTTCGACCTCCGCTTCTTGTTGTTTGACCACGTCCGCGGAAGAACCTTTGGTCACCTCGGCCTGCAACTTTAGGTTCTCAGAGAAACCATAACGCCCAGTTTTTCGTGGAATCAGCCACCTACCCGTACGTACCTACTTTGCATAATAACGATTACCAGTCACTATTCATGAGGTAGCCGACACTACTACGATGATATTCGAAGAGAAGAACAAGTACTTCTACAAGTTCATGAATGACATACCTATGGCTAGGGTATACACCAACACAAGAAAACAAATTGGAAGAGAAACGCTGGAGTACGGACCTAGAATATGCTTGACAACTTTATTGCTACCGCGCCACACCAAGCCTGCACCGTGCCAAGCCAACAGTCCGCGCCACGCCAAGCCAACTTCGTGCCTAGCCACCGCCCATTCCAAGCCGATCCAACGCTAAAAGCTTGCATCCTTTCGGCTAACAACTTGCATCTTCCTGGGCGACAGCTTGCATCCTTCCAAGATTGCTCTTGAACGCTCAGTAGGATGGAATCAGCAATCCAATTTCATCACACGTAGATATCAGGAACGACTTCTCCAAAATCGAGGCAAGGAGATCAGCAACCCCCCTGGGTTCACAAAGACTCTCTTGCCGTCAGGAGATGCATGATTTCGGGGACTTCGCCCACAAAATTGTGAAGTCTATGGTGGAACATTTATGGAAGATTTTATGTTTTACCAAGGCGATACGTCAAGACATATTTGCATCCCTCAACCGCGCTGTGTCAGGAAAACATCTACTTCCAGCCAATAAGCCGCTCCAAAACCCCTACCACTCTTGGAAAGCACGATAGATGGAACTTAGGACTCCTAACCACTGTTCGCTTGAAGGGTGTTCAGTTTGACAACACACTGATTGACGAAGCCTCTCCGCTTCAACATCCTCCAGAAGCGACTCCGCTTCAACATTCACTTCAGGAGCCGCTCCGCTTCAACATTCTCTCCATAAGCTGCTCTAGGATCGAAGCCGAAGCTTCAGCATTTGTCTTCATAAGCTTCAACATCCTCTCCAAGAACCGAAGACGCTTCAACGCCACACTCCTCCCTGTCAAGGATCGTGATCACATCCATCCAAGGATCGCAGTTGTGGCCACTTTTTGATCCATCTCTCCAAACCCCGTGGTCATGGACAGTTTACCCGCTTAAGCATACAACCGATCGCTTTGCTTCCGACCTACTTTGTTACCACGACAATGTAGTCTCTTCTGATTACATCTACTGCCAAGAATTGTTACCACTCATTTGTTGATACCAGCCAGAGCTTCACCACAGCAGCAATATCATCACCTCTCTGTCTAGAAGACGCGTTCAACACTTTACGAGGCCGCGGAGGATCCCAAGCCTGCTCAGAGGAAAACAACTTCAGAAACCAAAGAAAAATACGACTGGGGACTTCTCATCGCAATCCATCCCGACGACCATCAAAGACTCATGAGATAACTCCAGAGACGCGGCTGAAACATTTTCTTGAAGAAACAGAGGGAGCCATGATAAACAACATAACTCTCTCATTCCTACCACTTCACTATCCAGAATATTTCATCATGTAATTTCTGAGCATCCCAGCGTCACATCCAGAAGAGTACGATAATCTTATATAAAATCCCGTGGACGTAGATTCAAGGAGATTCAATGAAATTAGACTACACATGGGGACTACCAACATGGGATGGTTTCACTCCCCTCAACCTAGTTATTTCTGATTTCAACATCGTCACTGCCGAAGTTTCACGAGCCGCAGGAATTTCTCAACATGAAGTCGTACGTATGCATCGAAGACTCCAAAAGAACGCCACAAAGATACATTCACATATTCGGCCATGCCATCGGATCTAACAGAAATATAACTGAGGATTGTCCACTGGATCCCATTCCATACGATAATTCAAGATTCTAAAACTTGACAGCAGCACATCGACAACAAAATGTCTCCCAACTCATCTATTTCACCTTGTGTCTTCGGAATATTTCTACCATACAATCATCCACGACATATCATCATTGCGATCAGAAGATCTAAACGCTAAACAACCTAAAGTTAAGAATGGACCGACAAAGCAACAACAATATCCAAGATTAGCGCTGACATGATCGTCGCCGAGCATGTATTTCATCCATTCATCCCAAGAATGCAGTGGAGTTTTGGTAAATTTTGTAATCCACTAGAGAGACACTGCAGACGAAAGCACGGATCAAGACGAACAACAAAAGACGGTCGATACCTATTTTCATGCGGACAGAGTTTCTAGAGTTTGAACATAATGAAGACTCCTTCTTGCTCCATGAACATGAATAGATGACTGAGCGCGACTATACCACTTGGGACCGCAACTTCCCTCCTGAATTCTTCCTGATTTTAACTGTCGTGTCGTTTTCACCTCCTGGGCAAGCTCAAAACATAAATATTCTATCATGTGGAGATAGGAAATTCTTTTCCGATCAGATGGAGGGGAGGACCGTCAAAATCCGAGTTCGTACGAGAATTCTACAACAATTCTACTAAGGAGCGCTAATTAGGGTTTCAGAATGCCAAACCCTAATTTAGACAAAGTTGTGCCATCACCACTATTCGATAGCCGAAGTTCCAGCGACATCACCATTTCCACCGTTCCAAACCGACCAATGCTGACGGCTCCATTCCAAGACGACCAACGCGTGCGGCTCCCATTCCAAGCCGACCAATACTGACGGATCGTTCCAAGCCAATCCAACGCTCACGGCTCCTTTCCAAGCCGCACGATACCTGCGGCTCCCATTCCAAGTCGACCAATGCTGACGGCTCGTTCCAAGCCAATCCAACGCTCATGGCTCCTTCCCAAGCCGCACGATACCTGCGGCTCCCATTCCAAGATGATCCAGTGCTAAGCGGCTCCAAGTCCAAGCCGACCGGTGCTAGCAGTTTCCATTCACAGTAAATCTACACTAGCGGCTCCGTTCCAGCCTAACCTGCAGTACCACGAACATAACTTACGTAAAGCCGCCAAATAGGAAGATCACATATTCTCTTTACTTCCCGAAAAAGGTTAGACGAATCTTCCTGACCATCTTGGATGATTTACGTTTCGATTCTACCCTTGTTCGTCACCATCTTATGCTTACCTCGCAATAATGCCCCTGTTCCGAGCTAAGCAGGGGACTTGATGTTGATGGTGGTTTTTAGCCTAGGGTTAAAATCGTAAAACCGCACATCTGGCATGACGTCATTATGACCATTAGCACATTTATCGAATCGATCAGCATGCTTCCATAAGAATTACCATGGTACCTTTCCTTTTCTTTCTATGTATCATGTTCCACGGCAGAACCCCTGACATTGATTGACATCACATGTACAAAACCCTCATGCTAACGCGCCAAGGCATGCCAACCATGCCAGCCGCACCACTGTTCCAATGGCAAACCGAGCCAGCCACATCTACCGCGCCAAGGCATGCCAACCATGCCAGCCGCACCACTGTGCCAATGGCAAACCGTGCCAGCCACATCACCATTCCAAGTCATGCCAACCATGCTACCGCACTCATCTGCGCCAATAGCAAACCATGCCAAGCCAAACCGCACCTTGCCTTGGCCTTAGCCATGCTAGCCTCACCATATGCCAAACGGCATGCCAAGCCCTTGGCCCCTAGGCATGTTAAGCCGCACCATGTGCCAAAGGGCATGCCAAACAATTGGCCCCGCCTCGCCAAGCCAAACGCACCTTGCCTTGGCCCTAGCCATACTAGCCGCACCAGGTGCCAAACGACATGCCAAACCATTGGCCCCACTCGCCAATCCAAACGCACCTTGCCTTGGCCCTAGGCATGCTAGTCGCACCATGTGCCAAACTAAGCATGGCAAACCATTGGCCCCACTCGCCAATCCAAACGCACCTTCCTTGGCCCTAGCCATACTAGCCGCACCATGTGCCTATTGGCATGCCAAACCATTGGCCCCACCTCTCCAAGCCAAACGCACCTTGCCTTGTCCCTAGACATGCTAGCCGAACCATGTGCCAAACGACATGCCAAACCATTGGCCCACCTCGCCAAGCCAAACGCACCTTGCCTTGGCCCTAGCCATGCTAGCCGCACCATGTGCCAAATGGCATGCCAAACCATTGGCCCCACCTCTCCAAGCCAAACGCACCTTGCCTTGGCCCTAGACATGCTAGCCGCACCATGTGCCAAACGGCATGCCAAACCATTGGCCCCACCTCGCCAATCCAAACGCACCTTGCCTTGGACCTAGCCATGCTAGCCGCACCATGTGCAAAACGGCATGCCAAACCCGCAGCCCCACTATACCAAGCTGGCCTTCCCTATGCGGCCACTAAAACGAAGGCGTGCAATAATCAACGGCCACCCTTCCACCTTAGATGCAAATCTTAGCCGTCTAAGGTCGCCAGCCAACGCATGGTAACGTTTGGCCCAATGTCAAAACCCTAATTTTGGCGCGCCTAAACTATGCCTCCTCGGGCCCGCAACATCCCTCCCGAATTCTTCCCGAGTTTTATCCGTTTGGCCTGTTTTTTACCTTTTGAACGAGTTCAAAACCAAAATAACCCCGAGTAGGAGATAGGAAATTGTTTTTGGTCGATTTGAGTGGCAGACCGTCAAACTCCGAGTCCGTACGAGAATTCTACAGCGATTCTAGTAAAGGGTGCTAATTAGGGTTTCTAAAACGAAGGCGTGCGGACATCAACGGTAGCCCTTCAATCTAAGGAGAAAATCCCATCCGTCCAAGGTTACCAGACAACGCATGGTAAACTTTGACCCAAAACCCTATTTTAACCACGCCAAACCGCACCAAGACATGCCATGCCAATGGCATGCCAACCTAGTCGCACCATCATGCTAGCCTTCCCTATGCGGCTACTAAAACGAAGGCGTGCGACAATCAACCGTCGCCCTTCGATTTCAGGAGAAAGTCCTATCCGTCCAAGGTTACCGGAAAACGCATGGTAGCCTTTGTCTTAAAGTCAAGTTTGGCCACGCCAAACCACGCCAAGGCATGCCATCCCAATGGCCTGTCAACTTTGCCGTGCCATCATACTGGCCTTCCCTACACAGCTATCAAAAAAGAAAGCATGCAACGATCAACGACTACCTTTTCGCTTAAGATACAAAATCTCGACCGTCGAAGGTCTCCAATCTAGCAAGTCTCCCAAGCTCGACTTGCCAGGCAACAACCATGTTACATGTTTTCACGAAAACGTTCGAGACATCAAACCACAAACTGGGGGATCTTCTTTGGGTTTTGGTTTGGCGGTTTACAGCGTGCGGCGTACACTTCGCCCGTAATAAGAAAGTATAATAAGGATGAAGAGGTTAAGTAAATAGGGAAGTAATGGTGAAATAATTTTATTTAATGGAAAATCAATTACATGCGTTAACGGTTACCACCTCCTCTCATTTACTCACCCATTATTCCATTCCTTAATGAGACCAGAGTACGTTTCACTCTGACTTGTATAAATAGGTCTTACCTATTTCCACAAAGGAGAACAAGTTCGGTCAAGGATCAGAAAACACTCAGAAAAATGTTTGGCTAAGCTCTCCCATCTGCTAGCTTCCCATTTTCTAATACAATTCGTGAAACCACTACTCTTCCAGAATCAACCTGGTCTCAACACTTTCTTTGCTTCCCTCCCCAAAACCAACCCATTCTCCTCCTCTTTGTGACCGAAGCAAGTCTGGAACGGCCATTTCTTGGTTTAGGCCGGATTTGTATAGATTGATCTCTCGAATCTAAAGTACTCCCGTGCAGTACATTATTTAGGGTCTAAATTCGTTTCTCACCCACACACCCGAAATTACCAAAATCGGCAGAAACCATTTTCACCCTCAAACAATTGGCGACCACAGTGGGAGATTGATCTTTCGGTTACAATGTCAATTTTCGACCATCGATTTCATGCTTCGACCCAGACATCAATACGGTAGAAGCAGGCGATCCGCTCAGGGATCGACGACTCAGTTACCAGACAACCCGATTATCAGTCTTGACACGGCAAGGGATGACTAGGGACTGCCTAGAGTTTAAAAGCGAACGATCCAACTAGTCTTGACTCGGCAATGGGCGACTGGGGACTTCCCAGAGGTTAAAAGCAAAACGATCCGCGCAGGGATCGACGACTCGACCATGAAGTGACTCAGGGATAACTGGGGACTTTCCACAATCGCGGTGTTTCCCACGAAAGTCGGACTTGCACCTGACTCGTTTTCGTTAGCAGATCCAAAAAAACGAGTAAGTTCTGCCTAGAAAAAAAATACATGGTTTACTATTTCAAGTTTTCACGGGAATGATAAAACCGATAGCCATGTTATGCTTCATCCCATGTCATCTACCGACACCCAACGTTCATGTGTCCATATATTCCTTGGGATGTTTGTGTTACTTACAATCATAACCAAAAACAACATCATCCTAAAACAGTTCATCTAGAATAATAATCCAAAACCTTCATAGGTAACACTTTTCTATCAACCCAAAAATCCAGAAAATCAAAACCATAAGCCAGGCGTTTCATTTTCCTTTCGAAAAAAAAAAGAAAAAAAAAACGAAACAGAAGAATTTCAGAAGACAGAATTGCATTCAAAGGAAGCCATTCAATGATGTTTTGCTCTTCTCGAAGAAGGCGTCCTTCGTCATTTGGAGGACCAACTGTTTCAGCTCTAACTCTTTGGACATCCTTTCGACCTCCGCTTCTTGTTGTTTGACCACGTCGGCGGAAGGACCTTTGGTCACCTCGGCCTGCAACTTTTGGATCTCAGAGAAACCATAACGCCCAGTTTTTCATGGAATCAGCCACCTACCCGTACGTACCTACTTTGCATAATAACAATTACCAGTCACTATTCATGAGGTAGCCGATACTACTACGGTGATATTCGAAGAGAAGAACAATTACTTCTACAAATTTATGAATGACATACCTATGGCTAGGATATACACCAACACAAGAAAACAAATTGGAAGAGAAACGCTGGAGTACAGACCTGGAATATGCTTCACCACTTTATTGCTACCGCGCCACGCTAAGAAAGCACCGTGCCAAGCCAACAGTCCGCGCCACGCCAAGCCAATGTCGTGCCAATCCAGCGCCCATTCCCAGCCGATCCAGCGCTAAAAGCTTGCATCCTTTCAGCCTAACAACTTGCATCTTCCCAGCTCCAGCAGCTTGCATCCTTCCAGCATTGCTCTTGAACGCTCAGTAGGATGGAATCAGCAATCCAATTTAATCACACGTAGAGATCAGGAACGACTTCTCCAAAATCGAGGCAAGGAGATCAAAGAACCCCCGAGTTCACAAAGACTCTCTTGCCGTCAGAGATGCATGATTTGGGGACTTCGCCCACAAAATTGTGCGGTGCATGGTGGAACATTTATGAGAGATTTTATGTTTTACCAAGGCGCAACGTCAAGAAATATTTTTATCCCTCAACCGCGCTGTGTCAGGAAAACATCTACTTCCAGCCAAGAAGCCGCTCCCAAACCCCTACCTCTCTTGGAAAGCACGATAGATGGAACTTGGGACTCCTAACCACTGTTCGCTTGAAGGGTGTTCAGTTTGACAGCACACTGATTGACGAAGCCTCTCCACTTCAACATCCTCCATAAGCTGCTCCGCTTCAACGTTCAATTCCAAGAGCCGCTCCGCTTCAAAGCATTCTCTCCATAAGATGCTCCCGGGATCGGCCGAAGCTTCGGCATTTGTCTTCATAAGCTTCAACGCCCTTCCAAGAACCGGCCGCGTTTCAACGCCACACTCCTCCCTCGTCAAGGATCGTGATCACATCCATCCAAGGATCGCAGTTGTGGCCACTTTTTGATCCATCTCTCCAAACCCCGTGGTCATGGACAGTTTACCCCCTTAAGCATACAACCGATCCCTTTGCTTCCATGGATGCCCATACAATTCCAGCCGACCTACTTTGTTACCACGAAAATGTGGTGTCTTCTGATTACATCTACTACCAAGAATTGTTACCACTCATTTGTTGATACCAGCCAGAGCTTCACCACAACAGCAATCACTACAAAGATGAAAACATGTAAACAATACTTGGGGACTGAGGATATACACAGAATCCCTTCACTGTCAAAGCTCATAATACACAGTCAACCAAAAGGCCATAGCCACAACAAGGTCATCTACTCTTCAAGGATACAGTGCAAGAATATCATCACCTCTCTGTCTAGAAGACGCGTTCAACACTTTACGAGGCCGCGTAGGATCCCAGGCCTGCTCAGAGGAAAACAACTTCAGAAACCGAAGAAAAATACGACTGGGGACTTCTCATTGTAATCCATCCCGACGACCATCAAAGACTTATGAAATAACTCCAGAGACGCGGCTGAAACATTTTCTTGAAGAAACAAAGGGAGCCATGATAAACAACATAACTCTCTCATTCCTACCACTTCACTATCCAGAATATTTCATCATGTAATTTCTGAGCATCCTAGTGTCACATCCAGAAGAGTACGATAATCTTATATAAAATCCCGTGGACGTAGATTCAAGGAGATGCAATGAAACTAGACTACACATGGGGACTACCAACATGGGATGGTTTCACTCCCCTCAACCTGGTTATTTCTGATTTCGACATCGTCATTGCCGAAGTTTCACGAGCCGCAGGAATTTCTCAACATGAAGTCGTACGTATGCATCGAAAACTCCAAAAGAACGCCACAAAGATACATTCACATATTCGGCCATGCCATCGGATCTAACAGAAATATAACTGAGCATTTTACAATGGATCCCATTCCATACGATAGTCCAAGTTTCTAAGACTTGATAGCAGCACATCGACAACAAAATGTCTCCCAACTCATCTATTTCACCTTGTGTCTTCGGAATATTTATACCATACAATCATCCACGACATATCATCATCGCGATCATAAGATCCAGACGCAGACGCTAAACAACCTAAAGTCAAGAATGGACTGACAAAGCAACAACAATATCCAAGATTAGCGCTGACATGATCGTCGCCGAGCATGTATTTCATCCATTCATCCCGAGAATGTAGTGGAGTTTTGGTAAATTTTGGAATCCACTGGAGAGACACTGCAGAAGAAAGCACGGATCAAGACGAACAACAAAAGAGGGTCGATACCTATTTTCATGCGGACAGTGTTTCTAGAGTTTGAACAGAATGAAGACTCCTTGCTCTATTAACAGGAATAGATGACTGAGCGCGACTATACCACTCGGGCCCGCAACTTCCCTCCTGAATTCTTCCTGAGTTTCACTGTCGTGCCGTTTTCACCTCCTAGACAAACTCAAAACATAAATATTCTATTATGAGGAGATAGGAAATTCTTTTCCGATCAGATGGAGGGGAGGACCGTCAAAATCCGAGTTCATACGAGAATTATACAACAATTCTACTAAGGAGCGCTAATTAGGGTTTCAGAATGCCAAACCCGAATTTAGACAAAGTTGTGCCATCACCACTATTCGATAGCCGAAGTTCCAGCGACATCACCATTTCCACCGTTCCAAGCCGACCAATGCTGACGGCTCAATTCCAAGCCGACCAACGCGTGCGGCTCCCATTCCAAGCCGACCAATACTGACGGATCGTTCCAAGCCAATCCAACGCTCACGGCTCCTTTCCAAGCCGCACGATACCTGCGGCTCCCAGTCCAAGTCGACCAATGCCGACGGCTCGCTCCAAGCCAATCCAACGCTCATGGCTCCTTCCCCTGCCGCACGATACCGCGGCTCCCATTCCAAGACGATCCATGCTGTTGCCCAAGTCCAAGCCGACCGGTGCTAGCGATTTCCATTCACAAACAAATCTACACTAGCGACTCTGCCTTCACCCTAACCTCGCAGCACCACGAACATAACTTACGTAAAGCCGCCAAATAGGAAGATCACATATTCTCCTTACTTCCCAAAAGGTTAGACGAATCTTCCTGACCATCTTGGATGATTTACGTTTCGATTCTACCCTTAATCGTCACCATCTTATGCTTACCTCGCAATAATGCCCCTGTTCCGAGCTAAGCAGGGGACTTGATGTTGATGGTGGTTTTTAGCCTAGGGTTAAAATCGTAAAACCGCACATCTGGCATGACGTCATTATGACCATTAGCACATTTATCGAATCGATCAACATGCTTCCATAAGAATTACCATGGTACCTTTCCTTTTCTTTCTATGTATCATGTTCCACTAAGTAACCCCTGACATTGATTGACATCACATGTACAAAACCCTCATGCTAACGCGCCAAGCCATGCCAACCATGCCAGCCGCACCACTGTTCCAATTGCAAACCGTGCCAGACACATCTCCGCGCCAAGGCATGCCAACCATGCCAGCCGCACCACTGTGCCAATGGCAAACCGAGCCAGCCACATCTACCGCGCCAAGGCATGCCAACCATGCCAGCCGCACCATTGTGCCAATGGCAAACCGTGCCAACCACATCTACCGCGCCAAGGCATGCCAACCATGCCATCCGCACCACTGTGCCAATGGCAAACCATGCCAGCCACATCTCCATTCCAAGTCATGCCAACCATGCCAGCTGCACTACTGCGCCAATAGCAAACCATGCCAAGCCAAACCGCACCTTGCCTTGGCCCTAGCCATGCTAGCCTCACCATATGCCAAACGGCATGCCAAGCCCTTGGCCCCTAGGCATGCTAAGCCGCACCATGTGCGAAAGGGCATGCCAAACAATTGGCCCCACCTCGCCAAGCCAAACGCACCTTGCCTTGGCCCTAGCCATACTAGCCGCACCTGTGTGCCAAACGACATGCCAAACCAATGGCCCCACCTCGCCAATCCAAACGCACCTTGCCTTGGCCCTAGCCATGCTAGCTGCACCATGTGCCAAACGGCATGGCAAACCATTGGCCCCACCTCGCCAATCCAAACGCACCTTGCCTTGGCCCTAGCCATACTAGCCGCACCATGTGCCGATTGGCATGCCAAACCATTGGTCCCACCTCTCCAAGCCAAACGCACCTTGCCTTGTCCCTAGACATGCTAGCCGAACCATGTGCCAAACGGCATGCCAAACCATTGGCCCACCTCGCCAAGACAAACGCACCTTGCCTTGGCCCTAGCCATGCTAGCCGCACCATGTGCCAAATGGCATGCCAAACCATTAGCCCCACCTCTCCAAGCCAAACGCACCTTGCCTTGGCCCTAGACATGCTAGCCGCACCATGTGCCAAACAGGCATGCCAAACCCTTGGCCCCACCTCGCCAATCCAAACGCACCTTGCCTTGGACCTAGCCATGCTAGCCGCACCATGTGCAAAACGGCATGCCAAACCCGCAGCCCCACTATACCAAGCTAGCCTTCCCTATGCGGCCACTAAAACGAAGGCGTGCAATAATCAACGGACACCCTTCCACCTTAGATGCAAATCTTAGCCGTCTAAGGTCGCCAGCCAACGCATGGTAACGTTTGGCCCAATGCCAAAACCCTAATTTTGGCCGCGCCTAAACTATGCCTCCTCGTGCCCGCAACATCCCTCCTGAATTCTTCCTGAGTTTTACTGTCGGTCTGTTTTGACCTTTTGAACGAGTTCAAAACCAAAATAACCCCGCGTAGAAGATAGGAAATTGTTTTCCGGTCGATTTGAGTGGCAGACCGTCAAACTCCGAGTCCGTACGAGAATTCTACAGCGATTCTAGTAAAGGGTGCTAATTAGGGTTTCTAAAACGAAGGCGTGCGGCCATCAACGGTATCCCTTCAATCTAAGGAGAAAATCCCATCCGTCCAAGGTTACCAGACAACGCATGGTAACCTTTGACCCAAAACCCTATTTTAACCACGCCAAACCGCACCAAGACATGCCATGCCAATGGCATGCCAACCTAGTCGCGCCATCATGCTAGCCTTCCCTATGCGGCTACTAAAACGAAGGCGTGCGATAATCAACCGCCGCTCTTCGATTTCGTGGAGAAAGTCCTATCCGTCCAAGGTTACCTGGAAAACGATGGTAGCCTTTTTTTGTCTTAAAGTCAAGTTTGGCCACGCCAAACCCACCAAGGCATGCCATCCCAATGGCCTCATCAACTTTGCCGTGCCATCATATCGGCCTTCCCTACACAAACTATCAAAAAGAAAGCATGCAACGATCAACGACTACCTTTTCGCTTAAGATACAAAAATCTCGACGCGTCGAAGGTCTCCAATCTAGCAAGTCTCACAAGCTCGACTTGCTGTGCAACAACCATGTTACATGTTTTCACGAAATGTTCGAGACATCAAACCACAAACTGGGGGATCTTCTTTGGGTTTTGGTTTTGGCATGTTTACACGTCTGTGCGTACACTTCGCCCGTAATAAGAAAGTATAATAAGGATGAAGAGGTTAAGTAAATAGGGAAGTAATGGTGAAACAATTTTCTTTAATGGAAAATCAATTACATGCGTTAACGGTTACCACCTCCTCTCATTTACTCACCCATTATTCCATTCCTTAATGAGACCAGAGTACGTTTCACTCTGACTTGTATAAATAGGTCTTACCTATTTCCACAAAGGAGAACAAGTTCGGGTCAAGGATCGAAAAACACTCAGAAAATGTTTGGCTAAGCTCTCCCATCTGCTAGCTTCCCATTTTCTAATACAATTCGTGAAACCACTACTCTTCCGTAATCAACCCGGGTCTCAACACTTTCTTTGCTTCCTCCCCAAAACCAACCCATTCTCCTCCTCTTTGTGACCGAAGCAAGTCCGGAACGACCATTTCTTGGTTTAGGCCGGATTTGTATAGATTGATCTCTCAAATCTAAAGTACTCCGTGCAAGACATTGTTTAGGGTCTAAATTGTTTCTCACCCACACACCCGAAATTACCAAAATCGGCAGAAACCATTTTCACCCTCAAACAATTGGCGACCACAAAGTGGGAGATTGATCTTTCGGTTACAATGTCAATTTTCGACCATCGATTTCATGCTTCCACCCGCACATCAATACGGCAGGCTGGTGCGATCCGCTCAGGATCGACGACTCAGCTACTGGGACAACCCGACATCGGGCCTTGACACGGCAAGGGATGACTAGGGACTGCCTAGAGTTTAAAAGCGAACGATCCAACTAGTCTTGACTCGGCAATGGGCGACTGGGGACTTCCTAGAGGTTAAAAGCAAAACGATCCGCGCAGGGATCGACGACTCGACCATCAAGTGACTCAGGGATAACTGGGGACTTTCCACAATCGCGGTGTTTCCCACGAAAGTCGGACTTGCACTCGACTCGCTGCTAGCGAGATCCTAAAACCGAGTAAGTCCCGCCTAGAAAAAAAAAATACATGGTTTACTATTTCAAGTTTTCACGGAATGATAAAACCGATAGCCATAAAGTTATGCTTCATCCCATGTCATCTACCGACACCCAACGCTCATGTGTCCATATATTCCCTGGGATGTTTGTGTTACTTACAATCATAACCAAAAACGACATCATCCTAAAACAGTTCATCCAGAATAATAATCCAAAATCTTCATAGGTAACACTTTTCTATCAACCCAAAAATCCAGAAAATCAAAACCATAAGCCAGGCGTTTCATTTGCCTTTCGAAAAAAAAAAGAAAAAAAAAACGAAACAGAAGAATTTGTAAGATGTAATTGCATTCAAAGGAAGCCATTCAATGATGTTTTGCTCTTCTCGAAGAAGGCGTCCTTCGTCATTTGGAGGACCAACTGTTTCAGCTCTAACTCTTTGGACAACCTTTCGACCTCCGCTTTTTGTTGATTGACCACGTCGGCGGGAGGACCTTTGTTCACCTCGGCCTGCAACTTTTGGATCTCAGAGAAACCATAACGCCCTGTTTTTCGTGGAATCAGCCACCTACCCGTACGTACCTACTTTGCATAATAACGACACAAATACTATTCATGAGGTAGCCGACACTACTATGGTGATATTCAAGAGAAGAACAATTACTTCTACAAATTTATGAATGACATACCTATGGCTAGGATATACACCAACACAAGAAAACAAATTGGAAGAGAAACGCTGGAGTATGCACTGAATATGCTTCACCACTTTATTGCTACCGCGCCACGCTAAGATAGCACCGTGCTGCCTGACATCCGCGCCACGCCAAGCCAATGTCGTGCCAATCCAGCGCCCATTCCCACTCGGGATCCAGTCAGCTTAAAAGCTTGCATCCTTTCAAATTTAACAACTTGCATCTTCCCGGCTCCCAGACTTGCATCCTTCCAAAGATTGCTCTTGAACGCCAAAGAGGATGGAATCAGCAATCCAATTTCATCACACGTAGAGATCAGAACGACTTCTCCAAAATCGAGGCAAGGAGATCAGCACCCCCGAGTTCACAAAGACTCTCTTGCCGTCAGGAGATGCATGATTTCGGGGATTTCGCCCACAAAATTGTGCAGTCTATGGTGGAACATTTATGAGAGATTTTATGTTTTACCAAGGCGCAACGTCAAGACATATTTTCATCCCTCAACCGCGCTGTGTCAGGAAAACATCTACTTCCAGCCAAGAAGCCGCTCCCAAACCCCTACCTCTCTTGGAAAGCACGATAGATGGAACTTGGGACTCCTAACCACTGTTCGCTTGAAGGGTGTTCAGTTTGACAGCATACTGATTGACGAAGCCTCTCCACTTCAACATCCTCCATAAGCTGCTCCGCTTCAACGTTCACTTCAGCAGCCGCTCCGCTTCAGCATTCTCTCCATAAGCTGCTCCAGGATCGAAGCCGAAGCTTCAGCATTTGTCTTCATAAGCTTCAACGTCCTCTCCAAGAACCGAAGCCGCTTCAACGCCACACTCCTCCCTGTCAAGGATCGTGATCACATCCATCCAAGGATCGCAGTTGTGGCCACTTTTTGATCCATCTCTCCAAACCCCGTGGTCATGGACAGTTTACCCCCTTAAGCATACAACCGATCCCTTTGCTTCCATGGATGCCCATACAATTCCAGCCGACCTACTTTGTTACCACGAAAATGTGGTCTCTTCTGATTACATCTACTACCAAGAATTGTTACCACTCATTTGTTGATACCAGCCAGAGCTTCACCACAGCAACAATCACTACAAAGATGAAAACATGTAAACAATACTTGGGGACTGAGGATATACACAGAATCCCTTCACTGGCAAAGCTCATAATACACAGTCAACCAAAAGGCCATAGCCACAATAAGGTCATCTACTCTTCAAGGATACAGTGCAAGAATATCATCACCTCTCTGTCTAGAAGACGGGTTCAACACTTTACGAGGCCGCGTAGGATCCCAAGCCTGCTCAGAGGAAAACAACTTCAGAAACCGAAGAAAAATACGACTGGGGACTTCTCATTGTAATCCATCCCGACGACCATCAAAGACTCATGAGATAACTCCAGAGACGCGGCTGAAACATTTTCTTGAAGAAACAAAGGGAGCCATGATAAACAACATAACTCTCTCATTCTTACCACTTCACTATCCAGAATATTTCATCATGTAATTTCTGAGCATCCTAGCGTCACATCCAGAACAGTACGATAATCTTATATAAAATCCCGTGGACGTAGATTCAAGGAGATGCAATGAAAGTAGACTACACATGGGGACTACCAACATGGGATGGTTTCACTCCCTCAACCTCGGTTATTTCGATTTCGACATCGCCATTGCCGAAGTTTCACGAGCCGCAGGAATTTCTCAACATGAAGTCGTACGTATGCATCGAAGACTACAAAAGAACGCCACAAAGATACATTCACATATTCGACATGCCATCGGATCTAACAGAAATATAACTGAGGATTGTCCACTGGATCCCATTCCATACGATAGTCCAAGTTTCTAAGACTTGATAGCAGCACATCGACAACAAAATGTCTCCCAACTCATCTATTTCACCTTGTGTCTTCGGAATATTTCTACCATACAATCATCCACGACATATCATCATTGCGATCAGAAGATCCAGACGCAGACGCTAAACAACCTAAAGTCAAGAATGGACCGACAAAGCAACAACAATATCCAAGATTAGCGCTGACATGATCGTCGCCGAGCATGTATTTCATCCATTCATCCCGAGAATGCAGTGGAGTTTTGGTAAATTTTGGAATCCACTGGAGAGACACTGCAGACGAAAGCATGGATCAAGACGAACAACAAAAGAGGGTCGATACCTATTTTCATGCGGACAAAGTTTCTTAGAGTTTTAACAGAATGAAGACTCCTTGCTCCATGAACAGGAATAGATGACTGAGCGCGACTATACCACTCGGGCCCGCAACTTCCCTCCTGAATTCTTCCTGAGTTTCACTGTCGTGTCGTTTTCACCTCCTAGACAAGCTCAAAACATAAATATTCTATCATGAGGAGATAAGAAATTCTTTTCCGATCAGATGGAGGGGAGGACCGTCAAAATCCGAGTTCATACGAGAATTCTACAACAATTCTACTAAGGAGCGCTAATAGGGTTTCAGAATGCCAAACCCTAATTTAGACAAAGTTGTGCCATCACCACTATTCGATAGCCGAAGTTCCAGCGACATCACCATTTCCACCGTTCCAAGCCGACCAATGCTGACGGCTCAATTCCAAGCCGACCAATGCGTGCGGCTCCCATTCCAAGCCGACCAATGCTGACGGATCGTTCTAAGCCAATCCAACGCTCACTGCTCCTTTCCAAGCCGCACGATACCTGCGGCTCCCATTCCAAGCCGAACAATGCTGACGGCTCGTTCCAATCCAATCCATCGCTCATGGCTCCTTCCCAAGCCGCACGATACCTGCGGCTCCCATTCCAATATGATCCAGTGCTAAACGGCTCCAAGTCCAAGCCGACCAGTGCTAGCAGTTTTCCTTCACAGCAAATCTACACTAGCGGCTCCGTTCTAGCCTAACCTGCAGTACCACGAACAAAACTTATGAAAAGCCGCCAAATACGAAGATCACATATTCTCCTTACTTCCCGAAAAAGGTTAGACGAATCTTCCCGACCATCTTGCATGATTTACGTTTCGATTCTCGTCCTTGTCCGTCAACATCTTATGCTTACCTCGCAAGAATGCCCCTGTTCCGAGCTAAGCAGGGGACTTGATGTTGATGGTGGTTTTTAGCCTAGGGTTAAAATCGTAAAACCGAACATCTGGCATGACGTCATTATGACCATTAGCACATTTATCGAATCGATCAGCATTCTTACGTAAGAATTACCATGGTACCTTTTTTTTTTCTATGTATCATGTTCCACGACAGAACCCCTGACATTGATTGACATCACATGTACAAAACCCTCATGCTACCGCGCCAAGGCATGCCAACCATGCCAGCCGCACCACTGTGCCAATGGCAAACTGTGCCAGACACATCTCCGCGCCAAGGCATGCCAACCATGCCAGCCACACCACTGTGCTAATGGCAAACCGAGCCAGGCACATCTACCGCGCCAAGGCATCACAACCATGCCAGCCGCACCACTGTGCCAATGGCAAACCGTGCCAGCCACATTTATCGCGCCAAGGCATGCCAACCATGCCAACCGCACCACTGTGCCAATGGCAAACCATGCCAGCCACATCTCCATTCCAAGGCATGCCAACCATGCCAGCTGCACTACTGCGCCAATAGCAAACCATGCCAAGCCAAACCTCACCTTGCCTTGGCCCTAACCATGCTAGCATCACCATATGCCAAACGGCATGCCAAGCCCTTGGCCCCTAGGCATGCTAAGCCGCACCATGTGCCAAATGACATGCCAAATAATTGGCCCCACCTCGCCAAGCCAAACGCACCTTGCCTTGGCCCTAGCCATGCTAGCCGCACCATGTGCCAAACGGCATGCCAAACCATTGACCCCACCTCGCCAATCCAAACGCACCTTGCCTTGACCCTAGCCATGCTAGCTGCACCATGTGCCAAACAGCATGCCAAACCATTGGTCGCACCTCGCCAAGCCAAACGCACCTTGCCTTGGCCCTATCCATGCTAGCCGCACCATGTGCCGAATGGCATGCCAAACCATTGGCCCCACCTCGCCAAGCCAATCGCACCTTGCCTTGGCCCTAGACATGCTAGCCGCACCATGTGCCAAACGACATGCCAAACCATTGGCCCCACCTCGCTAAGCAAAACGCACCTTGCCTTGGCCTTAGCCATGCTTGCCGCACCATGTGCCAAATGGCATGCCAAACCATTGGCCCCACCTCGCCAAGCCAAACGCACCTTGCCTTGGCCCTAGACATGCTAGTCGCACCATGTGCCAAACGGCATGCCAAACCATTGGCCCCACCTCGCCAAGCCAAACGCACCTTGCCTTGGCCCTAGCCATGCTAGCCGCACCATGTGCAAAACGGCATGCCAAACCTGCAGCGCCACTATACCATGCTGGCCTTCCCTATGCGGCCACTAAAACGAAGGCGTGCAACAATAAACGGCCACCCTTCCACTTTAGATGCAAATCTTAGTCGTCCAAGGTCGCCAGCCAACGCATGGTAACGTTTAGCCCAATGCCAAAACACTAATTTTGGCCGCGCCTAAACTATGCCTCCTCGGGCCCGCAACATCCCTCCTGAATTCTTCCTGAGTTTTACTGTCGGGCTGTTTTGACCTTTCGAACGAGTTTAAAACCTAAATAACCCCGCTAAGGAGATAGGAAATTCTTTTCCGGTCGATTTGAGGGGCAGACCGTCAAACCCCGAGTCCGTACAAGAATTCTACAGCGATTCTAGTAAAGGGTGCTAATTAGGGTTTCTAAAACGAAGGCATGAGGCCATCAACGGCCGCCCTTCAATCTCAGGAGAAAATCCTATCCGTCCAAGGTTACTAGACAACGCATGGTAACCTTTGACCCAAAACCCTATTTTGGCCACGCCAAACCGCACCAAGACATGCCATGCCAATGGCATGCCAACCTAGTCGCGCCATCATACTAGCCTTCCCTATGCGGCTACTAAAACGAATGCGTGCGACAATCAACCGTCTCCCTTCGATTTTAGGAGCAAGTCCTATCCGTCCAAGGTTACCAAAAAACGCATGGTAACCTTTGACTTAAAGTCAAGTTTGGCCACGCCAAACCACGCCAAGGCATGCCATGCCAATGGCCTGCCAACTTTGCCGTTCCATCATACTAGCCTTCCCTACAAAACTATCAAAAAAGAAAGCGTGCAACGATCAACGACTACCTTTTCGCTTAAGATACAAAATACCGTCGAAGGTCGCCAACCTGGCAAGTCTCCCAAGCTCGACTTCCCAGGCAACAACCATGTTACATGTTTTCACTAAAACGTTCGAGACATCAAACCACAAACTGGGGGATCTTCTTTGGGTTTTGGTTTGGCGGTTTACAGCGTGCGGCGTACACTACGCCCATAATAAGAAAGTGTAATAAGGATGAAGCGGTTAAGTAAATAGGGAAGTAATGGTGAAACAATTTTATTTTATGGAACATCAATTACATGCGTTAACGGTTACCACCTCCTCCCATTTACTCACCCATTATTCCATTCCTTAATGAGACCAGAGTACGTTTCACTCTGACTTGTATAAATAGGTCTTACCTATTTCCACAAAGGAGAACAAGTTCGGTCAAGGATCAGACAACACTCAGAAAAATGTTTGGCTAAGCTCTCCCATCTGCTAGCTTCCCATTTTTTGATACAATTCATGAAACCACTACTTTTCCAGAATCAACCTGGTCTCAACACTTTCTTCGCTTCCTTCCCCAAAACCAACCCATTCTTCCCCTCTTTGTGACCGAAGCAAGTCTAGAACGGCCATTTCTTGGTTTAGGCTGGATTTGTATAGATTGATCTCTCGAATATAAAGTACTCCCGTGCAGTACATTATTTAGGGTCTAAATTCGTTTCTCACCCACACACCCGAAATTACCAAAATCGGCAGAAACCATTTTCACCCTCAAACAATTGGCGACCACAGTGGGAGATTGATCTTTCGGTTACAATGTCAATTTTCGACCATCGATTTCATGCTTCGACCTGACATCAATACGGAAGAAGCGGGGCGATCCGCTCGTGGATCGACGACTCGGTTACCGTGACAACCCGATTATCAGTCTTGACACGGCAAGGGATGACTGGGGACTGCCTAGAGTTTAAAAGCGAACGATCCAACTAGTCTTGACTCGGCAATGGGCGACTGGGGACTTCCCAGAGGTTAAAAGCAAAACGATCCACGTAGGGATCGACGACTCGATCATCAAGTAACTCAGGGACAACTGGGGACTTTCCACAATCGCGGTGTTTCCCACAAAATTCGGACTTGCACCTGACTCGTTTTCGTTAGCAGATCCAAAAAACCGATTAAGTCTTGCCTAGAAAAAAAATACATGGTTTACTATTTCAAGTTTTCACGGGAATGATAAAACCGATAGCCATGTTATGCTTCATCCCATGTCATCTACCGACACCCAACGTTCATGTGTCCATATCTTTCCTGGGATGTTTGTGTTACTTACAATCATAACCAAAAACGACATCATCCTAAAACAGTTCATCCAGAATAATAATCCAAAACCCTCATAGGTAACACTTGTCTATCAACCCAAGAATCCAGAAAATCCAGAAAATCAAAACCATAAGCCAGGCGTTTCATTTGCCTTTTGAAAAAAAAAGATACAGAAGAATTTCAGAAGACAGAAGTGCATTCAAAGGAAGCCATTCAATGATGTTTTGCTCTTCTCGAAGAAGGCGTCCTTCGTCATTTGGAGGACCTCCTGTTTCAGCTCCAACTATTTGGACAACCTTTCGACCTCCGCTTCTTGTTGATTGACCACGTCTGCGGAGGACCTTTGGTCACCTCGGCCTGCAACTTTTGGATCTCAGAGAAACCATAACGCCCAGTTCTTCGTGGAATCAGCCACCTACCCGTACGTACCTACTGTGCATAATAACGATTACCAGTCACTATTCATGAGGTAGCCGACACTACGGTGATATTCAAAGAGAAGAACAAGTACTTCTACAAGTTTATGAATGACATACCCAAGGCTAGGGTATACACCAACACAAGAAAACAAATAGGAATAGAAACGCTGGAGTACGGACCTGGAATATGCTTGACCACTTTATTGTTACCGCGCCACGCCAAGCCAGCACCGTGCCAAGCCAATAGTCTGCGCCACGCCAAGCCAATGTCGTGCCAAGCCAGCGCCCATTACAAGCCGATCCGGCCGCTAAAAGCTTTCATCCTTTCGGCCTTAACAACTTGCATCTTCCCCGCTGGAACAGCCTTGCATCCTTCCAAAGATTTCTCTTGAACGCCGCAGGATGGAATCAACAATCCAATTTCATCACACATAGAGATCGGGAATGACTTCTCCAAATTCGAGGCAAGGAGATCAGCAACGCCCCAGAGTTCACAAAGACTCTCTTGCCGTCAGGATATGCATGATTTCGGGGACTTCGCCCATAAAATTATGCAGTATATGGTGGATCATTTATGTGAGATTTTATGTTTTACCAAGGCGCAACGTCAAGACATATTTGCATCCCTCAACCGCGCTGTGTCAGGAAAACATCTACTTCCATCCAAGAAGCCGCTCCCAAACTCCTACCTCTCTTGGAAAGCACGATAGATGGAACTTGGGACTCCTAACCACTGTTCTCTTGAAGGGTGAAGGGTGTTGACAAAGACACCGATTGACGCAGTCAACTTTCCGCTTCAACGTTCACTTCAGCAGCCGCTCCGCTTCAGCATTCTCTCCATAAGATGCTCCAGGATCGAAGCCAAATCTTCAGCATTTGTCTTCATAAGCTTCAACGTCCTCTCCAAGAACCGAAGCCGCTTCAACGCCACAATCCTCCCTGTCAAGGATCGTGATCACATCCATCCAAGGATCGCATTTGTGGCCACTTTTTGATCCATCTCTCCAAACCCCGTGGTCATGGGACAGCATAAGAATTTACCCGCTTAAGCATACAACCGATCACTTTGCTTCCATGGATGCCAAAGCATGAGATAATTCCGGTCGAAACATTTTCTGAAGAAAGCGACCTACTTTGTTACCACGACAATATAGTCTCTTTACGATTACATCTACTACCAAGAATTGTTACCACTCATTTGTTTATACCAGCCAGAGCTTCACCACAGCAGCAATCGCTACAAAGATGAAAAAATGTAAACCATACTTGGGGAAAGAGGATATACACGGAATCCCTTCACTATAAAAGCTCAGAAGACACAGTCAACTATACCACTTGGGCCCGTAACTTCCCTCCTGAATTCTTCCTGAGTTTCACTGTCGTGCCGTTTTCACCTCCTAGACAAGCTCAAAACATAAATATTCTATCATGAGGAGATAGGAAATTCTTTTCCGATCAAATGGAGGGAAGGACCGTCAAAATCCGACTTCGAACGAGAATTCTACAACAATTCTACTAAGGAGCGCTAATTAGGGTTTCAGAATGCCAAACCCTAATTTAGACAAAGTTGTGCCATCACCACCATTCGATAGCCGAAGTTCCAGCGACAACACCATTTCCACTGTTCCAAGTCGACCAATGCTGACGGCTCCATTCCAAGCCGACCAACGCATGCGGCTCCCATTCCAAGCCGACCAATGCTGATGGATCGTTCCAAGCCAATCCAACGCTCACGGCTCCTTTCCAAGCCGCACGATACCTGCGGCTCCCATTCCAAGCCGACCAATGCTGACGGCTCGTTCTAAGCCAATCCAACGCTCATGGCTCCTTCCCAAGCCGCACGATACCTGCGGCTCCCATTCCAATACGATCCAGTGCTAAACGACTCCAAGTCCAAGCCGACCAGTGCTAGCAGTTTCCCTTCACAACAAATCTACACTAGCGGCTCCGTTCCAGCCTAACCTACAGTACTACGAACAGAACTTATGTAAAGCCGCCAAATACGAAGATCACATATTCTCCTTACTTCCCAAAAAAGGTTAGACGAATCTTCCTGACCATCTTGCATGATTTACATTTCGATTCTGTCCTTGTCCGTCACCATCTTATGCTTACCTCGCAACAATGCCCCTATTCCGAGCTAAGCAGGGGACTTGATGTTAATGGTGGTTTTTAGCCTAGGGTTAAAATCGTAAAACCGCACATCTGGCATGACGTCATTATGACCATTAGCAAATTTATCGAATCGATCAGCTTGCTTACGTAAGAATTACCATGGTACCTTTTTTTTTCTTTATATGTATCATGTTCCACGGCAGAACCCCTGACATTGATTGACATCACATGTACAAAACCCTCATGCTACCACGCCAAGGCATGCCAACCATGCCAGCCGCACCACTGTTCCAATGGCAAACCGTGCCAGACACATCTCCGCGCCAAGGCATGCCAACCATGCCAGCCGCACCACTGTGCCAATGGCAAACCGAGCAAGCCACATCTACCGCGCCAAGGCATGCCAACCATGCCAGCCGCACCACTGTGCCAATGGAAAACCGCGTGGCAGCCACATCTACCGTGCCAAGGCATGCCAACCATGCCAGCCGCACCACTGTGCCAATGGCAAACCATGCCATCCACATCTCCATTCTAAGGCATGCCAACCATGCCAGATGCCCTACTGCGCCAATAGCAAACCATGCCAAGCCAAACCGCACCTTGCCTTGGCCCTAGCCATGCTAGCCTCACCATATGCCAAACGGCATGCCAAGCCCTTGGCCCCTAGGCATGCTAAGAAGCACCATGTTCCAAAGGGCATGCTAAACAATTGGCCCCACCTCGCCAAGCCAAACGCACCTTGCCTTGGCCCTAGCCATGCTAGCCGCACCATGTGCCAAACGGCATGCCAAAACATTGGCCCCACCTCGCCATTCCAAACGCACCTTGCCTTGTCCCTAGCCATGCTAGCTGCACCATGTTCCAAACGACATGCCAAACCATTGACCCCACCTCGCCAAGCCAAACGCACCTTGCCTTGGCCCTAGACATGCTAGCCGCACCATGTGCCAAATGGCATTCCAAACCATTGGCCCCACCTCGCCAAGCCAAACACACATTGCCTTGGCCCTAGACATGATAGCCACACCATGTGCCAAACGACATGCCACACCATTGGCCCCACCTCGCCAAGCCAAACACACCTTGCCTTGGCCCTAGCCATGCTAGCCGCACCATGTGCAAAACCGCATGCCAAACCCGCAACCCCACTATACCATGCCGGCCTTCCCTATGCGGAAACTAAAACGAAGGCGTGCGACAATCAACGGTCCCCCTTCAATCCCAGGATCAAATCCTAGCCATCCAAGGTTACTAGACAACGCATGGTAACCTTTGGCCCGAAATCCTAAGTTTGGCCACGCCCAAACCGCGCCAAGGCATGCCATGCCCACGGCATGCCAACCTAGCCGCGCCACCATGCTGGCCTTCCCTATGCGTCTACTAAAACGAAGGCGTGCGACAATCAGCAGTCCCCCTTCAATCCCAGGATAAAATCCTAGCCATCCAAGGTTACCAGACAACGCATGGTAACCTTTGGCCCGAAATCCTAAGTTTGGCCACGCCCAAACCGCGCCAAGGCATGCCATGCATACATCATGCCAACCTAGCTGTGCCACCATGCTGGCCTTCTCTATGCGGCTACTAAAACGAAGGCGTGCGAAAATCAACGGTCCCCCTTCAATCCCAAGATCAAATCCTAGCCATCCAAGGTTACCAGACAATGCATGGTAACCTTTGGCCCGAAATCCTAAGTTTGGCCACGCCCAAACCGCGCCAAGGCATGCCATGCCCACGATATGCCAACCTAGCCGCGCCACCATGCTGGCATTCCCTATGCGTCCACTAAAACGAAGGCGTGCAACAATCAACGACCACCCTTCCACCTTAGATGCAAATCTTAGCCGTCTAAGGTCGCCAACCAACGCATGGTAACGTTTTTCCCAATGGCAAAACCCTAATTTTGGCCGCGCCTAAACTAGCCTCCTCGGGCCCGCAACATCCCTCCTGAATTCTTCATGAGTTTTACTGTCGGGCTGTTTTGACCTCCCGAACGAGTTCAAAACCTAAATAACCCCGCGTAGGGGATAGGAAATTCTTTTCCGATCGATTTGAGGTGTGGACCGTCAAAATCCGAGTCCGTACGATAATTCTACAGCGATCTAGTAAAGAGCGCTAATTAGGGTTTCTAAAACGAAGGCGTGCGGCCATCAACGGTCGCCCTTCAATCTCAGGAGAAAATCCTAGCCTTCCAAGGTTACTAGACAACGCATGTAACCTTTGACCCAAAACCCTAGTTTGGCCACGCCAAACCGCACCACGGCATGCCATGCCATGCCAATGGAATGCCAACCTAGCCGCGCCACCATGCTAGCTTCCCTATGCGGCTACTAAAACGAAGGCGTGCGACAATAAACGGTCGCCCTTCAATTTCAGGAGCAAATCCTAGCCGTACAAGGTTACCAGACAACACATGGTAACCTTTGACCCAAAGTCTAGTTTGGCCGCGCCAAAGCACGCCAAGGCATGCCATGCCAATGGCCTGCCAACTTTGCTGTGCCATCATGGTGGCCTTCCCTACACAGCTATCAAAAACGAAAGCCTACAACGATCAACGACTACCTTTCCGCTTAAGATATAAAATCTCGACTATCGAAGGTCGCCAAGCTTGCAAGTCTCCCAAGCTCGACTTGCCAGGAAACAACCATGTTACATGTTTTCACGAAAACGTTCGAGACATCAAACCACAAACTGGGGGATCTTCTTTGGGTTTTGGTTTGGCGTTTCTGACGTGCGGCGTACACTACGCCCGTAATAATAAAGTGTAATAAGGATGAAGCGGTTAAGTAAATAGGGAAGTAATGGTGAAACGCTTTTCTTTTATGGAACATCAATTCCATGCGTTAACGGTTACCACCTCCTCCCATTTACTCACCCATTATTCCATTCCTTAATGAGACCAGAGTACGTTTCACTCCGAGTTGTATAAATATGTCTTACCTATTTCCACAAAAAAAAAAAAAATTAAGTTCAGTCAGGAGAAATACAACACTCAGAAACATTTGCTAGCTTTCCATCCGTTAGCTTCCCATTTTCTGATACAAGTCGTGAAACCTATACTCTTCTAGAATCAACCTGCTGGTTTCAACACTTTCTTCGCTTCCCTCCACAAAACCAACCCATTCTCCTCCTTTTTATGACTGAAGCAAGTCTGGAACAACCATTTCTTGGTTTAGGCTGGATTTGTACAGATTGATCTCTCGAATCTAAAGTACTCCCTTGCAGTACATTGTTTAGGGTTTAAATTCGTTTCTCACCCACACACCCGAAATTACCGAAATCAGAAGAAATCATTTTCACCCTCAAACACCGTTACAAAGTTCGCAACATCTACACCCACTTGCGAAATTTTTACAACAACCGAAAAATAGCGGTTTTGACCTGGACCACCAGGTTCAACTTAGGTTCCCTGTAACAACATCAAGTTTCCCATGTTCAATTGGAAATCAAATTGATCTAATAAAACTATCATAAAAGATTTCTTTCTTAGAACTTAATTCACTATGATGAACTCTGTATACACAAAATATCAAACCTATCACAAAGATCATACGAAGATTTATCAACTGGATATAAAAGTACCTAAGATACACACACGTACCGTCCTAAACACTAAGCACCAATATTTGGTTCCAACTTTAACACCTTTCTGAAACTCTCAACAACATCATCCACATCCTTTAATGAGATGTATACCTGCACTACACCATTTTAAGATATTAGCAACTCAGATTAGCAATGGAACTAGCGCCGTTGCGAATTTTTCGCAACGGCCGGTCGGCGTTGCTAATTTTGCAACCGCAACATGTAGGTTGCGAATAGCAACTGCTGGGTGCTCAAGCATGCGAAATGCGCATGCGGTCGGGAACACTAGGCCTAATTTTTACGCCCAAGTCAAACTTGGGTCAAGCCTTCTTCTTCTTTTTTCCACCGTTTAGCCATATCTATCCTATATCCTGCCTTTATCGATTTTTCCTCCTCATATTTTCTCCGCCTTCATCTCTCCGTAATCGCGAAATGAAGAACTTCATATCTTTCATTTCTTTCAATCTAAAACCACTAGAATCAACCAGGTTTTAAGCTTCTTCCATATTTTTCCTTCGCATAATCGTTTCGTTTCAGTTTATATTTATAGGGTTTAGAGATTTTGCGATTCTAGAGATTTCGATTTCTAGGGTTTCAGTTGTGAATCAATTTTTTTCATTTTAGTTTATGGATTATAGGGTTTCATCATTGAATCTGCTATTTTCGATTTTAAGGATTTTGATTTCAGTTTATCAATTTTAGGGTTTCATATGTGAATCTAATATGATTGTGAAGTTAATTTATAAGGAGTTAATTTGGATAGATTTCCTTGGTTTCAACCATATTTGGTCATTATTCTATGCTGGTAGTAATTAGCTTCCAATTCAAAACCATATTTTGAATCCCATTATTTTTTAGATATTTCCTATTAATGGAGATAGGTTTAGTTGGGCCATGTCCAAGTCAATTATGGACTACTACAGTTGTCTTTTCTCTCATATTGTCTTCTTTGTTTTCTTTTCTAAACCAGCTTCATGATTGGATTGGTGGTGCCTTTGGAAGTGATTCTTGTTAATGGTGTGACTGAAATCTTGAATAAATTTCTCTCGCTGATTTATCAACAAGTTCGTCAGGCATGGAATGTTAAAGATGACCTAAGAAAGCTTGGGAAAATCTTGGAGTAAATTCAAGCTTTGGTTTCTGATGTCGCGGAGAAACATATAACCGATGCTACCGTCAGACTTTGGTTGAGAAGGCTCAAAGACGTTGTTTACTATGTTGATGATGTTATCGATGAATTCTGCTATGAAACCATGCGTCGTCGCCAAAGGGGCAATTAGCTCAAGCACAAGGTACACAACTTTGTTAGCTAACCCTCTAGTCCATTTATGTTTCAGGTTAAGATTGCTGGTAAAATCCGATCCACAAAAAAAAGTTTAGATGAGATTTACAATGATCAAGTCAGGTATACGTTGAATGCTACTGGTGGTGGTACTTCTCAAGTCGATAAACTCATAAAGCAACGTAACCGGCTAACTACATCTGTTTTAGATGATTCTGAACTTATTGGCAGGGAGGATGCAGTATCAGACATCAAAAAGATACTGACTGTCAAATGGTTTCCTTCAGCAGTTGGTATACCAGGACAAGTCAATAGAAACACACTTCTAAATAAAAATGTAAGTATGCATATCCGACAAATTTGATGTTTATAGGATCTTTAAAGAAATTATAGAGTCCATTACTAGTGTTTCATGTGGAGATCTATCAAATGTGGATGTGCTGGTATTTCTTGTGGAGATCCATTTGATGATTTTATCGTTAACCTCGCCAATTTGCAGACATTGGATCTCTACGGGTGCAATGAGTTTGAAGCCTTACTTGAAAATATTGGGTTTTTAAATCATCTGAGATACCTTAACCTTTCATCTTCATTAGTTACAAAAATACCCGATTCCATCGCTTGCATCAGCAATTTACTAATTTCGTGGTTCAAGTGTTTGCTAGCTACAAAACCAAATGCAGGCTCAATTTTTTATGCTCTAAACTTACTAATTTCATTGATTTGAATGCCAATATTAATTTTTCGTTGGAATTTTGGAGTTTATAATATTTCTTGGGAGGAGGCCTTGCTGACTGAAGGTGTTAGTGGTACTGTATGTATCCCTCATCAAGTCATCATTCGAATCTTTTCACAATCTTTTTCCACTTTATGCCTTGTAATTCTTAGACGTATGAGAATTTATCCGTCTACCCTTGTCTGCTGCAGACGAAGGTTTCATTGGTGTTTCTTTCGGCTAATTACAAAATTCTTCAGGGGCATCCCCTTATAGATGTAGGTGCTCTGCTTTTTTACATTTGCTTCTACTAGGTATACTATATTGATTTCATTATGATATTCTGGCATACCCTAGTTCTTATAAAATAGAGAAATTACCCTCCATACTTTCAGAGTAGTACCAATTGTATCCCATAATTTGTTAATCGCACAAACTTTAATTTTTTTACAGATATCCTTTGCACCAATTAGTTGGCTAATGGTATCTGAGATCTTCCCCATTCGTACATGAGAACGTCATGGAATTCATCAATATAGTCTTGTTGTTCTAAAAATTTTGGTGCAAATGTTCTTGTATTTTTTGCTCCTTGCTCCCTAAAGGTATGGATGCGATTTTATTAATCCTTAGTCTTCTTATATTATAGTTTGGACTTGAAAAATATTTGTCGTGGAACCCGAACGTCCCTTTGTTCGTCGGAATTTCTTTGAAGTTTCTAAGAATGCATTTGCTTCCATCAAGATTAGAGTTCATGAAATAATTAAAGGTATGGAGTTTAACTTGAGTTTGAGTTAGATTGTTGAATAAAATGACTTAATTTGGATGTGGTGTGGTTCTTAGGTGGGTGCTAAAAGAGATGATTTATCATCGGAAGAGGTTATCCAGCTGTTTATGGGTAAAAATCGTTTCTGCGATTTAGTAAATTCGTAGGTGAGTGAGAAACTGGTTCAAACCCTAAACAAATGTCTTGCACGTGAGCACTTTATAGATTCGAGATCAATGCATGCAAGTCGGCCTAAACCAGAAATGGCCGATTTCCGGACTTTGCTTCGGTCACAAAGTGGAAGAGAGAAGGGTTGATTTGGGAGGGAAGCCAAGAAAGGTGTTGAGACCGAATAGTGCGGGAGAGTAAGTGTCTCGACTTGTATCGAAAGTGGAAGCTTCGGAAGCTTGCAAGAGATGAAAGCTTTTTGGGAGAGCTTGCAAAGTTGCCTTTACGAGAGTGTAGTATTTTCTCCGACCGAGACTTGTTGTACGGTGGAAATAGTAAGACCTATTTATACAAGTCGAGATTGAAACGTACCCTGGTCTCATGAGAAGGAAAGAGAGTAAAGGGTGAAATAATGGAGGAGGTGGTAACCGCATGGTGTTAATGGGTGAAAACGTTTTCACCATTATTTCCTCATTTATTTGACCGCTTTATTCCTTTTAACGCTTTCTTAATGTGAGCGTAGTGTACGGTGCAATTGGGACCGCCAAACCAAAACCCCGGAAAGCATCCCCGATTTGTGTTGATATCTCGAGTGTTGGTTGCACCTTGAGTGCAAGTGGCGCCTGCTAGTGGCGCGTGTGGCATGTGCCATTGGCATGTGTGGAATGCCCTTGTTGTAGGTTGTACTTGAGCGCAAGTGGCAATGCCAGAAATTACATTAGTGGCGTGCGTGGCATGTGCCAATGCCATGTGCGTAATTCCTTGGTGGTAGGTTGCACGTTGAGTGTAAGTTAGGCTACCGGGCGTGTGTGTTTGGCGTGTGCCAATGGCATGTGCGGAATGCCTTGGTGGTAGGTTGCACGGTTTGCAAGTTAAAGCACCGGCGTGTGTGTTTGGCATGTGCCAATGGCATGTGCGGAATGCCTTGGTGGTAGGTTGCACTGGTTTGCAAGTTAGGCTACCGGATGTGTGTTTGGCATGTGCCAATGGCATGTGCGGAATGCCTTGGTGGTAGGTTGCACGGTTTGCAAGTTAGGCTACCAACGGCGTGCATGTTGGCATGTGCGATGGCATGTGCGGGAATGCCTTGGTAGTAGGTTGCTTGCGGTTTGCAAGTTAGGCTACCGTGCATGTTGGCATGTGCCAATGGCATGCGTGGCCAGGTGGCTCCTTAGCCGTGGCCTGTAGTAAGAAAAAGCTACTGTGTGAGCATGTTGGCATGTGCCAATGGCATGCGTGGCGTTAGAGGCCGTGGCCTTAGTAAGAAAAAGCTACGGCCGAGCATGTTGGCATGTGCCAATGGCATGCGTGGTGGATTAGGGCCGTGGCCTTGGTAAGAAAAGCTACCAATGAGCATGTTGGCATGTGCCGATGGCATGCGAGGCCGTTAGAACCGTGGCCTTGGTAGGAAAAGCTACCCTAGTAGGCATGTTGGCATGTCCAATGGCATGCGTGGCCAGACTTGGCCTAGGTTGCATGGTTTGTAAGCCTAGGGCGCTATATTTAGCATGCTTAATGGCATAGTGGCTTGGAAATATGGCTTGTGGTATGTGTTGGCATGTTCAATGGCACGTCGGCCATGTTGACCTAGTTGCACGTTTTGCAAGCCTAGGGCGCTATATTTGGCATGTGCAATGGCATAAGCGGCTTAGTTTGGCATGGTTGCCAATGAGTGCGATATGTAGTTTTGGTTTTTAGCGTGTCATTGCCATGGTGCGCGAGTGTGCAGTTGGTTTTGGCGTTCTTTGTCATGGTGCGCGGTGTGCGGCTTGGTTTGGCATTGTTGCCATGGTGCAGTGATGTGCGGCTTGGTTTGGCATTGTTGCCATGGTGCGCGATGTGCGGCTTGGTTTGGCATTGTTGCCATGGTGCTCAGTGTGCGGCTTGGCAGCATTATTTCCATGGTGCGCGATGTACGGCTTGGTTTTGGCATTGTTGCCATGGTGCTTCGGTGTGCGGCTTGGTTTGGCATTGTTGCCATGGTGCGTGATGTGCGGCTTGATTTGGCATTGTTGCCATGGTGCGCTTGATGTGCGGCTTGTTTTGGCATTGTTGCCATGGTGCGCAGTGTGCGGCTTGATTTGGCATTGTTGCCATGGTGCGCGTGTGCGGCTTGGTTTAGCATTGTTGCCATGGTGCGCGGTGTGCGGCTTGGTTTTGGAATTAGGTTCTACGTGGCGAAGAAAACCTAACGGTATTTTGAAAAATACCTATTAATTATTTTGAGTTAAATGCTCTTAGTTAATGTGTTGCGGGTAACACTAGGTCATGGGGTTTACGATTTTACCCTTTGTTTAAAAACCACCATCAACATTTAGTCCCTGCTTAGCTCGGAGCAGGGCTTTGTTCATGAGGTAAGCATAAGATGGTGACAAACTATCAACGGCAAGAAACCGTAAAGAGAATTGAGGAGGCTTGTCTGACCTTTTATAAATAGGATTTTGGAATCCTTGCCTCCGGTAGTTTTTGCACAAATCGGGAGGCTAGCATAATTGGTGGGCCAGGGTGCGGCTTGGGCGACGTTGGGAAGTTGGCGTGAGTTGGGAAGCGAGTGTCACTGAAATGGGTGGGACCCAAGGCGCAAGTGTGGAAGGCATGTGCGTGCTTGCAAGCGTGACTTGGGCGGCCATTGGGAAGTCGGCGCAATTTGCGGGGAGTGCTGACTTGGGCGACGTTGGGAAGTTGGCGTGAGTTGGGAAGGCTGATTGTGCTGAGTTGGGGTGGGATGGGCGCAAGGTGTGGAAGTCAGTGCGTGCTTCTTTGGCGTGATCGATGTAAGCAAAGGAGGTTTCTTCGGATAGCAAAGTTTCCTTATCTTGCATTCCTTCACGTGCGGCTTCAATTAGGGCATTATTCATGCTAAAATCTAGAAGCGTTATGTCCCTCATTACTTCCTTTCCCTTTTTAAGATCCGTTTTTATACCCAAAAAATAATTGCATCGTCTCCTCATTTGAGAAAAGGTTCTTCTTGTTGAATTTCTCTCGGTATGTTTTCTTCTTCTTTGAGATTGACGTCGTACACTTTACCGCCGCTTGTTGTATAAATGGAAAATTTCCCCTTTGTGCAGAGATATCCCGTTGGAGACATGCGCCACTATTATCGACAAGGATGACCTAGTCGTTCCCCTTCCTTCGAATCCGTCCTTGTTCTTTCACCTTGCAGACTTGGAGGACGCCGATTTAGGGCTCTATCTTACGAAATGGGATGCAGCGAGAAGTCCCCTTGGTCATACTTCGGTTTGATATGATGGAATGGATGAATACGTGAATGTAACCTTCCAAGGCGTGCTCTTGGAGTTTGGTTGCACATGTACGGATTCATGTTGAGAAATTCCCCGCAGCCTCGTAAAACCTCGATAGTGATGATGTTGAAATCAGTAATAACTTTGGTTGAGGGGTGAAATCATCTCACGCCTCGGTAGTCCCCATGCATAACCTACTTTCATTACATCGCCTTGAATCCCCCTCCACGGGATTTGATATAAGCCTATCGTACTCTCCGGATGTGACACTGGGATGCTCGGAAATTACATGATGACGACGTATTACGGATAGTGCAAGCAGCTCAAGGATCCTCCGCGGCCTCGTAAAGTGTTGAAGGCGTCTTCTAGACATGCAGAGGTGATGATATTCTTGCGCCGCACCCTTGAAGAGTAGAGGACCTTGTTGTGGGTACGGCTTTTTAGTGGACTGTGGCTTCGGAGCTTTGACAGTGAAGGGATCCCGTGTATATCTCCCGTCCTCAAGTATGGTTTAAGTATTTCCATCTTTGTAGTAATTGCTGCTGCGGTGAATCTTTGGCTGGTATCAACGAATGAGGGACAACAGTTCTTGGTAGGAGATGTAATCAGGAGAGACTACATTGTCGTGGTAACAAAGTAGGTTGGTGACATTCTATGAGCTTCCGTGGAAGTAAAAGATTGGTGGATGCGTAAGCGAGCAACCGTCCATGATCACGAGTTTTAGTGAGATGGATTAAAAGGTGTCCATGACTACGAAGATTGGCTGGTTGTGACTATGTTCCTTGATTAGGGGGTGGGGCACGACCGCTTTGCGAGAAGGAGTGGCATTGAAGCGAACGTTGAAGCGAAGCACTGGAGAACGCGTTGATGCGTAGCTACTACGAGAGAACGCGTTGATACGACATCTTGCAAACTCTCGAGCCTTGACGGCTACCATTTTGAAGTCTGAGGCCGCGTCACGTTCGGTCAAACTCGACATCCCTCAAGAGAAAAGAGGTTAGGAGTCAGTTACATCCGTCGATCGTGCTTTCTAGGAGAGGTTGGGGTTTGGGAACGGCTTCCTGGGCCGGGAAACGTCACGCTTCCCGATGCGGTGCGGTTGAGAGATGCAAATATGTCTTGGTGCTATGCCTTGAGAAATATAGAATCTCACATATTTGTTTTCATCATCGTATGACTTTGTGGGCGAAGTTCCAATTATGAGGGTTCCGACGGAAGAAGAAGGGTCTCCGTGAACTCGGGAGAGTTGTTCATTTCCATTGCTTTCGATTTTGGAGAAGTCCTTCCCGATCTTCACGTGTGACGAAATTGGATTGCTTATCCCCTTCTCTCAGGCGTTCAAGAGCAACGCGGCCTCTTCATCTATAATGCGCGTCCCGCTCGAAGTATCTTTCGTCTTTTCATCGAATCAACAAGTCTAAAAGGAGGTCGGCTTCTTTCGGATCTTCAAAGTATCTTGCCCCGATGGTGGAGTAGCGTCTCTCGGTGACGGTTGGAGCTTTCATGCTTGAAGAACCGTTGGGTGGCTAGTGGCTCTGGTTCCGGTGATCGTAAGTGTATCGTGCGGAGATGACATGGTTTTGATCACGAAGTCTGGAGCCATGGCAGCTGTTTCAAGGGCGAGGATGGTCTTTGGAAGGGCGCAAGATGTTAGCGCCGGAAGGATGCAAATTGTTAGCACAAAGTGTGGTGCGGCTGGCATGCGCGTGCGGCATGTGTGCACAGAAGCGCGTCCGGCAAGCGCGTCGGCAAGCGCTCGAAAGCGCCCGCAAGCGCGTCGCATGCGCTGTCCGGCAAGCGCGTCAGGTAAGCGCATCCGGGAAACGCGCCTGGTATGCGCTGGATCGTCTTGGAATGGGCGCAAACTTGGTGTGGACGCTGGCTTGGATTTCGGTATGGTATGAACCATCGGCTTGGCACGGTGCTGGCTTGGCGTGGCTTGGACTTGTTCCTGCGGGCCCAGTTGCCTCTTCCCATACGTAGCTCAAACAGAAATCCTTTCCTTATTCAAATTCAAATGTGTTATGCTTATGAATGGGTTGGCTCCCTTTTTACCTCGTATCTTTTTATCACGTCATGGTGTTAGCAGATGTAGCGCAGTAGTGACAAAGTGGGCAAGCACATCCCAACGCTATGTACTCAGCCGTTTCTCTTTCAATTTGTTTTATTGTTTTCTTGTCTTTGTGTAAACCGTAGCCATAGGTATGCCTTTCATAAACTTGTGGAAATACTTCATCATAAATAATTCTTCAAATGTCACCGTAGTAACGTCTCGCTAATAGTGACATGTAATTGTTATTGTGCAAAGTAGGTATGTACGGGTAGGTGAATTTTTTTTTTTTTTGAAAGGCAAACAAAGCGCCCGGTTTATGGTTTTTGTCTTCCCGGATTTCTTGGGTTGATAGATAAATGTTAGCTTTTGAGGATATTGGATTATTTTCGGGGATGAATGGTTTTGATAATATAACTCGATTATGTTTTGGGAAAGGAGTATTGTTTTTATGAAAGTGTGTGCTAGCAATAGGCACAAGACGCAGTAGTATGACGGTTTTATTAAGAACCTAAAACCATATCGTATATCTTGCCCAATCTAAATTTACTCACATGCAAACACGCCTCTCTCCAAGTAAAAGGCGCTTTCATGTAAGGCTGCTTTTGCCGGTAGCATCGCCCGATTAGTCCCCAATTGCTTGTAGCGTCTTCGTAGCGAGTCCCCGTTTTCTCGTAGTTTTTGCAACCGATAACCGGGTCGTCCGGTAGTTGAGTCTGATCGAGTCGCCTTCCCCTACCATCTTGACATCCGGGTCGAAGAACGAGATCGACAGCCGACATTGTAGCCGATAGATCAATCCTCCCGCCGTGATCGCCAATTGTTTATGGGTAAAAAATCGTTTCGCCGATTTGGTAAATTCGTAGGTGAGTAAGAAACCGGTTCAAACCTTAAACAAATGTGCCGCACGTGAGCACTTTATAGATTCGAGAGATCAACAGCACAAGTCCGGCCCTAAACCAAGAAATGGCCGTTCAGGACTTGCTTCCGGTCACAAAGTGGAAGAGAAGGGGTTGATTTGGGGAGGGAAGCCAAGAAAGGTGTTGAGACCGAGAATAGTGCAGGAGAGTAGTGTCTCGACTTGTATCATAAAGTGGAAGCTTCGGAAGCTTGCAAGAAATGAAAGCTTTTTGGGAGAGCTTGCAAAGTTGCCTTTTCTGAGAGTGTAGTATTTTTCTCCTAACCGAGACTTGTTGTCTGGTGGAAATAGGTAAGACCTATTTATACAAGTCGAGATTGAAACGTACTGGTCTCATGAAGGAAGAGAGTAAAGGGTAAAATAATGGGAGGAGGTGGTAACGCATGGTGTTAATGGGTGAAAACGTTTTCACCATTATTTCTCATTTATTTGACCGCTTTATTCCTTTCACGCTTTCTTAATGTGAGCGTAGTGTACGTAAGTCCGTGACCGCCAAACCAAAACCCCGGAAAGCATCCCCGCCTTGTGTTGATATCTCGAGTGTTGGTTGCACCTTGAGTGCAAGTGGCGCCGCTAGTGGCACGTGTGGCATGTGCCATTGTCATGGAATGCCCTTGTCGCGAGTTGTACTTAGGCGTTAGTGGCAATGCCAGCGCTAGTGGCGTGCGTGGCATGTGCCAATGGCATGTGCGTAATGCCTTGGTGGTAGGTTGTACGTTGAGTGTAAGTTAGGCTACCGGCGTGTGTGTTTGGCATGTGCCAATGGCATGTGCGGAATGCCTTGGTGGTAGGTTGCACGGTTTGCAAGTTAGGCTACCGGCGTGTGTGTTTGGCATGTGCCAATGGCATGTGCGGAATGCCTTGGTGGTAGGTTGCACGGTTTGCAAGTTAGGCTACCAGGCGTGTGTGTTTGGCATGTGCCAATGGCATGTGCGGAATGCCTTGGTGGTAGGTTGCACGGTTTGCAAGTTAGGCTACCAGCGTGCATGTTGGCATGTGCCAATGGCATGCGTGGGCCGTTAGGGCCGTGGCCTTGGTAAGAAAAGCTACCAATGAGCATGTTGGCATGTGCCAATGGCATGCGTGGCCGTTAGGGCCGTGGCCTTGGTAAGAAAAGCTACCAACGAGCATGTTGGCATGTGCCAGCGGCATGCGTGGCACGTGCCAAGCATTAGGGCCGTGGCCTTGGTAAGAAAAGCTGCCAATGAGCATGTTGGCATGTGCCAATGGCATGCGTGGCCGTTAGGGGCCGTGGCCTTGGTAGGAAAAGCTACCAATGGCGAGCATGTTGGCATGTGCCGATGGCATGCGTGGCCGACTGGCCTAGGTTGCATGGTTTTGTAAGTCTAGTGGCGCTATATTTGTCATGTGCCAATGGCATAGCGGCTTGAAATATGGCTTGTGGTACGTGTTGGCATGTGCCAATGGCACGTACGGCCATGTTGACCTAATTGCACGTTTTGCAAGCCTAGGGCTATATTTGGCATGTGCCAATGGCATACGGCTTAGTTTGGCATGGTTGCCAATGAGTGCGATATGTAGTTTGGTTTTGGCGTCGCTGCCTTAGTGCGCGGTGTGCGGCTTGGTTTTGGCGTTGTTGTCATGGTGCGCGGTAGCGCGGCTTGGTTTGGCATTGTTGCCATGGTGCGCGGTGTGCGGCTTGGTTTGGCATTGTTGCCATGGTGCGCTTGATGTGCGGCGGTTTTGGCATTGTTGCCATGGTGCGCGATTATGCGGCTTGGTTTGGCATTGTTTTGCCATGGTGCGCAGCAGTGTGCGGCTTGGTTTGGCATTGTTGCCATGGTGCGCGTGTGTGCGGCTTGGATTTGGCATTGTTGCCATGGTGCGCATGTGCGGCTTGGTTTGGCATTGTTGCCATGGTGCGCAGATGTGCGGCTTGGTTTTGGAATTAGGGTTCGTGGTCGAAACCCTAATCGGTATTTTGAAAAAATACCCCTATTAATTATTTACACGAGTTAAATGCTCTTAGTTAATGTGTTGCGGGTAACACTAGGTCATGGGGTTTTACGATTTTACCCTTTGTTTAAAAGCCACCATCAACACCAGCCTTTAGTTTCTGATGGAGAAGCTTCTGCAGTTCATCAAGATGAAGTTATTTCACGGAATCTTGAGTTTCTAGTGTAAATCAACCAATTTCTTCATTTTTGTACATGAGTTGAGGTTTGAGGTTCATATTCATTGAAGTGGGTGTAAGAGTGTGTGCCATGTATTTTGTAAAGCGAATTGCATAGAGTATTTACTACTGCTTCCTATAGATTTGAAGTTTACCTTTTACTTATTTGAATCATGCTTTCTTTTCTAGATTCTAAGAGGAGACTAAGTTTTATCTTCCGAGTGATGACCAGGTAATGTTTCTAGGTTCTTATTTCCAGCTCTTGGTGGTTTACTTTTTGGGTATGATATTGGTGCCATTTTAGGAGGTGCTATCTCTTTGCAGGTATACTGTTTTTCCTTTTGATCGGATGCTATTGAATTTTGATCTACAACACTTTGTTTATGCTATTGATATGGACCTCATGAATTTGCACTTGAGAGGCAGTATGTATACTATATACTATATTGTATGTATACTATGTAATGCATCTTATTTTCTGAGATTTGACCACTACACAGTCACCAAAGCTTAGTGGGACAACATGGTTCAATATGTCTTCCATACAACTTGGTCTCGTGGTAAGTCTTACAACGGATTTCTTTTACCATCTCCTAGTTTACTGAATTATCCCTAAACTGTAGTTTAGTTAAGATCGCTTTTGTTTATTACTTTATTGTCCAACAGGTAAGTGGCTCCATTGAGTTTGGCTGAGCGTTTAGGATATGCCACTTAGAAAATTGTATTTGTATTGTGGGACTTGTAAATGTACTTTTCTATCTTGTTGTGTGTCTGAATTGTCCTTGCTTCTATTTGCTTCTATTTGTTTCTATTTGCTTCCTTTGCTTAGGCTTATCATTCGGATACTTATTTTATTCGGACGAGGTTGGCGTGGTTTGGCATAGAAACGTGGAAGACCCTACCATTTTCCTTGAGTTAGGCTTTTTTGTTTGTGAACTTATGTTGTAAATATGTATGTTACATCTTTTGTTTCTTTTGTTCAAAAATAGTCCAACTCCAAACCTGCTCTGTAACTGTGAAGTATGTGGGTTATTTTGATTTGATTATATATCCTATTAGTCTTAGCTCAATCTTTATAAGCATACTGGATATCTGATTAGAAGAATTTGTGATGCTTTGTTCGCAGGTTGATTGAATGATGCTCATGAGATCAGAAAGGTTGGAGAACAAAGCAGAAAGCGACAACCATTAGGTCCCTTAACAACTGCAAGATTTGTAAGTTTATGTAGTATCTCCTTATAGTGATTTAAGTTAGAAGAACTTAGGATTTTCGTAACTTTACATGAACTGGACTTAGGAACCAAGTATGTTTCTAATGTGTACACTAGTTTGTTGTGATACTTGGAACACATTTATATCAAATACTAATAATTTTTGTTAAAATCAATTGAAGAATCCATTTTCATAATTTGATACACTTTTGTATGTTAAATGAATGATTTAATGTATGTTGAATAAATGAATGAATGTATATATGTGGAAATGATGAATGTGGGGAAGCTGAGTAGCTCAGGAGGGAAATGTGGGGGAAATGGATTTTGACCGAGTCAATGAAGACTTGACTTTTTTTATGTTGCAAAATATTAGCAACATGTCTCGTAATCATTGCTAAGTTAGAACCGAGAACCAATAACATTTTAGTTCGGGGGTAGGGGTATTCTGAATTAGAAACATCTTAGCAGACGCAGACCATGGTTGCGAATAAACAATGTCGCAACGGAGCTTATGCCGTTGCGAAAAAATGCAACACCGTGTTTTGAAACGTCAACCTGCCGTTGAGACCCCGGTCAGCAACGTCCAGGCTTCGTTGCTAATCCCTAAAAATGGTGTAGTGCTGGTAAGTCAATTGAAAATTATTTTTATGGTTACAATTCAGTTAAAATGTAAAGAAGGACTGAGGTCCAAAGTAACAAAACCAAAGACATCAAATAATTAAAGTTCTTTCCTTTTTCGGATGCTCGATATATATATGAAAAATGACGACACTCAATGCCAATGCACTGCACTTTCAAGACATGCGGGGTATCGACAACCAAAATCTTACTACTTATGTTAGGTGCATGATACATACATACATAGATGATGCAGTTGGAGGTTACTTAGCAATGAACACCTGTGAAGTGCAACAGACTTCTCATGTGAGATTGACAACGTATTGGATCGCGGTCTCATACACTAATCTCTACAGGTGCCCGTAGTAGACCGGCCACCCTACCTAAACCAATCATCATATTGGTCCCTAAGCCCCATTGCTGGAAAGCCTCGACTTCAAAACCAAGATAATGATATAGGTATCGAGTCACACTATGAATACAACTAAGAAATTAGCAGAATCTTACTCAAGTTTAGACATGAGCCTATCTAGTCAAAGTTTACAAAGTAGTTAACTCATGGTGATAGATAGCTTATGCTCTTACTGTAGTTACTAGCTTCTAACCTGTCATGTAATAAGAACTTAATATACAAAATGCATACATGTACACCCATGTCAACCAATAAAAATATATCCAATCGAAATAGATACTACATATATGAAGTAAAATAGGACTACAGTCTTTTAACTACAATACTTCTTTTTATTTTGTTACATTACTTGATGTCTAGGTTTTTCCACCGATAATCATTATGTCCTTCAACTATGTCCATAATGGGTCTTCTTTGCTTTATCATCTAAATCACAAACAACCCGAGATAGTAAAAGCCGCATCGATTAAACACACTATAACTTAAAACTTATGGATTTTTTGAGACAAAAATATCGAATTACACCCCCGAATCTCTAACAACATGATAAAAGCGAAGATCCGAAAATATGGGTAGCTTACAATTGACCGTCCTATTCATTTTCATATACATTAACAAGTGAGATAGAATTTTGAGAAATTACAAACATCTCTACCATTGCCTCGGAAGTGTTTCGAGTCAATCAGAAGCGAGTAAGTGGCTAAATGCCATGAGTCAATGACATCTTTTTACATGACTCAAGCATGTTCGAGTCGGGGGTTTGGTATGAGCCATGTAGCGAATCAGGTCTGACTCAAAATAGAAAGCAGATTAACGTTTTGACATCTGATTCATCGAGTCGGGGTTAGACTCGGATCAAAATCTTGAGTCGAGATCAAACAAACATGTTGTTAGTTTTCTTTTCCTTTTCTAACACTTGTTTTGTGCCTTGTTCTTTCTTTTCTTTTTCTAACACTTGTTTTGTGCCTTGTTCTTCATCTTTTGCTGCCAATGGTTGGTGCTCCCTTCTCATACTTCTTAATTTTTTCGGATTTCTGATAAATTCTTTTTTTTTTTTACATCAAAACCAGAGAAAAAAAACTACATGCTTCATTCACCACCTACATCATAAACTCTTATTATTACTTATTCAACCATAAAAGTATACAATATAGTAGGAAATTTCTAATAATTGGTAAGACACTACTACCTAATGGTAATATTAATATAAATTGTTGACCAAAGTTAAACAGTTGACCAAAGGGAATGATTTTGGTCTTCCCCTTCAGGAAAAGTAATTTCCCCACTATTCCTCCTAAGACCCAGAGTTCGTTTCTTCTCCAGCCTCAAAATCAGTCGTCAAAATCTACACCAGGTTTTTACATCTCCCTGTTTAAGTCATTCTCTTAATTTATTGTTAATGGGAACGAAATGTACAAGCCCTGTATAACATTTCAGATTTTGTTTCTTCTTTAGAGTTTGATTCTGGAGATGTAAAAGCTTAATTTTGTATTCCATTTTGCCTTATTTACATTTGCTTATAACCTGTTCGATGATATGCCCCAATAATGACTTATGAAATTATTTAAGCTTTCATTCTTCTTTGTATTGCATCGAAGCTTAATTTTGTGTTCCATTTTGCCTTATTTACGCTTATAACTTGTTGGATGAAATGACCCAATAATGACTTATGAATTTATTTTGCATTAGCATTAGCTTTTTAATGCATCATCTCCTCATCTCAGTTAGCTCGAAATTGACACCACCTGTCTCTGTATTTTTGTTCTTTAGATTTCATGATGGAGGAAAAGCTGTTAGCATTAAAAACAACAGATGAATCAAATGATAAACAAAGTGAACATCGATTTCCACCAGTCTCAAATGCAGCAGCACCATGGCTTGTTATCCCATTTGAAAAAGGTATGAAAACACAAGCTTTTTACCATCCTTGCGAACTCAAAGGAAAAACACATTACAAATTCATACCGGAATTCAATGGGAAAAGGTATTGGCAGAAAAATTCTCATCAAGGCTGGTTAGTTATTGTCTGTTATTTCAATGATAAAAACTCAAAGTTTGGTGATTGCTTTCTCTGGAATCCTGTAACTTCGAAGAGTATATTCATTTACCTTCTATACTCCGTTTTGTGTCTAAGTATAAACTTATTATGGATTGTGCATTATCTTCTCCCCCAAGTCCCATAGAAGATAATGATTCCATGGTTTACTTCATCCTTTTGCATCGAGATACATCAGATAATGGGATTCGTGATCGGTATGTACTTGTATACAGCAAGCCTAAGAGAAAAACAATGGAGAGAATGTAAATTATATGGAGATAATTTTGATAATATCGATTTTCCTTTTGGATCACTAGTACCTGTGCATCAAGGAAAGTTATATGCTATGGGTACCTATGAGCATCACCTAGAGATCGAAAAACAACAAGACAAAACAGTAGCCATAAGACGATTCAACACAAGTCCCGACAACTTTTTATCACCACGCAGGATATGTGATAAGATCTCATGCTCATTTGTGGAAAGTTGTGATGAAATCTATAGAGTTGATTTGAACATCAACGGTGGTGTAGTCACCTCCATAGAAATTTTTAAGTTGGATTGTACATTAATGGCGTGGGAAGAGGTTAAGAGTTTAGGGGATCATGCTCTGTTTCTCAGCCCTTACACCAACATTTCCTGTTCTGCAGCAAAGATGGGTTTTACAAGAGGTTGTGTTTATTACATACTTCATGAAGATAAGAACTTCTACATGTTTGATGTAGAAGATAACTGTATCAAGGTTATCTCACCATATATCATGAAGTGTGAAATGCCATATGATTCGTCAGCCTGGTTGATGATACCTACAACTGTGATCACTGTGGATGGAAAGACAGGTATAGAAGATTGGTTTCGCAAAATGAAAGAGGAGGAAGAGGATTATAAAAAGGAACAACATTATGAAACAGTAGTAGCGTGGGAAGAAACAAATTCTTCGATTATTATTACGGAAAACCATGGCTTTTTGGATGTTCTATCAAATTCGCTGCATCCCGTGGATTACATACACTTCCGTAGTACCTGTAAAGCAATACAATCGAAGTTCCCTGCTAGAAGCTGGAGATTGTCTTCAACTCTAACCAAAACAGCTACCTATTTATCTCCATGGCTGGTTTTCTCAAAAGATAAGGATACCATCTTCAATTTTGTAAACCCAGTGCATAAAATCGAGAAATACTTCTTGAGCTTGTCTGAATTGCTGATAGGTGCTACTATACGGTTTTCAAAAGATGGCTGGCTTCTGATGTCTAAAGGTAAACATACCGTATTCTTCTACAATCCCTTCACACGAGAGCTTAAATCGAGCTTTTGGAAGATCCGTCGTGATCCTTCAACTAGATTCCATGAAACAAGAGTGGGTAAAAGTTGAAAACTTAGGAAAGCATATGTTGTTTATCAGTTATACTTCGAGCTTCTCAGCAGTTGCTCCACCAAACACTCACATGGAGAAAAAAATCTATTTCTCAAGATTGCATGGCGAAGGGATATTATTCTACTCTCTCGATACATGTAAGTATCACAGTACTACTGCGAGTAAATATTCTGCTGAAGGGTTTTATGACTCATATGAATACATAAATTGCAGTTGGATTGAGCCTAATTGGTCCCTCCTCTACTGTTCAACAGCTTGACTGGCTAAGTTAGCTTAAGCAATTAATACCAGTCTCTTTTTGAATAAAACTTCAAACAACTTATCCTGTGACATTTCATTAGCGCTGCTTTTTTGTCATCTGTATTAATTGTTCGTGATGTATCTTCAGATTCACATGATCTTCTATGCCATGAACTATACGAAGAACCCGCTTTTATCTTCCTATCCATCATTGTGATCATGTTCTTGTTTTTGATGTTAATCTTCAGTGGTATATCATATATGTACGCGCTTGCATGTTATTTTGTTTGTGGTTGCTAATGTTTTGGGTACTGCCTGATTTGGTGTTCGGGTACTCGGCCAACGTGTTCTGTCCGATAGTAATGCATTCCATTTTCCATGGTTAATAACCAAGCCATTGCATTGCAGTCGAAGGCATAATTCATTAAAATCTTAGTATATTTGATTATTTACAGAGAATGAATCTGTAAATCCAAGTTTGGACTTATAAATTAATTTGCGCTGATATTAATTTACTTTTTCTTTCATGGGGGAGTTTCCATGATTGTAGGTTCGCCTTTGCATTGCACTACGGCAAAGGCCTGGTCCTTTAGAATATTAATGGTTGGATAAATTTCCAGTCAAACAGGAAGAACAAGAAAATTCACCTAGAAACTTTGAGCCCATAGCCAATTTGTAGGAGTAGAAAGAAAAGAAATGTCATAGTAGATCACGGCTAAGTAAAATATTGTTGTAGCTTATTATCTGCAGTAAATGGCATCATTCTTATTTCATTGCAAAGTCAAAGTAAAACTTGAGTGGATATAAATATTTGAGAGGGTTTGATTGTTGGGTTTGTTAGAATATGAGTTAAGGCATGTAATATTTGCTCCCAATTTGTTTCTTCGGTGACTTTATCAATCAAGACTCTGTTTCTCTGTCTGCCTTTCTTTTTAGAATCAGTGGATAAGGAGCCCTTATCTGTTAAGGAGTTTTATTACTGAAGTCTTGATTTTCTTTGAAAAACAAACAGAAAGTAACAAAGACCGTAGAAAACATGCCACCTACTCTTCTTTAATCTAGTGATTCGCATTCATCCCGACGGATTATTGCTCAAGAGAGTGACTGAGTTCATATCTTAATCAGGGAAAGGTTTTTCATTCTGATTAGGAGGCTATTTTGAGAATTCATGGAGACACCAAAACCAGTAATGCTAGGTGGTTTTTTATTTGTACCTAATGTTCAGGAATTGGCCAAAGAATCTCCTGGAGAAGTCCCAGCCCGATACATACGCATTGATCAGGACCCGTTGATTACCAACATATCTGGTACATGTACATGTATGATTGATCAGACAATACCCATTATTGATTTGCAGAAATTACTATCACTTGTACCAATCATTGCAGAGTTAGAATTGGACCAACTTCACTCTGCTTGCAAAGAATAGGGTTTCTTTCAGGTATATAATAAATTCAATTATGATTATGTATTGTAAGTTTCATGTTGCTAATTCGTAGCTAGGGTCTTACCAGTACGTACTTTATATGGACAAGTAATTAGAAATTTATGATGTAGGTGGTAAACCATGGAATCGACAATTCATTGGTAGAGAAAGTGAAATCAGAAATTCAAGATTTCTTCAATCTCCCAATAGATGAGAAAAAGATATTTTGGCAGGAAGAAGGAGATATTCAAGGATTTGGACAAGCCTTTGTTCAATCAGAAGACCAAAAGCTTGATTGGGCAGATATGTTTTTCATGCTGACTCTTCCGAAACATATGAGGAAGTCTCGGCTATTTCCCAAACTCCCTCTACCTTTCAGGTTAATTCCCTGTCTTTTTTCTTTTCGGAAATGTGATTTTATTTCAATATAGTTTGCCTTTTCCATTTCTATAACACCATATAAAGCCGTGGAATGAGGTGGGTTGTGCTGCGGTTCTTGAAGTATATGGTGTATCTAGTACCATTGAAGCATAGCTTAACTAAATTGTTGAAACTTTTGAGGTTGCATGCGTATGATTCCTTAACTAGATAGTTTATCTCTTCATGCAGGGGGACAATTGAATCCTACTCATCGGAGTTGAGTAAACTCGGCTTGACTCTCATAGAGTTGATGGGAAAGGCTCTACAAATGGAGACTGGGGTCATGGCAGAGTTGTTCGAGGACGGGATACAAACAATGAGGATGAATTACTATCCTCCTTGTCCTCAACTCGAGCAGGTCATTGGCTTGACACCACATTCAGATGCTGCTGGTTTAACGATTCTCCTTCAACTCAACGAAGTAGATGGATTACAGATTAGAAAAGATAAGATATGGGTTCCCATTAAACCTCTACCCAATGCCTTTATTGTAAACATTGGAGATATTTTGGAGGTAAAAGAAGATAATAAAATGGAATTATACTCGATCTCAAGTTTGGGTTTTGCACTATTAATTCTTTGCTGCCTCCTTTTGACAGATTTTGAGTAATGGGATTTACCGTAGCGTGGAGCATCGAGCAACAATAAACTCAACCAAGGAGAGGCTATCAGTTGCAACATTTCATAGCCCTAAAGTAGATGCAGAAATATGTCCAATACATAGTATGATCACACCAGAGACACCTGCCTTGTTCAGAACAAATGGGTATGAGGATTATATGAAGAAATTTCATTACTCGTAAACTCGACGGAAAATCATTCCCAGACTCCATGAGGATAGGAGCCAGTGTGTATAACTCAAACAAGTTTGGGGATTGAATGAATGAATATTGTTCTAGGTCCGTCCTAAAGTTATGTACTGAATTAATTATGTTATATTCCATCAAGTTAATAAACATGTCAATAATAGCAGTGAAATTTCACTGAATGTCGTTGCTGCGGAGTTGGGAAGTCTTTGTTTGTGCCCACTACTGCCTCTCTCAGTCGGGAAGACTGACGGAATTGGGTGTCGGTACACCATACACCTATCATTTTGGAATATGAAATGTGGTCCTTTAGCGTGATTCTCCTAGCCTACAAAAAGAAATGGCTGTAGAAACTTTTTCTCTTAGCCACTTAATACTGGTACACCTACCATTTTCGGTAAAATACTGTTGTCGCTGAATATTTGCAGTAATAGCATCTTTTTTATACATTAACCTTTTCGTAAAAAGCAAATAGTAAAACCGCCTGCAAATGGTTATAATTTAGATAGGTCGTAAACTTTCTCGGCCTCTTGGCTAAAATCAAGTGCAGCCTATGTTCTTATCAGGAGAGTTCCCAACATCCTAGCTTTGCATTGGCATTGCACTACGTCAAAGTCCTGGCTTACCCTTATTAAAAAAAAAAAGATGGGTAACAGAAAAAATGGTCCTTTAGCATCTTTCTCCCGAAAATGATTTAAATCCCGCGGGCTCATCCCGACTGACACAATGGGGTGGGTCCCACTCTAAACCCACTCTTTGCTAAACCGCCGGGTCAGGAGGACCCCAATTTTTGTGTCTTACGGGATGGACCGCGGGAATCAATCCGTGGTCAGTGTATCATCCCCGTCTTTCTCCCAGGCTGGAAATATTCATATGGTTGGATCAATCAATTTCTAGTCAAATAGGAAGAACTAGAAAATTCATCGACAAACTTTGGGCCCTTAAGAGGAGAAAAATGTCATTCTAGTAGATTCCGGAAAAAGTAAAATGTTGAGGTCGCTGAATAATTGCAGTGATTGTCCCTGTCCGGAAAGATGGCGACAGTACTCTCCTTTGAGAAAGAGCACATCCCATACGTTCATGTTAACAACCTTTTACATATCGAGAAAAATCCAAGGGCTCATTTTTAAAAAAAAATTCATATCATTTATTTTGTGGGGTGGGTTAGCCCACTCCGGGGCAACAATTATCGTTCCTTGTGTATTCATAAATATATGTGCATCTCATGTAAAATGCATCAGTAGGCAACCAAAAATCTAAAACAAAAAATTAATGGAAAACATGAAAATTGAAGTTGTTTTGAAGCAAACCATCAAGCCATCCACCCAAACTCCTCCTCACCCTAAAACTTTTAAGCTATCTTTTCTTGATCAACATCTTGCTCCTCCCATATATATTCCTTTCACTCTTTACTTTGAATCCGGCGATGTCAACAACAACGACAACGGTGGTTACAAGATCAGCCTTGAAAAAGCATGTGAACATCGTGTTTCAGTAATCAAGCAGTCATTATCTGAGACATTAGCTAGATACTATCCACTGGCTGGAAGAATGAAAGAAGATGAGTTAGCTGTTGAATGCAACGATGAGGGAGTCGAGTATTTTGAAACTAGAGTAAGTAATGTTCGGTTATCTCAAGTTATCGAACGCTCTCCAAATCATAACAGTGTTCTTCGACAATTCTTACCTCCTTGTATGTCATCTTGCGATAATTCGATGTCCATACCATTTGATTATGGGTTTAAATCGAAGACGCTTTTAGCAATACAAGTTAATGTTTTCGAATGTGGTGGGATCGCTATAGGCATGTGCATGGCACATAAACTAGCTGATGCGTCTACAATGTTCCTTTTTATCGCTGATTGGGCTGCCCAAGCTCGTGGTGCAATCAAAGACATCAAGGGTCCTTCTTTTGATTTTTCATACACTCTCTTCCCGCAGAAAGATGTAGACAATTTCAAACCCTTCGACCCGATGTTAACGAGAGAAGAAGATCTTGTAACAAAATGTTTTGTGTTTACAGCGTCCAAGATAGCTGAACTCAAGAGGAGAAACGTGAACAATATTGTATGTCAAGATACATCTCAACAAAATACCTCGCCATGTACCCGTGTTGAAGCTGTAACGTCCTTCATGTGGAAGCGTTACATGGATTCGGTTCGAGCAAAAAATCAGACTCAAGCTGTTTCAGTTGACAAGTACGGGGCGTTGTATACAGTTAACTTAAGGCCAAGAATAACCCCACCATTACCAGCAAACTCTTTTGGCAACATTTACGGTTTCACGATTGCATTATCCACCCCTAGTGATGAAAATGATATCGATGATGGCCACAGAAAAGATATTAGTTCTCCGAATGACTTAAACCTGGTAGGAAAAGTTAGAGATGCTATAAAGAAAATCGACGACAAATACACAAGAAAACTGCAAAGTTCAGAGGATGAACTAGTAAATGATGTAAAACCACTAACAAGTGGTGAGGCAATATTTTTAGGGTTTAGTAGTTGGTGTAGGTTCCCTAAATATGAAGCAGATTTTGGCTGGGGAAAGCCAACATGGGTAAGTATTGGTACCATTGCTCTTCGGAATACTGCGTTTTTGATGGATACAAAATCAGGGGATGGAATAGAAGCATTTGTTAATATGACTAAAGAAGACATGGATGATTTTGAAGTCAAGCTTTTGGCTGATCAATAATTGCATGTACACCCCAACGTTTAAACTAGTTTGTACGAGATGTTTTGAGCTGAAAATTGTGGTCGTGGCTTTGCCTAGCTAGCTAGCAGCAACTGTCTTTCTGCTAGCAACAATAAATACTTATAAATGGGACGTTAACCGTAGTCTTTGGCCGTTTGTACGTTTTCTCAGTTGTTCAGTCGCAATAAATTTAAATATCATGTTGATAATGTTTTACTGGCTAAGCTTTAATTTCATGCAACTATATATTTCAGTGCGATTATATTAATTTGTGCGCCCTTCACACAAATACATAGCTTAGAAGATTCTTATCTATTATCCTATGGTGTATGCTAGCCCACATGCATGTTTGGGAACTGGTTGAGTATAAGCCGTACCTTGTGTATTGATATATACGTCTAAACAAAATCTAAGACCAAACAATAAATGGAAATGACGATGGAGGTTGAGGTAGTTTTGAAACAACCTTACCTCAAATTATGGTTGAGGTAGGCTGGGAGAATGAAAGAAGATGCATTGAATGCAACAATGAGGGAGTTGAGCATTATAAAACTAGAGGAAGTAATGTTTCATAACAATGTTCTTCCACAATTCTTACTTCCGTGTATGTCACTGTCGTATAGTTCGACAGGGCCGGGCCAATAGGGGAAGCAGGGAAAGCCCCAGTTCAGGGCAACAAGGCCCAGGGGGCAACAAAATAGTTGTTCTGCTATTTGGGTTTTTGTTAAAAATAAAAAATTTTAGGGGCTTATTCATAATTCAAAGTACAGATACCAGAAAGAATATTGAATAGTCAATGCTAAAACGGAAGTGTTTTCCTATTCCATCGTATAATCATTATCAATGTCTAATTACAAAAGAAAAAAACAATCTGTTTATTAGGATTTAGGGAGTGAAGTTGTAAAGGTTTTCTAATTCTCATCTTTAATCTCTCATTCTTCTTTTGTACGCCAGATATGTTCATTATCTTGATAGTTCGCTATTATTATTGTTCGATCATTGTAGAAAAAAATGATCATTGATGTAATTATGGGGGCAACAAAAAAACTGTACGCTTCAGGGCAAAAACAACTCAGGAACGGCCCTGAGTTCGATGTCCATATCATTCGACTATAGGTTTAATGGCACATAAAACAGTTAATGCGTCTGAATTGTCCAGTTTTACTGCTGTTTGGGTTGCCATAGTTCGCAGGGCAATTGAAGAATCAAGGGTCCTCCTTCTGACTTTTCGTAGACTCTCTTCCACAGAAAAATGTAAATCCAAACGATTTCAAATCTTTCGACCCAATATGAAGGACAGGAATTTTTTTGTTTACGGTGTTGAAGATAGGTGAACTTAAAGAGGAGAGACGTGAACAATACTGTATGTCCTCTTAAGCTCAGCTATCTTGGACGCGGTTAACAATACTAAAGTAGACATGGATTCATTTAGCATGCTTTATGGAAAATGAATTTTATCCTTCTAAATCTCCATCTTTGACTACTTTGGCATGATTATGAATATGGAATCCATAATTACACTATTTTCATATTATTAATTCTTAATAATTTTTATTTTATAGAAGTATTTGTTATCGTGATTAAAGAAAACATGGATGAGGGTTTGGCTGATCAATAGTACTTGTGAAGTAAGCTTAAAGTTGTGGTCGTGGTGCTCGTGACTGTAAAACAATAAAGGGGGTATATAAAGGAGCACCCTAAATATTTGCTAACGTGACGTCTTTTTTTTTAATTCTTAATTCCAAACTTACAAAATTCAAAAAATACAAAAAGAAAAAAAAAAAAAAAGCCAAAGGAAATAAACATTTTTTTCAAAGGCCAGTACCAGCCCAAACTAATAGTAGAAAAATCTATAATATGTCTTCACAGGGTTCTCCAATTCACCTATGAAGTCAGGTTTAGACTAAAATTGTTGACTAACGTGACGTCCATGATGGTCTTTACAAGTTTGTAGCTCAGCTATCCAGACTCCAGATCAGTGGCAACAAATTTAAATGTGATGTTGATAATGTTTTAGTGGTCGAGCTTTACTTTCATGCAACTCCACAAATTTATGGACCCGATGTTTTAAACTCCCTCCGTCAGTTTCATATATATCGAGCCAAAACTTAAATTAAAAAAAAAAAAAAAAACACAACCCCAAGTGTTTCATTCATAAAACTTGATTGATTACATAGTTACCCAATATCAACCCTTTTCTTGTAAAAAAAAAAAATGTTGTTATAACCGGGACCGGTGGCGGAATTAAAAATTAAATCTGGTTAGGAACTAGCTAGACAGGCTAGCTATATTTTAGACCGAGCTTAAGCCTCTCTTCTACACCTGTTTTTTTTTTTTTTTTTTTTTTTTTGAGCATTAGGAGGGACTACAGACATGGTAATTCAGGCCCCGGTTCTAAACAAATAAGGTTGATAATGTGCGAGTGGTCGAGCTTTACTTTCATGCAACTCCACAAATGCATGGACCCAATGTTCTAAACAACACCATGTTTTTCATTCATAAAATTTGATTGATTACATAGTTAGCTTAAAATGGTCCCCTTACAGCAGTCAACATCTAATTAAAACGTTGATGGAATAATAATACAACAACAACCACAAAAAGAGTAAATACAAGTTAGTATTTTCTAATGTGGTGGGATCGTTATAGGTATGTATGTGCATGGACATAAACTAGTTACTGCGTCTAAAAATGTCCACTTTTACAGCTGTTGGGGCAATAGAACAATGTCCTCCTCCTGACTTTTCGTACACTCTCTTTCTAGAGAAAAATGCAAATCCAAACTATTAGAGAATATATTATCCTGCTTTCCTTATTTTCATTAAGGAGAATATCTCCGGTCATAATTACTGTAATGAGGAGATTATCTCCGCCATAACTTTTGTATTCCCAAAAGGGATACTATTGTTTTATATAATAAGAACCCTGGTGAACAGAAATCACCAAGGAAGTTATCATCAAATCCAAGACAAATGATTTCAAATCCTTCGACCCTATGTGAAGGAGAGAAAATTCTTTGTTTACCGCGTCCAAAGCAGTAGCAATAAATTTGAAGATGATGTTGATAATGTGCGAGTGGTCGAGCTTTACTTTCATGCAACTCCACAAATGCATGGACCCAATGTTCTAAACAACACCATGTTTTTCATTCATAAAATTTGATTGATTACATAGTAGCTTAAAATGGTCCCCTTATAGCAGTCAACATCTAATTAAAGCGTTGATGGAATAATAATATGACAACAACCACAAAAAGAGTAAATACAAGTTAGTATTTTCTAATGTGGTGGGATCGTTATAGGTATGTATGTGCATGGACATAAACTAGTTATTGCGTCTAAAAATGTCCACTTTTACTGTTGTTGGGGAAATAGAACAATGGTCCTCCTCCTGACTTTTCGTACACTCTCTTTCCAGAGAAAAATGTAAATCCAAACTATTAGAGAATATATTATCCTGCTTTCCTTATTTTTATTAGGGAGAATATTTCCGGTCATAACTACTGTAATGAGGAGATTATCTCCGCCTTAACTTTTATATTCCCAAAATGGATACTATTGTTTTATATAATAAGAACCTTGGTGAACAAAAATCACCAAGGAAGTTATCATCAAATCCAAGACAAACGATTTCAAATCCTTCGACCCTATGTGAAGGAGAGAAAATTCTTTGTTTACCGCGTCCAAAGCAAAGAGTAATAAATTTGAAGATGATGTTGATAATGTGCGAGTGGTCGAGCTTTACTTTCATTCAACTCCACGAATGCATGGACCCAATGTTCTAAACAACACCATGTTTTTCATTCATAAAATTTGATTGATTACATAGTTAGCTTAAAATGGTCCCCTTACAGCAGTCAACATCTAATTAAAACATTGATGGAATAATAATACCACAACAACCACAAAAATAGTAAATACAAGTTAGTATTTTCTAATGTGGTGGGATCGTTATAGGTATGTATGTGCATGGACATAAACTAGTTACTGCATCTAAATATGTCCACTTTTACTGTTGTTGGGGCAATAGAACAATGGTTCTCCTCCTGACTTTTCGTACACTCTCTTTCCAGATAAAAATGTAAATCCAAACTATTAGAGAATATATTATCATGCTTTCCTTATTTTCATTATTAAGGAGAATATCTCCGGTCATAACTACTGTAATGAGGAGATTATCTCCGCCATAACTTTTATATTCCCAAAAGGGATACTATTGTTTTATATAATAAGAACAGAAATCACCATGGAAGTTATCATCAAATCCATGACAAACGATTTCAAATCTTTCGACCCTATGTGAAGGAGAGAAAATTCTTTGTTTACCGCGTCCAAAGCAGTAGCAATAAATTTGAAGATTATGTTGATAATGTGCGAGTGGTCGAGCTTTACTTTCATGCAACTCCACAAATGCATGGACCCAATGTTCTAAACAACACCATGTTTTTCATTCATAAAATTTGATTGATTACATAGTTAGCTTAAAATGGTCCCCTTACAGCAGTCAACATCTAATTAAAACATTGATGGAATAATAATACAACAACAACCACAAAAAGAGTAAATACAAGTTAGTATGTGCATGGACATAAACTAGTTACTGCGTATAAAAATGTCCACTTTTACTATTGTGTGGGCAATAGAACAATGGTCCCTTGCCTGACTTTTCGTACACTCTCTTTCCAGAGAAAAATGTAAATCCAAACTATTAGAGAATATATTATCCTGCTTTCCTTATTTTCATTAAGGAGAATATCTCCGGTCATAATTACTGTAATGAGGAGATTATCTTCACCATAACTTTTGTATTCCCATAAGGGATACTATTGTTTTATATAATAAGAACCTTGGTGAACAAAAATCACCAAGGAAGTTATCATCAAATCCAAGACAAACGATTTCAAATCCTTCCACCCTATGTGAAGGAGAGAAAATTTTTGTTTACCACGTCCAAAGCAAAGTAGCAATAAATTTGAAGATGATGTTGATAATGTGCGAGTGGTCGAGCTTTACTTTCATGCAACTCCACAAATGCATGGACCCAATGTTCTAAACGTAACACCATGTTTTTCATTCATAAAATTTGATTGATTACATAGTTAGCTTAAATGGTCCCCTTACAAAGTCAACATCTAATTAAAACGTTGATGGAATAATAATACAACAACAACCACAAAAAGAGTAAATACAAGTTATTATTTTCTAATGTGGTGGGATCGTTATAGGTATGTATGTGCATGGACATAAACTAGTTACTGCGTCAAAAAATGTACACTTTTACTGATGTTGGGGCAATAGAACAATGGTCCTCCTCCTGACATTCCGTATACTCTCTTTCCAGAGAAAAATGTAAATCCAAACTATTATAAAATATATTATACTGCTTTCCTTATTTTCATTAAGGAGAATATCTCCGGTTATAACTACTGTAATGAGGAGATTATCTCCGCCATAACTTTTGCATTCCCAAAAGGGATACTATTATTTTATATAATAAGAACACAAATCACCAAGGAAGTTGTCATCAAATCCAAGACAAACGATTTCATATCCTTCGACCCTATGTGAAGGAGAGAAAATTCTTTGTTTACCGCGTCCAAAGTAGTATCAATAAATTTGAAGATGATGTTGATAATGTGCGAGTGGTCGAGCTTTACTTTCATGCAACTCCACAAATGCATGGACCCAATGTTCTAAACAACACCATGTCTTTCATTTATAAAATTTGATTGATTACATAGTTAGCTTAAAATGGTCCCCATACAGCAGTCAACATCTAATTAAAACGTTGATGGAATAATAATACAACAACAACCACAAAAAGAGTAAATACAAGTTAGTATTTTCCAATGTGGTGTGATCGTTATAGGTATGTATGTGCATGGACATAAACTAGTTACTACGTTTAAAAATGTCCACTTTTACTGCTGGTTGGGCAATAGAACAATGGTCCTCCTCATGACTTTTCGTATACTCTCTTTCCATAGAAAAATGTAAATCCAAACTATTAGAGAATATATTATCCTGCTTTCCTTATTTTCATTAAGGAGAATATCTCCGGTCATAATTACTGTAATGAGGAGATTATCTCCACCATAACTTTTGTATTCCCAAAAGGGATACTATTGTTTTATATAATAAGAACCCTGGTGAATAGAAATCACCAAGGAAGTTATCATCAAATCAAAGACAAACGATTTCAAATCCTTCGACCCTATGTGAAGGAGAGAAAATTCTTTGTTTACCGCGTCCAAAGAAGTAGCAATAAATTTGAAGATGATGTTGATAATGTGCGAGTGGTCGAGCTTTACTTTCATGCAACTCTACAAATGTATGGACCCAATGTTCTAAACCACACCATGTTTTTCATTCATAAAATTTGATTGATTACATAGTTAGCTTAAAATGGTCCCCTTACAGCAGTCAACATCTAATTTAAACGTTGATGGAATAATAATACAACAACAACCACAAAAAGAGTAAATACAAGTTAGCATTTTCTAATGTGGTGGGATCGTTATTGGTATGTATGTGCTTGGACATAAACTAGTTACTGCGTCTAAAAATGTACACTTTTACTGATGTTGGGGCAATAGAACAATGGTCCTCCTCCTGACTTGGCGTACACTCTCTTTCCAGAGAAAAAATGTAAATCCAAACTATTATAGAATATATTATACTGCTTTCCTTATTTTCATTAAGGAGAATATCTCCGGTCATAACTACTGTAATGAGGAGATCTTATCTCCGCCATAAGTTTTGTATTCCCAAAAGGGATACTATTGTTTTATATAATAATAACACAAATCACCAAGGAAGTTATCATCAAATCCAAGACAAACGATTTCATATCCTTCGACCCTATGTGAAGGAGAGAAAATTCTTTGTTTACCGCGTCCAAAGCAGTATCAAAAAATTTGAAGATGATGTTGATAATGTGCGAGTGGTCGAGCTTTACTTTCATGCAACTCCACAAATGCATGGACCCAATGTTCTAAACAACACCATGTCTTTCTTTCATAAAATTTGATTGATTACATAGTTAGCTTAAAATGGTCCCCTGACAGCAGTCAACATCTTATTAAAACGTTGATGGAATAATAATACAACAACAACAAAAAGAGTAGTGCGACTGAGTTCATATTCTGATGGAGAGGCGGTTCATCATTCTGATTAAGAGATAGGCTGGGCATTTTGAAAATCCATGGAGATACCAGATCCAATAAAGCTTGGTGGTTCTTTGCTTGTGCCAAGTGTTCAGGAATTGGCCAAACAATCTTTTGCAGAAGTCCCAGCTCGATACATTCGCAATGATCTGGACCCATTGATCACTAACCTCTCTGATGTATCTTTGATGGATCAAACAGTACCTGTTATTGATTTGAAGAAATTACTATCTCCAGAACCGTTCGTTGGTGACTTAGAATTGGAAAGGCTTCACACTGCTTGCAAAGAATGGGGTTTTTTTCAGGTATATCACATACTTCCATTAAGGCTGTGTTTTTGTTTTGTAGCTAGGTACAAGGATGCATTAATGATATATTTATAACAAGTAATTAGAGTTTATGATGTAGGTGATAAACCATGGAGTTGACAATTTATTGGTGGAGAAAGTTAAATTAGAAATTCAAGGTTTCTTCAATCTTCCAATAGATGAGAAAAATAAATTTTGGCAAGAGGAAGGAGATTTCGAAGGATTTGGGCAAATGTTCGTTCAAGCAGAAGAACAAAAGCTTGATTGGGGAGATATGTTTTTAATTCTCACTCAACCCCAACATATGAGGAAGCCTAGGCTATTTTCCAAACTCCCTCTGCCTCTCAGGTTTGCTTCTCTGTCTATTTTGCATTCCTGAAGCGTGATATTTTTCCAATATAGTAGCTAGGGTTTCCAGAAGAAGATGCCATTCGTTTGATGAGAAATAAAAAGGAATATCGAAAATTCGAGTGGCTGAAGCTGAAGCAGCTACTTTCAAAGTAACAGAAAGAAAAGCAACGACTGGAGTGGGAGAGTCAGAGTCGAAAAGAGGATTCCTCACTTCTTTCTCTCATTCAAAACCGTGCATGAGACTTTCATCTCGCACGGCTCCTAAGTGATAAAAGAAAGAAGAACTCATCTTCTTCTTTTTTTGATTACCTTCCTCGCGTAGTACTCTATGTTTTTGTCCATTTGTACATAATATAAGGTGGGTTGTGATGCGGCTCTTAAAGTGCACCATTCAAGTATAGCCAACTATCTAGTTCCTCTCTTGTTGCAGGGAGACAATCGAATCATATTCATTGGAGTTGATTAAACTAGGCTTGACTATTATTATGTTGATGGAGAAGGCTCTACAAATGGATGCCGGGGTTATGGCAGAGTTGTTTGAAGATGGGATACACACAATGAGGATGAATTATTATCCTCCTTGTCCTCGGCCCGAGCACGTCATCGGCTTAACACCACATTCAGATGGTGGTGGTTTAACGATTCTCCTTCAACTGAACGAAGTGGATGGATTACAGATTAGAAGAGAAAATATATGGGTTCCCATTAAACCTCTACCTAATGCCTTGGTAGTGAACATTGGAGATATTTTGGAGGTAAAGCGAGTTAATGAAATCGAATTATCCAAATCTAGGAAGGGCATGTACTTACTCAAGTATGGGTTCTGACAATTAATTTTTTGTTGCCTCCCTTGACAGATTTTGAGTAATGGGATTTACCGTAGCGTGGAGCACCGATCAACAGTAAACGCGACAAAGGAGAGGCTCTCTGTTGCAACATTTCAGAGCCCTAAACAAGAATCCGTAATAGGTCCCAATATGATCACACCAGAGAGACCTGCTTTGTTCAGAAAAATTGTGTACAAGGATTATATGAAAAAATTATTTTCCCGGAAACTCGATGGAAAATCATTCCTTGACTCCTTGAGGATAGGAGAAGGTGATGAAAGGCCATAACCAGCGTGTATAATTTGTATTTTTATGCAGTTCCGTTCTAAAGTTGTGTACTGAATGAATTATGTAATACTCCGTCAAAATAAATACATGGTGTATATCTGAAATAAATGAACTGCAAATTCTGCAATCATCAAATCAACACCAAGTTTACCTTTTTAACTATAATCTACTTATCATCTTTTTCATCATTTTTCAGTGGTGTCTTTCAAAAGTTGCTAATTAGGAAAAGAGCGAAAGCCCATTTGAGATGTAGAGATGGAAAACTGTTTGAGAAAGGTAAACTTGTCGTCGTGGCTTTGCCTAGCTAGCTAGCAGCAACTGTCTTTCTGCTAGCAACAATAAATACTTATAAATGGGACGTTAACCGTAGTCTTTGGCCGTTTGTACGTTTTCTCAGTTGTTCAGTCGCAATAAATTTAAATATCATGTTGATAATGTTTTACTGGCTAAGCTTTAATTTCATGCAACTATATATTTCAGTGCGATTATATTAATTTGTGCGCCCTTCACACAAATACATAGCTTAGAAGATTCTTATCTATTATTCTATGGTGTATGCTAGCCCACATGCATGTTTGGGAACTGGTTGAGTATAACCCGTACCTTGTGTATTGATATATACGTCTAGACAAAATCTAAGACCAAACAATAAATGGAAATGACGATGGAGGTTGAGGTAGTTTTGAAACAACCTTACCTCAAATTATGGTTGAGGTAGGCTGGGAGAATGAAAGAAGATATTGAATGCAACAATGAGGGAGTTGAGCATTTTAAAACTAGAGGAAGTAATGTTTCATAACAATGTTCTTCCACAATTCTTACCTCCGTGTATGTCACTGTCGTATAGTTCGATGTCCATATCATTCGACTACAGGTTTACTGGCACATAAAATAGTTCGCAGGACAATTGAAGAATCAAGGGTCCTCCTTCTGACTTTTCGTACACTCTCTTCCACAGAAAAAATGTAAATCCAAACGATTTCAAATCATTCAACCCAATATGAAGGACAGGAAATTTTTTTGTTTACGGTGTTGAAGATGGGTGAACTTAAAGAGGAGAGACGTGAACAATATTGTATGTCCTCTTAAGCTCAGCTATCTTGGACGCCGTTAACAATACTAAAGTAGACATGGATGAATTTAGCATGCTTTATGGAAAATGAATTTTATCCTTCTAAATCTCCATCTTCGACTACTTTGGCATGATTATGAATATGGAATCCATAATTACACTAATTAATTCTTAATATTTTTTATTTTATAGAAGTATTTGTTAACGTGATTAAAGAAAACATGGATGAGGGTTTGGCTGATCAATAATTGTACGTAGAACTAGAGGTGTAAATCGACGGGCCAAAGACGTTTATGGACAAAGACAAAGACGTTAAAAATTGTGGCACAAAGACGAAGCACGACACATGACCAATTCAAAGACGGCACAAAGACGTTTGTTTAATGTGCTTTGTTGTGCTGCATAAAATAGGCACACGGCCCTGGCCCAAAGACGCTAAGACGCGTTAGCACAAGGCAAGGTCAAACCGAAGACAAAGACGCTAAGAAAAGCACGCCACGCCATGCGAAAAATACTACACAATACATCACATTTGATGCATATTTCACAAAAATCATTGTTTTAGCCAATTTCTCGATATTTTATCTTCAGATGCTAATTTATTTCTATAATAATACATGTACTAACTAAAATATCTAAAAATATTTATTTTGGAGAACATAAAATAAGTGTAAGAAGACAAAGACAAAGACGCAAGACAACACGTTTATTTTTCTCAAGACAAAGACAAGACAAAGACGTTCGAAGTCTCCTAAGATAGCCTTCAAATTTGAAAGACGCAGAAGACGCTAAGCACGTGACTTCGTGGGCTAGGATGTGCCGGGCCGGCACGTTTTACACCTCTACGTAGAACCCACCGTCTAAACTAGTACTTGTGAAGTAAGCTTAAAGTTGTGGTCGTCGTGCTCGTGAGTCGTGACTGTAAAACAATAAATATTTGCTTACGTCACGTCATTTTTTTTTTGGTCGATCAGTATAAAATTTTAGTACTCAAGGAATTCCAAACTTACAAAATTCAAAAAAATACAAAAAAAACAAAAAAACAAAAAAAACAAAAAAACAAAAAACAAAGGATTTTTTTTCTCAAAGACCAGTACCAGCCCAGACTAATAGTAGAAAAAATCTATAATATGTCTTCATAGGGTTTTCCAATTCACCTATGAAGTCAGGTTTAGACTGAAATTGTTGACTAACGTGACGTCCACGATGGTCTTTACTCGTTTGTAGCTCAGCTGTCCAGACTCCAGAGCAGTGGCAACAAATTCGAATGTGATGTTGATAATGTTTTAGTGGTCGAGCTTTACTTTCATGCAACTCCACAAATTTATGGACCCGATGTTTTAAACTCCCTCGGTCAGTTTCATATATATCGAGCCAAAACTTAGATGATAATAAACAAAAACACAACCCCAAGTGTTTCATTCATAAAACTTGATTGATTACATAGTTACCCCATATCAACCCTTTTCTTGTAAAAAAAAATAAAATATTGTTATGATCGGGACTGGTGGCGGAATTAAAAATCAAATCTGGTTAGGAACTAGCTAGACAGACTAGCTATATTGGCTAAGATCATGGCTGGGGATTGAATCGCTAGAGGCCAAAAAGTGTTGCAAATCAAAATAATTGTGAGAAAAAGTTAACACTACTTTTGTCTACTTTCTCTCCTAACAAGTGTCATAGCTCAACTCCAGAAATAGAGATTGAAACGCTGAATGATTCAGTGCCCAAAAAGTGGTCCAAACGCTGAACGGTTCAGCGTTTTGGGAATATTCCAAGGCATCAACGCTGAACAATTCAGCACTTCCTGGACGCTGTTCCATTCGGCGCTCAAGGATGGCGCTGAATAATTCAACGCTTGACCTTTTTTCTTTCTTTTAACGCACGAGTTAAGACACGTACGTAATAGCACTGCCGTATTTGTAAGCACCCTAAGTTTACTTCGAGAAAAATCTTGAATTTTTCACCTATTGAGACAAATTCATGGACCCCAAAACAGCTGATAGAGACAAGCCTTGTAAGCACTCTAGGTTTACTTTTAGCTACTTGTGATGAGTCAATAACTCTATCCATATTCTAATGAAATAAAATAACGTGATACAAGCCTTGTATTTGTGGAGGAAATTTCTTCGCGGGTTCAACATGTACTTGCAACCATTGATCTATGTTAAAGGTGACAATAAATTGTTTCTTCCGTATTAGGTGAATGCAATAATGACTATAGGCTATAGCTAGTAGAAGGTCGATCTTCTGATGAACTAATCGCTTTCAAACACAGTTGACCAAGTCAAACGTTGTACGGTTCAGCGTTCTCATGGACGCTGCACTGTTCAGCGTTGGACGCTGTACTGTTCAGCGTTCCGCTGCTAGATTCGCTATCCCATAGGAGGTTTCCCAGGCTGACGTGGATTGCCAATCTAGCAGCTAGATATCTAGCCCATAAGACTTAGCCTTAGACCGAGCTTAAACCTCTCTTCTACGCCTGTTTTATTTATTTTTATTTATTTTTTATTTTTTTGAGCGTTAGGCCCTGGTTAGGACTGCAGACATGGCAATTCAGGCCCTGGTTTCTGATTCCGGGGATTGTTTTCTTCTTAGTGGTGTTTCAATCATTCAATGGAAGAGTATATGTTGAAAAAGATTAATTTATTCGTAATTTTCCAATGGTCCAATGGTGTCTTTCAAGAATGTCTAACTTCACAAGGTTGAATACAAATTAAGCAACAATAACAAGCACCGTCATTTCACCAAAATGCACAACACAAATAATAACAATAAACTGAATAATCAAGGATCATCATCAGAAAAAGGTTTTAAAAACAAAAGTGATAACAACATAAGATTTGGTACCAAAACAGGAATCAAAGGATTAATATTCCAACCACTAAAACGTTTTCTTTTAACGCTCTTTCTAAAATACTCTCTTCTCTGTTCTTCTCCTAACTGAGTTGGTACCTCTAACCCTTTAGCTAGAATCAGCGGTGGTGGTTGTTGATATGGGCACTGTGAACGCCAAGATGTTAATGGAGGACCCAACCTTAAGACCCTTTTTAAGAAGAGAGTGAAACCCCATCTGAGATGTAGAGATGGAAAGCTGTTTGCATCTTGTTTGTTGCAGAGGAATGGTGGGTAATCCCAGTTTAGATAGCAGGGGACTTGATTTGATATAAATAATTGAGAATGAAGAGAGGGTTTGATTGTTGGGTTTGTTAGAAGATGAGTTAAGGCATGTAATCTTTGCTCCCAGTTTGTTTCTTCCATGATTTTATCAGTCGGGACTCTGTTTCTCTGTCTGCCTTAGAACTAGTGGATAAGGAACTCTTATCTTCAAGGAGTTGTATTATGAACTAGTGGATGAGTTAAGGGATGAAATCCTTTAAGGGTCCGTTTGGCACCAGTGGATTTGGAATTCTAGGTAGTTCTAACCACCTAGAATTCTAACTCCCCAGAATTCCAACTACTTCAAGTCCGATGTTGGGTGTTTGGCATGGAAGTTAAATGGATGGAGTATACGGAAGGAAATCACATTCTGTGTGTTTGGACTGATAACTAGAAGCAATAGTTCCGATCAAAATCTAAACCATTATCGTAAAGAAATATTAAGCTTCAACAAAAGTTAGTACCCAGTTCATCTTTGTTTATGTATTAATAGGAAGTTCATGACACGAAGATGGAACATAAACAAAATAAAACCCATCCAATAAGATCAAGGATCAGAGCTAATATCATAAAAATTAAAAACCAATAGAACATAAAACACAAATTCATCAATACAGATAGATCTGGCGTCCCATTAAACATCATATTAATCACCAAAATTTCTTTACTAGTTTCCAAATTTAGGTCTTTGTTGATTCTCAGAACAAAAAAAAAATTCTAGGGTTTTGTAGATCAATCAAATAAGGAAAAATACCACTATACAAGAGTAAGGACGACAAAGATTTGCTTATAGATGAAGGTGAGAAGATGAAAAAATATGAAAGATTTACGTTTACCCAGATTTGGTTTTGGAGCTTTGGCGGAGTTTCTCACGAAGAAGAAAAGAAGAAGAGAAAGAAATAGAAAAGGAAGAGAGAAGGAAGGAAATTTTCTTTTTATATGGGAGGAAAATATAGAGTGGAAATTGAAATCGGAGGGGGTACCATGTCAACTTCTTTTCCACCCAACAATGGAAAATAAACTGACGAGAATTTGGAATCACCCCTAAAATAAGTATGCCAAACACCCATAAAGTGAACTACCTCCCCCAACTACCTCCCCGAACTGAACTCCCCCCTAAAACTCACGGTGCCAAACGCACTCTAAGGGCTACTGCAGTATTGGCTACTGCAGTATTGGCCCTTGGGCTTCTTTAAAAAGGGAACAAAAAGTAAGACCTTAATTATTGGTAGCCTATTGGAAAAAGAAAAAAGAAAAAAAAAACATTACTAACATGAGGTGGTGGATTTTTTATTTTGTATTTTTTATTTTTGATCCATAAAGAATTTGGTGTTGTCGGTTTTCGAGATCAGGTCACTTGTATCAACACTTAGTGACTTTACCACTGTACTACAATGACATCGGCTGGGTGGTGGATTTTACGCTATGTTCGTTCAGGTAGCACCCACCCCATCCCAAAAGGATTTCTCATTGTCAAACTAAAAGAAATCGGCTTTTTGGTAATGTTTTGCCATGGTGCACTAAAAGCCCACTGATTTGGTAGTACTTATTGCTTGTAGTTTCCATATAGAAGCGGACAATGAATGTCCCAGAATTGTGATAGGAAGGACACACTAAAATAAAATCCCATAATCTTCCCCCTTAAAGGGCCTTGATAAATAAAGCTCTCACATTAAACGGTGATGAAATCCTCGATTGTTATTGGCCAAAATAAGCCTTTTCTAATGCAGAAGCTATGGTGAGGACACTTGGCATAAATCTATTGGTTATAATAATTAGAATTTGGTTACACTTTGATTACATTAAATACTTAACTGTTCGTTAGTAACGGTGTAGATAAAAATTAGGTGGACAATACTTAGAGCATCTCCAATGAGACATTGAAAATGTCCTAAATATAAGGCCACCTAGGATTTTCCATGATTTAATTAAAAAAGTCCTCTCCAATGGGAATTTGAAGGGAGAAAGTAAAGATGATGTGTCTGGTAGTTAGAGCATTTCCAATGGAATGTGGTGTGCTTCCTATGTGACAGGGGTTGGAAGACATCCTTCAACAGTTTAAACTCTAATTTTACCATGTTTTTAGGAATTTGAGAAAATTGATCTCCAACCAGCGGATGTTTAGATCACTAATGTAATCTGCTTGTGCTTATCTGATTGGCCCGATATAGTTTTTATTTTGTTTTAATTTATTTTTCGGTTACTTTTGCTTGAAAAATGGTGACTAGGCATTCCCACATCCACCAAGGGAATCTATAAAAATAGAGGATGGGTTAGAGGATGTGGGAATAACTAAATCGCCAACTCATCTCTACATCCGGTATCACATCTCCATTGGAGAAGATTTTTTGGTAAAAATATGAAAAAACCTACGTGGCCTTGGATATAGGAAATTGTGTAGATCTGGTTGGAGATGCTCTTATGTAGACATCCTCAAAGTTATCCTCTAGTTTTTTAGAGATTCTCTTAGAGGATGTGAACATCATACTCATCATTATTTATTGTTATGATTAGATATATAATTTGGATCAATGGTTTAAAAAGAATGATTAATTGGGGGATAGAAAAACTAGTTGGGGGATAATTTACTTTAGCTGCCGGCATGGTTTTTCAATGCCGGTAGTCCATCGACCATGCCGGTTTTCATTGAAAACTATGCCGGCACATATCCCCTGATTATTTTTTCTATCCCCTAATTAGAAATTCTTTAAAAAGTTCAAAACTAATAAAGCAATACAGTTTCTGGTTGGAGATGTTTTTCTTTCATCTCCTCAAATTACGGAAAATTTGGTCTTTAAATCAGAAAAAGCAACTTCCAAAAAAGATGCACACCAAGTTACCATTGGAGATGCTCTTATGTCAGAATTGAAGCTTAAATAATTTTGTTACACCGTGTTTACACCAAAACTTAACTGTACATTACTAACACCGTCAAAGGTGGACGACACTTGCATCAAAACCATTTAAAAATAGAAAATAAAAACCTAAAACTTTTTGCTGCCCATTTAATTACGGAAATCCATTCAATTAAGGAAATCCTGTTAGAAATCCATTTAATTAAGGAAATCGTGTTACAAAGGAAATTGGTATACTTAATTAAGGAAATTGTGTTATGGTGTTCGTATGGAAATCGTGTTAGAAAGGAAATCGTGTGATTAAGGTTAAAAGTCTTCAATTACAGAGCTTTCGCATACCAAATCAAAAATGTGAAATAGAGATTGGTAGCTTTCGATTAGTTGTGATATTGAAATAGACATGGTCATGTTGGAATAGCTGCACAAAAATACATGTATCTGCATCCAACTGTGTAGTTGGACCCTTAATTTCGCTTATTGACGATCACAATAACACGTGATAGTGTAGCTGTATCAAAGGAGTTCCAATTAAAGTTTCAACAATTTTCAAAGAGGTCAATTTCTCGAGTTTCAGGTAGTTTCTTAGAAATTTATTTTGCTTAGGGTTTTTTGTTCATATTATTGATTGATAGTATGCATCGAAAAAGAATATTTTGATTTGATTTTAGTTTAGTTGTTGATTTTTCTTTTAAGCATTTAGTTATTGATGTTATTGACTGTTCATTGAGAATTTTTATTTTGATACTATTGAACTGCTTTGTAAATCAGGCTTTCCCATTTTCCACAATTTGAGTCATACCTAATTCAACAATGTCATTAGTAGTTCACAGTGTGATCCGCAAAAAAAGAGGTACGATCTCTTTTGTTCACAGCTAATTGATCATTGTGTGCCAATTCTAACTGGTACTCTTAAGTTCTTTTCTTTTATTTACTGAGTACAGAACTACAGATTGACTCTTTGGATTTCTGTACTTTTATAATGCATTCGTTAAAAAAAATTCTCAATATCAACCCAAGTTGGCAACTTCTCAATATTAATAACACAAAATTGGTTAAAAAGACCAAAATCAATAAATCCTGGGTGAAAAAGACATCTAGATTTTGATACTGTTTAAATGGACAAAAATACAAAAATGGACCGGATGTAAACAGTTTCATCCTACCCATTTTCAAATACTTTTTATTTTTTTAATTTACATGGATGCATCCAGTTTCATCCTTGCTATTTTTTAAGTTTAAGTCAGGATGACGAATCCAGTTTCATCCTTGCTATTTTCTTTGTCCATTTCACCCATACTAATTTCTATTCGTCCATTTGAACCAGGTTTTAAAAATATTTGGACGAATGACCTATTTTCCGTATTAATAATGCTTGAAGATTTATTCCCTTTCTATTCTAAATTAACGTATCAACTACCAAAACAGATATGTAAACGGGTCAGCTTTGTGGATCAAACCACATCAACATCTAGTTCGAACCCAAGATCACTTCTTGAGTATTCAAATTCAAAGACTAACTCAGATACTTCTGACTCAACTTCTGAGTCAGTACCGCAACAATAAGAAGCTGAATCAACTTCAAAGGCTATAATACAATTAAATTGTGAAGATGATGTTGAAGAACATTTGAGACAAGCTGTTTCAATTCCTTTTCTGCAGAAAATGGACCCTCTCTTAGAAGAAATTTCAGATCCTTCTGATTCTAGTTCATCCCAAAACGGCACCATCTTCGGTAAGGAATTTTTATCATCCACTGAAAAATGGAGTGCGATTAAACATAGAGTTGAACCGGATTTAAGATTGCAATTTGACAATATTCTTGCTCAAATGATGAACTTGGGTCCAAGAGTGGGTGTTGCTTACAAAGGTGATACTGTGAAAGCAGGTGATTCTATGATGGAGGCAATCAACGGACATCTTCAAAACTTGGAAAAACAAAGGAAACAATAAGTTTTCTGTTTTGTCTTGGTTTAGGGATTTTGTTTTATGGATTTTAAAATTATCACATGGAACATAAGAGGGCTAAACAACATTAACAGAAGGGATATTGTTAAGCAAAAAATTAGAGAATGGAGACCGATGATAGACACATTTTTGTGTCTGATTTGTCCTCAGTGTCTCTATTGTTAGTCTCGATTTTTGTACTAATATTGTGTTTTTATGTATTTTTAGGTATTTTTGGAAATAAACTTTGTTGGAAAATTTGGCTCGAAAAGTTGATTTTGACACCCGGAAGACACGTGTTATTCGGACTCTCACTATTGGTTAAGGGACACTTAATTGATAAGGGGTGCCTTCCTGCTATTCGCACCCTAGCTGTTGGATAAGGGGAAACCCTTTCTTTTTCGTTTGAAAACATTTTTTGGCGGGAAATAATTATTTGAAAACCCGTCATACTCTGATTCGATTTTGGAGGAATTGCAGTGAGACTCCACCATCGTTTTCGATGGGATGAACTTGTTAGGCCAAAACGGCATGGTATGGTCTTTTGTTCGAATTAAATTGGGCTAGTTTGATCGAGTTGAAGAAAACAGAGGCATGAGAGTTTCACGAGATTGTTTTATTCCTTTGTTTCTCAGTGGTTGGCTTGTGTTGGGAGAAGTCTTTACTAAATCCGTGTTGTGTTTGGAGTGAGTAAGCATTTAATTGACATTGCGAGATGCATGGATGAAGCACAAAGAGAAAGAAAATATTTTCTTTCATTCCGAGTAATGGAGGATTATTGTGGGTTAATGAGCGAGATTTCTTGGTGCTGTTCAATATAAATAAGTTGTTGGGGTCTCATTGAGAGGTACGGAGAGATTAGGGAGAGTTAATAACATTACAGAGCGATAAAATCAAGTTGCAGAGAACTTCCGTTTCGCCGGGCTGAAGAACACGAAGAACAAAAGACCACCAGAGGCAGTCGTTCATTGCTGCTGTGAAGAACATAACAGGCGGCAGTCGTTTTTTTCTACAGTGTCAACCACAGTTACTATTTATAGTTCTCTGTAACAGTTCGGTTTGTGACAAAAATAATTGTTAGAAACCCGGTTTTATTGTTTTTTCTCCCATTTTCATCATTTGTCAACACTTTGAGCAATAAAAATGATTTTTGAGCGTGTTTCCAACATGATGAGCGGCTAATTCTCTCACAACCAAGGCAATGAGGAAGCTATTTACGCATGAATAATTGGTAATTATTTATTTTCTCTAATTTATAATTTATAATTCACTCAATCACTGCTTTCAGGGAGTTTTTAATTGTTTGCAAAATTTTCTTCATTAGTTGTGATTCAATTAGATAGGTTATGCTTTGTTTAGATAATCTATGCTTAAGGGATACAATTAATTTTTGAGAATTTGCCTGATTATTTGTGAATTAAGAAATAAGGGACTTAAAAGATAATTAGAGTTTTGGATTATTTACCATCATTCATTCATGTGTAATAGTGGAATCAGTGTCTTGGTTATTTTAATATCTTGCAATCAAATTTTGAGCTAAGTTTTGTTTGTTTTTAAGTTTTATAAGTCTAAAATCTATTGCTTTCACAAGTCTCAACGAACTTTTTACTACAACTTAATTGAAAATCATATCAACCGAGTATTTTGGTTCTTCAAGAAACAAAAATGCAAAGAATGTAATGATTTAATCGTTTGGCAGTGTTGGGGAAATAGAAATGTCAAATGGTTGGATGCACCATCTGAAGGTCGTTCCGGAGGCATTCTATGTATGTGGGATGAGACCAAAGTTAAGGTTATTGACCATTTAATTGGTCATCATTCGATTAACCTTCACTGTCAAATGCCTAATACTGATTTTGAGTGGGTATTTTCTGGTATTTATGCTCCCAGCAATTATACTATAATAAAGGACTTCTGGAGAGAAATAGAAGAAGTCAGGAGTTATTGGAGACTTCCATGGGTTGTAGGAGGTGATTGGAATGTTATCAGATTCATACATGAAAGAACGTCATGCACAGGATCAAACAATGCAATGATGAATTTCAATAGGTTCATGTCAAGACATAAACTTATTGATCTGCCAATAATAGGGTCTTCTTACACTTGGACTAATAATTAGGTTCAAAGTGTTCGTAGTCGAATTGATAGATGGTTGATTTCTGCTGATTGGGAATGTCAATTTATTAATGTGACACAACAAACTCTTGCCAGGCCATGTTCAGATCGTAGTCCTCTTGCTCTAATCTGCGACGGTGTTAAAGGAGGTCCAGGCCCTTTCCGTTGTGAAACTTTCTGGTATGCACATCTTGATTTTTACACTTTCATTCAAAATTCTTGGTCTTCTTTTACTGTGACAGGTAATGCGGCTTTCATGATGTGCAAAAAGCTTCAGTTATTGAAGCATTTACTCAAAGTCTGGGCCAAGCAGGAGTTTGGTGATATGGAGAGGATACTTGAAGAACTTGAGGAGATTTTTGTCAAGCTAGATGCGGAGGAAGATATACATAATGGCCTTAACGAAGATCAATGGAATGCAAGGTTAAAAGCTCGTTAGGAATATTGCAGTTTAGCGATAGCAAAAATGGAGGAGTTGTTCACGAGTTACTCATATGCTTCAAAATGAAAAAAATACAAAATACTTCCATAGGCTTGCTTCTGATAGAAGGAGAAGAAATTTCATTGGTGCTATAAAGGTCGAGGGAGTGATGACTTATGATGTTGAAGAAGTTAAGCAAGGTATTGTGGATTTTTTTCAAAATATTTTTCAAAATCAAGTCACCAGAACTGTTTCTCTTGAGTTAATGCAGTTTAATAGTATTTCTGAAGACTTGAGTAATTGGCTAGAATTGGATTTTGAAGAGAGTGAATATTTGTATGCAATCGAATTGTTGGGGCAGAATAAGGTGCCTGGACCGGACGGTTTTCCCATTATCTTCTATCTTCTTTGCTGGGAGGTGATCAAGGATGATATTATGAAGATTTTCCAGAGAGTCGCAAAGATAGGGATTTCCTAGATTGGAGGTTAAAAAACACTTTTATTACTTTAATCCCTAAGAAAGACACAATTGAAGAGATAAAAGATTTGAGACCAATTAGCTTGGTTCATAGAGTTTATAAAATTATCTCTAAAGTTTTAGCAGAAACAATCAAACAAGCTTTACCTTCAATTATTTCTTCGGAGCAAACAACTTTCATCAAAAAAAGACAGATTTTGGATGAAGTTGTAGTGGCTAATGAGTTGATAGACTCCAGAATTAGAAGTGGAAAACCTGGGTTATTATGTAAAGTGGATTTCAATAGGGAATTCCTAGATGAAATTATGGAGAAAATGGGCTTTGGAGTGAAATGGAGGAATTGGATAAGATGCTGTGTTGAATACGTGAGGTTTTCTGTTCTTATTAATGGGTCTGCAGCTGGATACTTCAAGAGTAAAAAAGGGATTAGGTAGGGTGATCATTTTTCCCCTTTTTTATTTCTTCTTGTAGGTGAAGCTCTCTCCTATATGATAAAACAAGCTCAAGATCAAGGTCTCATTTCTGGATTTCAAGTAGTTGAAGGAGGTAAAATGGTTAGTCATTTGCAATTTGCAGATACTCTTATTTTCTTTGATACAGATATTGAGCAAGTGAAGCAACTCAGGCTTATTCTCCCCTCTTTTGAGATGCTCACTGGCCTTAAAATAAATTTTGCGAAGAGTCGGATTCATGGTGTGGGTTATGATGGACATTTGACTTAATTTTCTTGCTTGTTGGGTTGTTATACTGGTTGTCTTCCTACTACTTATTTGGGTCTTCCATTGGGCAATAAATATAAAGGCATATCAAAATGGGACAAGGTGTATGATAAGTTCATTATTTATCTAGCAGGTTGGAAAAAACCACTTCTTAACAGAGCCGGCAAAATAACTCTTATCAACAGCGTTTTGGCGAGCCTCCCTACTTATTACATGTCTCTTTTCGAAATGACAGTTTCTGTCGCCAAGAAGCTTGAAAAATTGATGAGAGATATTTTATGGGATGATAATAAAGGAAAGAAAAAGATGCACTTGATTAAGTGGTCTATTTTGTATAGAAGAAAAATATTCGGAGGTTTGGGGATTAAAATCTAAGAAAAATGAATCATGCTTTGTTAACAAAATGGCTTTTTAGATATGCGAAGGAGGAAGATGTTTTATGGAGAAATCTTATCGCTGAAAAATATGGTCATGATGGTGTGGAATGGTTGTCAAAATCTCCAAATGGTACTTTTGGTAGAGCTGTATGGAAAGGTATCATGAAGTGCAAACAGAGACTTTTGTAGGCAGCATCAAATTCAAAGTTAACAGGGTACAAAGGTAAGATTTTGGTTGGATAATTGGTTACTGCCAACACCTTTATGTCAAGTGTTCCCTAATCTGTATCAGGTTTCCAGAAAAAAAAGTTGTTTGGTTTCAGATTGTTATGACCCATATTCAACTGACTTTAAATGGTCGTTGGGACTACATAGGAGATTAAATGCAAACGTCAGAACTGAATTTGAATGGCTGTGAAATGAGTTAAATGGTGTAACTTTGAATCAGGAGGGGCTGTTTAGAGTGGAATCTTACCAGCAAAAAGAAATTCTCTGTTAAGTCAACTTATGACAAGTTAGCTAATACAGATATGGAGCTACCTTTCCAGGGCATTTTCAAGTTTGCCTACTAGAGATATTTTGACAAGAAGAGGATTGGATGTCCCTAGAACTTGATTATTGTGCAGCGAGGATGAAACTGTAGATTACGTCTTTATCCATTGCGACTTTGCTAAAAGGATTTGGGTTCATTTCATCGAGAAGTTAAATTGGTTTTACACTATGTCCCCCGGATGTCATTTCTTTGTTTTTTGCTTGGAATCTCCCGATTTAAGCAAAATTCAGTCTCATGTGTGGAGTATTGTTCCAGCTGTCATTCTTATGAGTATATGGAAGGAGAGAAATTCAAGATTTTTCAACAGTAAGGTGAATACTACAGCTACAGTCATCTACAAAGTTCATTATGAGATTTTTACTTGGTGCTTAGTCTTCAAAGAGTTCGAGAATATATCTTACACGGAGGTAATGGAGCGTTGGCCTAGAGCTTTTTTTCATCCTCCTTGATCCAGGGGTTACTAGTTTTTTGAATTAGGAAAGTTTTTTCTTTTCTTAAGACAGTTTTGCTTAAAGCTGTTTTTTCTTTGTATTTTCTCGCGGGTGGTATAAAACTTTTATACCCTCGTCTTTTGATCAATAATATCTTTTCTTTACCGATCAAAAAAAAAAAAATCACTTATCTTCTCTGGACAACAAATCTTCTGAAGATTTTCTTTTAGGAATCCAACCTAGAAAATTAACTATCATTCATCTCAATGATAAATCTGTATAGGATTCCAAACCCATCAATCATTCAAACATCCATTTTCTCTAGATTATGATTTAACCGAATTTGGAAAAACAACGGATTAGTAATCCGCAAAACTTGGAAAAATATAGTAGGGGGATTTTGTGTTTCCCCCTCAAAATAAATAGCTAATTTTCATTACCCCTTTTAAAAATTATAATTTGTGAAACCCCCTGTCCGTTATAACTTCTGTAACTGCCTTGTTAATTATGCACGTGCAACACGCATGTGTGACATAATCCCTAAAACACTTATAGCCTAAAATAGAAAATGTACCCCCGGTGGAACGAGGCCCATTGATTCACGCGTAATAGAAAAAGCGAAGATTATTTCTTCTTCTTCTCCGTCTTCGTTCTCCCCCAGATCTCGACCAAATTTTTTTTATTTGTTCGTAAAATTCGAGAGACTCAAAGCATTAGTCCAGTAGCTATTACTTCAAATACAAAATGTCAAAATGCCAATCTAAACAGAATCAAAACAAACAAAACCACTTTTTTTATACACATGTGTTGATAGTGGTTTTTAGCTTAGGGTTAACATCGTAAAACACTAAACCCTAGCAGACATTGATGTCACAACATTTAAAGTAACAAGCATTTACTAGGAACATTTACTGAAACCTTTAATGTGTCCCTAAATAATTACCGGGGTATCTTTTTCAAATTAGGGTTACGACAAGCCAAACCCTAATTCCCACGTGTGCCAATGGAAAATCATACCAGCCACACCGACTATGCCAAAGCATGCCAACCATGCTAGCCGCACCTCTGTGCCAATGAAAATCATGCCGCCCACACCGATCAGCGCCAAAGCATGCCAACCATGCTAGCCGCACCTCCGTGCCAATGGAAAATCATGCCGACCACACCGACAACGCCAAAGCATGCCAACCATGCTAGCCGCACCCTCTGTGCCAATGGCAAATCATGCCGCCTACACACCGATTGCGCCAAAGCATGCCAACCATGCTTGCCGCACCTCTCGTACCAATGGCAAATCATGCCAACCACACCGACCGCGCCAAAGCATGCCAACCATGCTAGCCGCACCTCTCCGTGCCAATGGAAAATCATGCCGACCACACCGACAGCGCCAAAAGCATTCCAACCATGATAGCCGCACCTCGTGCCAATGGCAAATCATGACAGCCACACCGACCGCGCCAAAGCATGCCGGCCATGTTAGACGCACCTCTGTGCCAATGGCAAATCATGCCAGCCACACCTACTGCGCCATGCCAAACGCACCTCGCCATGGCCCCATGCCGCGCCACCACGCTGGCATTCACTACGCGGCTATCAAGATGAAGGAATGCAACAATCAACGGTTGCCCTTCAATCCCAGGAGCAAATCCTGGCCGTCTAAGGTTACCAAACGATATTTGCCCCAAAACCCTAGCTTGGTCACCCACCTAGCCCAAGCTATCCATGCCATGCGCCTATGGAAAGCCCTTGGCCCCACACGCCAAGCCAAAACCGCACCTAGCCCAAGCTAGTCACACCATGCGCCTATGGCAAACCCTTGGCCCCACATTCCAAGCCAAAACCGCACCTAGCCAAACCTAGTCACGCCATGCGCCTATGGCAAACCCTTGGCCCCACATGCCAAGCCAAAACCGCACCTAGCCCAAGCTAGTCACGCCATGTGCCTATGGCAAACCCTTGGCCCCACAAGCCAAGCCAAAACCGCACCTATCCCAAGCTAGTCGGCCATGCGCCCATGGCAAACCCTTGGCCCCACATGCCAAGCCAAAACCGCACCTAGCCCAAGCTAGTCACGCCATGCGCCTATGGCAAACCCTTGGCCCCACATGCCAAGCCAAAACCGCACCTAGCCCAAGCTAGTCACGTCATGCGCCTATGGCAAACCCTTGGCCCTACATGCCAAGCCAAACAAAATCTAGCCAAGCTAGCCGCGCCATGCCAAACGCACTTTGCCTTGGCCCTAGCCATGCTAGTCAAATCATGCCAAGCCAAACGCCCTTGCCTGGGCCCTAGCCACGCCATGTGCCCATGGCAAACCCTTGTCCCCCCATGCCAAGCCAAACCAAACCTAGCCAAGCTAGCCGCGCCATGCCAAACGCACTTTGGCTTGGCCCTAGCCATGCTAGTCACATCATAACAACCCAAACGCCCTTGCCTTGGCCCTAGACAAGCCATGTGCCTATGGCAAACCCTTGGCCCCACATGCAAAGCCAAACCAAACCTAGCCAAGCTAGTCGTGCCATGCCAAACGCATTTTGCCTTGGCCCTAGCCATGCCAAGCCAAACGCCCTTGCCTTGGCCCTAGCCACGCCATACGCCCATGGCAAACCCTTGGCCCCACATGCCAAGCCTAACCACACCCTAGCTGCGCCACCCTGTTGGCCTTCCCTACGCGTCCACCAAAACGAAGGCGTGAAACAATCAACGGTTGCCCTTCAATCCCAGGAGAAAATCCTTGCCGTCCAAAGTTACCAGACGACACATGGTAACCTTTGGCCCGAAAACCTAAGTTTGGACACGCCAAACCTTGCCATGCCAACGGCATTCCAACCTAGCCGCGCCACCACGTTGGCCCTCATTACGCGGCTACAAAAACGAAGGCGTGCAATAATCAACGGTTGCCCTTCAATCCCAGGAGAAAATCCTAGACGTCCAAAGTTACCAGACGAAACATGGTAACCTTTGGCCCAAAAACCTAAGTTTGGCCACGCCAAACCTTGCCATGCCAATGGCATGCCAACCTAGCCGTGCCACCACGTTGGCCCTCACTATGCGGCTACCAAAACGAAGGCGTGCAACGATCAACGGTTGTCCCTCCTCTCAAGATGCAACATCTCGACCGTCGAAGGTCACCAGGCTAGCAAGTTTCCCGAGCTTGACTTGCCAAGCCACAACAACGTCATACATGTTTTCCAAAACATTCGAGACATAAACACAAACCGGGGGATCCTCTTTGGGTATTGGTTTGGCGGTTTACAGCGTGCGGCGTACACTACGCCCGTCATAATGAAGTGTCATAAGGGTGGGGCGGTTAGTAAATACGGGAAGTTATGTGTGAAACGTTCATGGGACATAAAGCACATGCGGTAACAATTTTATGGGACATTAATTCCATAACGTTAGCAGTTTCCTGAAAACCAGTTTCATGCGTTAACCACTTTATGGAACATCAATTCCATGCATACGGTTACCACCTACTCCTATTTACTTCCCCACTCCTTAATGAGACCATGGTACACTTTTACTCCGACTTGTATAAATAGGTCTTACCTATTTCCATTGAACAACAAGTTCATACGGGAGATACAACACTCAGAAATACTTGCTTGCTAGCTCACCTTGTGAGCTCTCTCACTTTTCTGATAACAAGTCGTAGTAACCAAACTACTCTTCCAGAATCAACTATTCTGGTCTCACCACTTTCCTTGCTTCCCTCCCCAAGAACAACCCATTCTCCTCCACTTTGTAACCGAAGCAAGTATGGAATGACCATTTCTTGGTTTAGGCCGGACTTGTATAGATTGATCTCTCGAATCTAAAGTACTCCCTTGCAGTACATTGTTTAGGGTTTAAATTGGTTCTCACCTGCACACCCGCAATTACCGAAATCAGCAGAAACCATTTTCACCTACAAACAATTGGCGACCACAGCGGTAGGTTCGATCTTTCGGTTACAATGTCAATTTTCAACCAACGATCTCATTCTTCGACCCAGACGTCAAGATGGTAGAGGAAGGAGATTCACTCCGACTCGGTTACTCGACGACTTGATTATTAGTCATGACATGACAAGGGATGACTGGGGACTTCTCAGAGGCTGGAAGCAAAACGATCCGCCATGGATTAACGGCGCAGTTATAAGACAACTCAGCAACGACTCGGAAGACTGGGGACTTCCCATGATCATGTTTCTTGAAAAAAAAAACTTGATCCTACACCCGGAACTTTTATTCTCATCAGAAGACTTGAGAAACCGAGTAAGTCTTATCGAGACAAAAATACGTGGTTTGGTTTTTCAAGTTCTGATAAAACCTATAGCCATTTTTCATCCCATGTCATCTACCAACACACGGTTCCATGGTTTCCCTGGGATGTCTGCGTCACTTTCATTCATAGCCAAAGACAATTAAATTCTAATCATTTCATTCAAAAAAAATATATAATCCAAAACCGTCAAGGTAGCATTTATCTATTAACCCGAGAAAATCAGAAAATCAAAAACCAAAACCAGACGTCTCATTTGCCTTTCAAAAAAAAAAAAACCTAAAGATAAGAGGTCCGGAAGACAAATATATATTCAAGGGAACTTTTCCAACAGCGGCTTGCTCCTTTTGGCAAAGGCCTCCCTCCTGCTTAGGAGAGCCGCCCTCTTAAGTTTCAGCTCCCTGCACAACTTCTTGAATTCCGCTTCCTTCTTCTTCATCATGTCTGCGGAAGGACCTTCAACTGCTCCAGCCAACGACCTATGAACATCCGAGAGACCCTCAACGAACCAAGGAACGTTGAATTCGAAGCCCACGCACATGTCACGATGGAACTTCCAGCTCGAGATTACATCCTCAAAAATTGTATGACCAGTCACGTTGCACATGTCGTCAATCGAAGACAAGGCTTCCTCCACACGCTTGACCAACACATGTCGACTAGTGATCTTCTTAGTCGTGGAATTGTGACCATAGATTTCCCAAATCTTGGTGTACAATGTCGCATGTTTAGCTGGCACGCTAAATCCACCAATCAACACATGACCTGGGAAAGGGGCCAGATACGGAGGATTGAAGGTGGCACCTGCAACTGAATCATCAACTGGCAGGAGATCCCTAACTACGATTTCAACCCCCGAAGTGCTCTCCTCCACCAGAGTCACGGCAGCACCCTCGGGACGATGAATCTCCTTGTCCAAGTCGCTAGCTGGCATAGTTTCCGCAGTGGGAAGTACGGCTACGTCTTTACTCTGGTGGTCTTCCACTTCAAGATCATCCCCAGGAACGGTTTCCTCTTAAAAAATCAAAATTTATTTTTACTGCAAAGAAAAAAAAAAGAGGGGAAAGAAGAAAAACATGGAGGGGACTCACCGATTCAGTTTCAGACTGACTAGACAAATATTCAAAACTGCTATCGGAAGAATTGCTCTCGCCACCGCTAGACCCTGAACTCTCATCCTTTTCAAGTTCCGTGTCATCATGGGTAGCTCTCTCGCAATTGCTCTCTGTCTCGAAAAATAATGTTTTCTCGACCGCTCGCAAGTTTGGCAAAGGCGTTCAGTACTCATCGAGACCCCGGACGAGAATACAAGGGCGCATTCTCGAGAAAAAAGGAACAAGGAAATAAACGATCCAGGCCAAGGTCAAGAGGAGAGCCGTACGTACCCGCATATTGGATGAACTAAAAGTCGTCGAACCGTGGAGTCGGCGAAGCCGCCCCGCACGATCTTTAGATCTTCGTTCCTTCACCTTGGGACTATTTGCATTTGGACTAACGGATTTTCACTTGGGATCCCTCAGTAATGGATGTTCCGCTAAAACCGCAGGAGAAGGCTTATCCTGACGATTCTCTACCACATCATTCACGAATCCATGAATAGCAAGAAACTCATCCTGCCAAAATATGTTGTATTTGGAGGTCGTTGATGGATTCCGTTCCGCGAGGAAAGGCATACTTTTACCCGACACAAGAGCACTAGCATCGAGAACAGTTGATAACGGGATTTCTTGGACAACCGGCTGACGAACAAGTGGGACCCCTTGGTCAAAACCCATATGTCGAGCAGCCCTATCAACATTGTAAGAGATCGCTTTGCAAGATCCTCGAAAAAAAGATGGCACGTGGCCAGGCGTGCAGCTACGCATGAACACCATCTCTCCAACGCTTAGGCCCTCCTCATCAGAAGACAAAGACATATTCAAAGCAGGAGCAAAGGTACTAATCTGAGTTATGGACGCATGCACCGGAGCCCATGGACGAAAATTAACCGCATACGAGTTTTCAAGAAACTTAATTAGTTTCAGACCAGTTTTTCGGCGCCTGTTCGACTAACGTAGTATTCTGGATCCACCCCAAGACTCAGGAAGTATAGCACACGGTTTCGGGGCATACCTCTCGAAATGCTCCCACAACCATGCCTGGAGAAAGGCGGCATGAACATACGAATCCACTTTCATATGTCCGTTCGAGGCGCGCATGTCCGAAACCAGCTGATCCAGGTGTGCATACAGAGAACCAAGAAACAAACCACCGAGGGGGAGAGCGACACCCTTTGTTAATTTTATGGAAAATATGATAAGTTCCTGTCTTATCTCTTTCTTTCCCGAGCCGTCGTCAAAAATATCCCTGGATAGCCAAAGAGCCAAGAACGCCGCGACATGAAGTACGCCTATTCTTCCGGGTTCGACTCCAACTCGTCAGGAAACCACTGAGACACCCACCAGTCATAAAAGCACTTCTTCTCGTTTTCCTTACGAACGAATCCATTTGAATTCGAAACCAGGGTGGCGCGAATTTCTTCTTCGTCTGCAAACATCCTGACGTCGAGGTTTCCAATTACAGGAAGATTTAGCAGCACAGCCACGCTCTCCAAAGAAATGGTCATTTCGCCCCACCTGTATATGGCCGTATGGGTATCTGGACACCATCTGGAAACAAAAGCAACCAACCTGGAATGTCTTTCCTAATCTTAAGCACTGCGGAAGCCGCAACAGCGTCGACAATCTGCGCCATGGTCAAATTGGTCTTTAGAGGTTCCTGGTCCATCATAAATCGTGTCCATTTCTTAAAGGACCTCAATGGACTTATAGGGATTTTAAAGTCGACAGAAGAGGCACGACATTCTTTCCTCTGAAGGCAAAACCTTATTACGCCTCCTGGCCGAACCGATCGATCCTCTCCTTCGCTTTCCGAGCCAGTCAGAAGGATCGGCACGTATTGGGGATGGTTTCCCCTAATCGTGGATGATGCCGTGAAGAACTCATCATCTATTTTTGGCTTGGAATTACTCTCATCCCTCGGTACCGCAGAAACTGTTGACATCTTAACCAAAATTCTCTTACACCTGTTTTCACCGTCGCGATAACTACAATGGAACAAGAAGAGCAGAATTATTACATAAAGCGCGTAGAAATTATTCTATTGGACGCAAGGGAGCCGCCGAGCACAAACTAATTGGTTTCAAAGTCCTTTGGTGCATACGCGAAAGTGGGGACTGGCAGACTCTACATCACCACTACATGCAGCCGAAAACTCGCGCTCAACCAGATAGACGCGCCCAAAAAAGGAGGGAACCATGCACACGGCTACACCAAGACAAGGAGTAAACCCTAAAAACCTAGGTTTTCATGGAAAAGGGATAGCAATTACTATCGCGTGCTTACTTTGCACAACGAGTTGAGGCAGTCAACATTACTACGGTCATGGAAAGGTACACCTACAACTAGGTTTTTTTTTTCACCAACACAAGAAAACAAAAGAAAAAGCAAGTCACAAAGGAAGTACTGGAAGACATACCTAATCCGCTCGCCCGCTTCACCGCTACCAAGAAACAAAAGAAGAAACAATAAAGGCGTGATTCAAAGGGAGAGGCCAGCCATCCTTTTTATAGGCGTGATACTTGGGAGTTCGAACAAGAAAAGGATTTCCAAATTTGAGCCAAGGAAGGAAAAGAGGAAACCGGTCCCGCAAAGACCAATTTTCACGTCCGAGACCACTCACACCACACCACGTCCCCACCACGCCTAGCCGTCCTTGTACGTTCCACCATGCCATTTTCGCGGCCCCCCTGCCAAGCCATTCGCTCCACTGTCGCGGCCCCACCACGCCTAGCCGTCCGTGTACGTCTCATCTTTCCAAGGCCACACTATGCCAAGCCGCCTGCTCCACTGTCGCGACCCTATCATTCACGCGCGTTTGCCTCACCAAGACCACGCCACCTCTTGGCCCCTCGAGCCAAGCCGTCCACTTGCGTCGCCTTCCAAGACGGCGCCACCTTTGCCTTGGAAATGTACGACCAGAACAAGCCGTTAACTTTCATCTCACCACTCCACGGTCTGCACTCCCAGTACAACTTACGCATGGCCGCCAACACGGGAAGCCAAAACTCTCTTTACCACTCAAAAAGGTTAGTCGGATTCTCCTGACCATCTTTGCAATAATTTACACCTCGATTCCGTCCTTGTCTATCACCTTCATATGCTTACTTCGCAACAAGGCACCTGTTCCGAGCTAAGCAGGGGACTTAAAGTTGATGGTGGTTTTTAGCTTAGGTTTAAAATCGTAAAATACTAAATCCTAGCAGACAGTGATGTCACAACATTTAAAGTAACAAGTATTTACCAGGCACATTTACTGAAACCTTTAATGTTTCCCTGAATAATTACCGGGGTATCTTTTTTAAATTAGGGTTACGACAAGCCAAACCCTAATTCCCACGTGTGCCAATGACAAATAATGCCAGCCACACCGACCGCGCCAAAGCAGGTCAACTACTAGCCGCACCTCTGTGCCAATGGAAAATCATGCCGACCACACCGATTGCGCCAAAGCATGCCAACCATGCTAGCCGCACCTCTGTGCCAATGGCAAATCATGCCAACCACACCGACCGCGCCAAAGCATGCCAACCATGCTAGCCGCACCTCGTGCCAATGGCAAATCATGCCGACCACACCGATCAGCGCCAAAGCATGCCAACCATGCTAGCCAACCTCTGTGCCAATGGAAAATCATGCCACCCACACCGACCGGGCCAAAAGAATGCCAACCATGCTAGCCGCACCTCCGTGCCAATGGCAAATCATGCCAGCCACACCTACTGCGCCATGTCAAACGCACCTCGCCATGGCTCCATGCCGCGCCACCATACTTGCCTTCACTACGCGGCTATCAAAACGAAGGCGTGCAACAATCAATGGTTGCCCTTCAATCCCAGGAGCAAATCCTAGCCGTCTAAGGTTACCAAACGACCTTTGCCCCAAAACCCTAGCTTGGTCACGCACCTAGTCCAAGCTAGCCACGGCATGCGCCTATGAAAAGCCCTTGGCCCCACACGCCAAGCCAAAACCATGCCTACACCAAACTAGTCACGCCATGCGCCTATGGCAAACCCTTGGCCCCACATGCCAAGCCAAAACCGCACCTAGTCCAAGCTAGTCACGCCATGCGCCTATGGCAAACCCTTGGCCCCACATGCCAAGACAAAACCGAACCTAGCCCAAGCTAGTCACGCCATGCGCCTATGGAAAACCCTTGGCCCCACATGCCAAGCCAAACCAAACCTAGCCAAGCTAGCCGCGCCATGCCAAACGCACTTTGCCTTGGCCCTAGCCATGCTAGTCACATCATGCCAAGCCAAACGCCCTTGCCTTGGCCCTAGCCACGCCATGTGCCCATGGCAAACCCTTGGCCCCACATGCCAAGCCAAACCAAACCTAGCCAAGCTAGCCGCACCATGCCAAACGCACTTTGCCTAGGCCCTAGCCATGCTAGTCACATCATGCCAAGCCAAACGCCCTTGCGTTGGCCCTAGCCACGCCATGTGCCCATGGCAAACCCTTGGCCCCACATGCCAAGCCAAACCAAACCTAGCCAAGCTAGCCGCACCATGCCAAACGCACTTTGCCTTGGCCCTAGCCATGCTAGTCACATCATGCCAAGCCAAACGCCCTTGCCTTGGCCCTAGCCACGCCATGTGCCCATGGCAAACCCTTGGCCCCACATGCTAAGCCAAACCAAACCTAGCCGCGCCAAGCCAAACACACTTTGCCTTGGCCCTAGCTATGCCAAGCCAAACGCCCTTGTCTTGGCCCTAGCCACGCCATACGCCCATGGCAAACCCTTGGCCCCACATGCCATGCCAAAATCGCACCTAGACAAAGCTAGCCACACCCAAGATGAACCCTTGGCCCTACATGCCAAGCCTAACCACACCCTAGTCACGCCACCCCGTTGGCCTTCCCTACGTGGCCACCAAAACGAAGGCGTGCAACAATCAACGGTTTCCCTTCAATCCCAGGAGCAAATCCTAGCCTTCCAAAGTATTCAGACGACACATGGTAACCTTTATCCCGAAAACCTAAGTTTTGCCACGCCAAAACTTGCCATGCCAACGGCATGCCAACCTATCCGCGCCACCACATTGGCCCTCACTACGCGGCTACCAAAAGAAGGCGTGCAACAATCAACGGTTGCCCTTCAATCCCGAAGCAAATCTAGCCGACCAAAGTTACCGGACGACACATGGTAACCTTTGCCCGAAAACCTCGGTTTGGCCACGCCAAACCTTGCCATGCCAACAGCATGCCAACCTAGCCGCGCCACCACGTTGGCCCTCACTAGGCGGCTACAAAAACGAAGGCGTGCAACGATCAAAGGTTGCCCTTCCTCTCAAGATGCAACATCTCGACTGTCGAAGGTCACCAGGCTAGCAAGTTTCCCGATCTTGACTTGCCAAGCCACAACAACGTGCTACATGTTTTCCAAAAATATTCGAGACATCAACATAAACCGTAGGATCCTCTTTGGGTATTGGTTTGGCCCTTCAATCCGCAGCAAATCCTAGCCGACCAAAGTTACCAGACGACACATGGTAACCTTTGGCCCGAAAACCTCAGTTTGGCCACGCCAAACCTTGCCATGCCAACAGCATGCCAACCTAGCCGCGCCACCACGTTGGCCCTCACTAGGCGGCTACAAAAACGAAGGCGTGCAACGATCAAAGGTTGCCCCTCCTCTCAAGATGCAACATCTCGACTATCGAAGGTCACCATGCTAGCAAGTTTCCCGATCTTGACTTGCCAAGCCACAACAACGTGCTACATGTTTTCCAAAAATATTCGAGACATCAACATAAACCGTAGGATCCTCTTTGGGTATTGGTTTGGCGGTTTACGGCGTGCGGCGCACACTACGCCCGTCATAAGGAAGTGTCATAAGGGTGAGGCGGTTAGTAAATACGGGAAGTTATGTGTGAAATGTTCATGGGACATAAAGCACATGCATTAACAATTTTATGGGACATCAATTCCATGACGTTAGCAGTTTCATGAAAACCAGTTTCATGCGTTAACCACTTTATGGAACATCAATTCCATGCATACGGTTACCACCTCCACCCATTTACTTCCCCACTCCTTAATGAGACCAGGGTACGTTTTTACTCCGACTTGTATAAATAGGTCTTACCTATTTCCATTGAATAACAAGTTCATATGGGAGATACAACACCAGAAATACTTGCTTGCTAGCTCACCTTGTGAGCTCTCTCACTTTTCTGATAACAAGTCGTAGTAACCCAACTACTCTTCCAGAATCAACTATTCTGGTCTCACCACTTTCCTTGCTTCCCTCCCCAAAACCAACCCATTCTCGTCCACTTTGTGACCGCAGCAAGTCTGGAACAGCCATTTCTTGGTTTAGGCCTGACTTGTACAGATTGATCTCTCGAATCTAAAGTACTGTCTTGCAGTACATTTTTAAGGGTTTAAATTGGTTCTCACCTGCACACCCGCAATTACCGAAATCAGCAGAAACCATTTTCACCTACAAACAACAGGGCATTACCTTCTTATGGTAGATCTAATACAAAACCAGGTAATCAAAATTGTCAGAAAACTTGATTTACTCATTTCCAAACACCAAGACTTGCTCTTTTCATCTTTCGTTCTCCCCTTGAATGTATTTTTCAATAGTTCCATTCTTTATTTCTCAATTCGATTAGCAGCCGAAAACACCACATATGACGACAATGAAACTAGATACTGAAGGTGTTCATGGTGGTGGAATATTAGGAACAGAGAATTCTTTTTGCAGTCTCCATCATCATCGCCTTCAATTTCATAAATGTTAGAGTTTAAGGTTTAGGTTTTACATATTAATGGCGAATATGTTTGTTTTTAGAGAAAGAAGAAGTGAGTTTCTACAAGTGAGAGAAAATATATTTAGTGTGTAACCATCAAACAGAATGTCAAGACCACATGGATTACTCACCGTCTATTCTATCAACTGGTGATATTTAATCACATATTCATTTTTTATTTTAGGTTAAAGAGTAAATATCTGTTTAAAAAGGGGTAATGCAAAATATCTGTTAAAGAGTAAATATCTTATACTTAATCACATATTCATCAGTAACCCTATTTTCTTAAAATCCCTAAATCGATAATTGATTGATAAATTTCATACATTGTTTGCTTGATTGCCTGTGTTTATAAATTGCCTATATGCTCTTATTGTTAGTCTGATTTGATTTCACTCTGAACCATTTCTAGTGTAGACTGATTCACACATTTGCTTGCCTATAGCTTTAATTTTAGAATTTAATTTATTGCTTGCCTAAGGTCTTCTTGCAACAATAAAAATAATAACTTGGAATGTGCAAGGATGTGGCAACCCTTTCACGCAAAATCCCCTAAATCAATTGATAACTAGAGATAAACCAGAGATTTTGTTCATTTCTGAAACTAAATCTCAAAAACATCTAGTTAAGAGATTTCTTAAGGATTATCTTAATACTCATGTAGTGAACCCAATAGGTCTAGCAGGTGGCCTTGCCTTAGCTTGGGTTAATGGATTTTCATTTGAAATTTTCCACTGGAATATCAATATGATAAATATTCTAGTCCAAACTAATTATGAAACTAAGAAATGGTTACTTACTTGTTTTTATGGCAGCCCTTACCCTAATAATAGAAAGATAGCTTGGGATTTTCTTACAGAAACAGTTGCTCCAGTAGAAAAGATCTTAATGCCTCGGGTATAATTAGGAGACCTTAACATGATCTTTAGTCAAGAAGACAAAAGAGGAGTATTGCCATTCAAAGGGTCCGATTGTAGCTATTACCAAAATATCCTGAGCAATGCTAGCTAGTTTATTAGATATAGGATTCAAAGGTTATGAATTCACTTGGAATAACCATAGAGAAGGTGCCGAGAATATCCAAGAAATATTAGATAGAGCTTTAGCTAATGTTGATTGGAGCTCAAAATTCCCTAACTCAGAGATTTCTTACTTAGTGGAAGCAGGATTAGATCATTGCCCAATTTCCTTAAACTTAGACACAAATTTTCCAAAATAGAATATACCTTTAAGTTTTATGACACTTGGCAGAAGGAACATTCATGTGTCCAAACAATAAAAGACTCCTGGAATCATTGTATTAGAGACTCACCTTCTGAAACACTAGCACTGAACCTTAAGTCCCTTCAATCTAATCTAGATTATTGGAAGAAAAATATTTTTGGTTTACCTTCTAAACAGATTAAGAAGGTCTTAGCCCCAATAGATAGCTTAAACTCCTCCCTTCATATTCATAAGAAGCGAGAGAAGATTAAGGAAAAACTATCTCACCTAGAACAACTATATGCTACTCAATAAGCAATAGCTAAACAACAATCTAGAGATAATTTGGCCCAATTAGGGGAAAAGAATACCAAATTCTTTCACACTAAAACTATGAAAAGAAGAAAATGGAATAATATAGAATGCATTAGGAAAAGCAACAAAGAAATAACCTTCAAAAGACCTAAAATCCAAGATACTTTGTTAGAATATTTTTCTTCGCTTTTCACTGCTCATGCCCCTGCTTCCTTGCCTATCTCTGATCTTTTCACCAATATTTCCCCGCATTTCTCTAAATGATATAATGCACTCCTCAATTGTGTTCCTTTAGGTGATGAAATTTGGTCTGTTGTTAAAAAACTTAAACCAAATAAATCACCAGGACCAGATGATTTCCCAGCTAGTTTCTTCAAACTAAATTGGGAAACAATAGGAGATCAAGTCATCTCCTCTATTCAGCATTTCTCCTCTATTGGTTCTTTGCACCCAGATTTCAATAAAACCTTTCTTTTCCTTATCCCTAAAGGTAGATACCCTAAAGACTCTAGTGGTTTCAGACCAATATGACTGTGTAATACTATAAATAAAATTATAAATAAAATTTTGTCTAATAGAATAAAACCTTTGCTTAACAATTTCATCTCCCCATTTCAAGATGCATTTCTCTCTAAAGGCAAATTTCGACAATATCATTTTTGCTCAAGAAATCATTCATTCCTTTAAGAAAAAGAAAGTGAAGCATGCGGGTATGGGAATTAAGATTGATATGTCCAAGGCTTTTGATAGAGTTGATTGGAATTTTCTTATCAATGCGATGAAAGCCTTTGGTTTTGATGCTAATTTATGCAACTTAATTCATTAATGTATATCAACCTCTTCTATAGCAGTCTTGCTAAATGGTTGTCCTGGAAATTTTTTCAAGCCAACTAGAGGACTTAGACAAGGAGATCCTCTTTCTCCTTATCTCTTTATCATTTTTATGGAAATTTTCTCTAGGCTCCTTCTTTCTAGTGAAGAGGAGAAGATCATTCATGGAGTGCAAATCACTCCAAAAAGTAGTCTTATCTCTCATCTGTTTTTTGCAGATGATTGCCTGATTTTCATTAGAGCTGATCTTAAGGAGAATCATAATATTCTTACTCTCATCGATTCATTTTGTAAGGCATCAGGGAAAATGATAAATTTTGAAAAATCTGGAGTGTTTTTTAGTAAAAAAGTACAACCTAAACACCAAAGAATGATTAGTAAACTTCTTAAGATAAAGAAAATCATCCAAAGGACACATACTTAGGAACACCCCTATTTATAGGTAGGGCCAAGATACAACTCTTTGATTCAATAGTGGAAAAGATGGAACAAAAAATTCAAAATTGGATGGGGAAAACTCTGTCTCAAGCTAGTAAATTGGTTCTCAATAAGGCTACTTTGTCTAGTATGACCATCTTTCAAATGAGTTGCTTCATTCTACCAAAGAAAATCACAAAAAAGTTGACTTTTACAAAGAGATTTTTGGTGGGGGAAGGAAACAGATTATAAGGGTTACTACTCTAAATCTTACTCCTGTCTTTTCAAACCAAAAAGTAAGGGAGGATTAGGATTTAGAAATGCTCACTTCTTTAACTTAGCTATGATAACTAAGTTAGCTTGGAGACTTCTTATTGAGCCCACTGCTCTATGGGATACTCAACTTAAACCTAGATACTTTAGAAATACCTCTGTTTTTAAAGACAAAATCCCAACTACTAGTTCTTGGATTTGGAAATGTATAAGTAAGGGTATACATCTGGTGGAACAAAATATGGGAAATAGGAGATGTGAATAGTACTGATATTTGGGATGACAGATGGATACTTGCATTGGAACATAACCTTAATAGTCTTAGAAACACTACTAATTCTCACTTAACACTTGTGAAGGATCTGATTGATCCAATCACTAAGAAGTGGAACTCTACTTTAATTTTTAATTTGTTTCCTGAACCAATATCTAAAAAGATAATCAACACCAGAATAGCTTGAGATAAACCTGACACGCTTAGATGGCTTCTCACTAAATCTGGTATTTTCTCGGTGAAATCTATGTACAACAAAGCTAACTGAGAGAACTGTGAATCACTACAACTTAGGGCAGCCACATTCTTTCGGAATAGCTTATGGAAACCAAATGTGTCACAAAGAATTAAATTTTTGATTGGAAGTGTTTACAAGGAGCTCTCTCAACTAATTTAAAATCTGTCTAAATTTATGGATGATATTCATCCCAATTGCTCTTTTGGATGTAATGTTGCTGAGTCTGTAGAACACTTATTTATATCATGCCCTTATGCTAAGTCAGTATGGGCTCTAGAGCCATCTCACGTTATTTTGAATTTGCATAGCACAGCATCTTTTTTAGACATTTTATAGGAAGGGATGAGGAACAAAAACCCTAACCTACCTATAGAAATCTTGTTGACAAAGGGTTGGTTTATCTGGAAGGAAAGATGCGATCGAGCCTTTGAACAAAAATTACAATCCAGTACACAAACAAGTTTAGAAATACAAGGATTCCTAGACTTTTGGTATAAAGACAATATCGCAACTAGAAGTTTAACTTTGGATGAAAATAACTTTCTTAAATGGACTCTACCTAGGAAATCGCAGTCTAAGCTCAACATACATGCAGCTTGGATTTCCTTGAACTTGCCTGTAGGTTTTTGTTTAATTTATAGGAATGATGCAGGAGATTTTGAACTTGGCAAAGCCGGACCAATCACATCTGGTACCTCTGAAGAAGCGGAAGCCTTAGGATTGCTTCAAGGAGTGCAATGGGCAGTGGAGGAAGGAATGACGGATTTCACAGTGGAAGGCGATTGCAAGAACCTGTTTGATTACCTGAATGGGAAAGCTTCTCAACTGGAATGGCAGAATCAAACTATTTTGGATGAAGTTAAAAGAACTTTTAATTTGTGTAAAATTTTTTTGGGTTTTTATTTTGTGCCAAGAACTGCAAACAATGTGGCGGATATTTTGGCAAAGGAAGCCAAGTATTTTAGGGATATCCTCATTTGGAGGAAAACTCCACCTTTTTGTATCAACAATGTCCTAGAAGTAGATAAATCAAATGTTGGGGTGGCAGTTAATCCCCTGACATTAGATGGCTTTACTCTTTCTAATGTAAGGGTTACTAACTCCCAAAGTTAGTTGATGTGGAATGCATGTAACTTCCAAAAAAAAAAAAAAATCACATATTCATCAAACAGATATAATACTAGTAAATATATGTTTCCTTCAAAAAAAAAAAAAAACAAAAAAAAAAAAATAGGTTTCTTAAATTAATTATGTTTTTATGATGCACACGTGAATTGCACGTACACTGTTAACTGTGCGGTTACTGAGGTTATAACGGATATGGGGTTTCACCAATTAGCAATTTAAAAAGGGGTAATGAAAAATAACTATTTATTTTGAGGGGGAAACACAAAATCCCCCAAGATAGTATGATATAATGTTTACTTTTTCTATTGTGAAGAAAACTAAGGCCGAATCCTATGAGTGTGGCAAATCAATAGATTTGCCAGTTTTGCACCCACTATGGAGCTGGAAAACAAGCAAACTGGCCTGACTAAGTGGCAAAATTGCCACTTAGCCAGGCCAGGTCGAATCGTTACCGAGCAGTCGAGTCTCAACCGTTCGGTTGAGTGTAGATCTCCCGGTTTTGTCTCCACCGCTGGCGGTAGACACTAGATCGCTAGGTAATTCTTTAATTTTATTTTACTTCTTCTCTCCTACTTTTTGTTATTATAACAAATTTTATTGTAAAAGGGTCCCACAAAATATTATATAATCCTTAAAATTTAATAGCGACCCCACCAAACTCAAACAAACAGATTTTTTATTGATAAGGGTCCCACAAAATATAATAAAATATACTAATTTATTAGAATTTGCCTGTTTTACCGTAGTAAGAAAACTAGTTTGCCATGCCATGTGTGGCATGGCAAAACATCTTTTATACCGACTCCCATAGGAACCGGCCTAACATGGCCCAGAAACCGACAATAATTGAGAAAAAAATACAAAGAAGAAGACGAAATGTCAACTCATGATTTCATGATTAAGTTATCTTTTGCATTGTTTAGGCGAAGACATAAACGAAGTTTTGCATTTGGTGACACCCCATATATAGCAGATGACCAAAAACTAGCAACTAGCCTTTAAGGGTGGCCACGTGAACTTGTGAGTAAGGTTGCACGTGACCTTCAAGGGGTTCGATGAAATCGAAGATAACCACAAATTAGCAAGTAGATAAATCACTGGTTAGACAGGAGTAAGCTTCGGACGCAATAACTGGTGAACGGCTGAACGATAAGATAAGAAGTGGGGGGTTCTTTTCAATCCCCTACTCTCCTTATCGATAATCATTTCTTAGCATACGACTCTCTTTCTCTGATGTTTTTGAAGGTTTATCTAGCAATCATCTGTTTGGTTGTATGTCATTAGTGATTTGTATGTAAAGATATAAAGTGATTGTACTGATATATCCATTCCATGTTCAGTTCAGTCCTCACATTTTCATACCCCACGTTCTCATACACGAACAATATTCCATTTTATCGTGGGGTTTTTAATAAAATATCCATGTGAGGAAATGCATTTAAAACAATGCCCACGTTTTTTTTCTTAATATATAAAATGCCCATATTTTGACCATTTCCGTCCCGCTTTTTTGAAAAAACGGTTGACAGCCGTTAGAGTACAGGTGGCCCAAGTAAAGACGGTTAAACCCCTGAATCGTTTTAGTTTTCGACCGAGTTGAAATGTGAGTCGGCGCCAAAACTCATATCACTATTGTAGTTCTTCTTGCCCAATTTTTGTTAACAAAAGTCTAGCAGATTTGTGTAATTCGGTAAAAATTAAAATGAAATTAATTCAACGACAATTATAACCCCACTGTCAATAACAATGATAATAATTATATAAGGAATGTGAAACCATCGATCCATTCCTTCAATTTTAGTGTTTCCCAATCTGCAGCAAAAAATCCAGGCAAACTTACAAGAGAGCTTGTAACTTGTTTTCAAATAAAAATGCAACATTTTCGTTGTCATATTTATTCTAAGATCCAACCTATACACAAACAGATAATCCAATAAGATTATAGCAAATGAAAACCCGAGTCTCAATGTCATTGGAGAAAATAATCATGACGAAGCACAAATCGTGAAATTACACAGAACAACAAAATTCGAGTCATTATCTTGGTGATTTCATTGTCCATTAATCACCAAATCCACACAAAAAAAAAAAAAAAAAAGAAACACGTAATTCATAAATTAAAAATAAAAAATCAAATTGAATGAGTTCAAAACGAAGAATCATCAATTCATGTAACATTACAATTACCCATTCTATGAAAATGAAGAATCATAGAATCATTGAGATGGAACCTTGTTACAGTTGGTTTTTTGCTACTTCTTTTTGGGTCTCCTCTTCCATAATCCTTCTCTTATATCGATCTCGATTTTCCGTAGCTTTTATGATTTGTAACTCTCTTCGATCTCAATAAAGGAGGAAACAAATTAAGGAAAAAATCTTAAGCTCTAAGAAGAATTTGGAGAGAATTAGGCAGAGAAGATGGAAGGAGGCAGAAAGACTAAGGGACAATTATGTAATTCCAACATTAAAATTGACTAAAAAGTGACGAGTTTATGTTTATCACGAGACTAGGGTTCAAAGGACAATTATGTAATTCCAACATTAAAATTGACCAAGTCAAAGACAAAATACCGAACAAGTTAAACATGACAGAATTATTGACGGCATAAGCATTTAATTAAATTCGAAAAAAACGTGGTCATTTTTTTAATTGCATTTTCCCACATGGACATTTTTTAAAAATTCCCTTTTATCATTGTTTGTACTCCATTAAAATGATTGTTTGTGCGTATGCACAAGCTGTTCCATGACTATGAAATGTGGTTTATTATAGAAACCTATTTGGTTTATGGTAGAAGTACATGATTTTATATAAAAACCCATTTGGCTTATTTGGGAAATCCAGTACGGTTTATAAAAGAAATTCATTTAGCTTAATATGGAAGCCTGGATGGTTTATGATATAAACCCATGGTTTATTAAAGAAACACATTCGGTTTATTAAAGAAGCCCATGGCTTATTAGAGAGGCCTAGTTAGCTTATTTTGGAAGCTTATTCGGTTAATGGAAGAAACTCGGTTGGCTTATTTTGAAAGCCCGGTCTTGTTTATTATTGAAGCCCATTTGAATTATTATGGAAATATAGCTGGCTTATTTTGGAACGATTTTTTGGGCACCACTTTTTTTTGGAGGGGACCATCATTTTACTTTTGGTAAGTTATTTGAAGTAATATGAGGATACCCCTTATCCATATATTTAATTAATACCAAAACTACCATCCTAATTATTTTTTTGTAATGATTATCATTGATTAAGATTTAATTAATTAATAGATGATTTGTTATTAAAAGAAGTAGAATTATTGAGTGACTAAAGTAGTAGATGAAGAAGAAGATGGAGAAAAAAATATATTTTGAGATGGGTGAATATGGAAAAAAAACATCCTTTGGGTACCGAGGTATGCTTGTAACTTAGTTAATGTTGCTATGAATGGCTTAAAATATCTTCAAAATGAAAATTGTAACAAAAAATTTCATCTAGGTTAACATAGTTCGGTTATATTATACGAAGAACATGTAACCGAACTTTCTGCAAATGTAGTTCGGTTAATAAATCCAAAATACACAGGTAACCGAACCAGAGCTTTAATGGAGTTTTTGTTTGTTCGGCTAGTTGATGAAAAATCAAATGTAACCGACCTATTATGTTTGAGGTTACAAAGTTTTGTTCGGTTTGGTCGACTCGACCACGTTGTAACAGAGTTCAGTAGGTTCCCAAACTTTGTACGATTCAGTCATTTATCCGAACCCTTAGTTTTTCCATGCACTTAAAATATATAGGTTCGGCATGATCGTAACATTTATAAAACGTTTCCTAACTCTTTGTTCGGTTAGCATAAAAAATTGCGACTTAACCGAACTCATTATATAGGTTTTCAGAGTAAAGTTCGGTTAGGAATTTATTTTTGCAATTTAACCGAACTCAACATTTGGCTATACAGAGAAGATTTCGGTTTTGAATTTTTTTTTTGCGACTCGAACAAAAAAAAATCTTAGCCGAAGTGTTCTTCGTGTTCTTCATCTTCATGTAAAACTAGGTTTTTTTTCAAAATTATCCTAACTGAACTTACTACTGTAACCTCCATATTCAACCTATTTTGATGACCACTGCTCAAAATTTCAATCAAAAACGAATTAGAAGTAATGGGTTTGTGGGAAAATACTTATGGACGGGTTTGTTTACAAAAGATTGATTTATCGACGATGAAAATTCAATGAATCAATGAAGATGAAAATTTGATGATTTTTATTAACTTTGTATATGATCAGGTTTAGATGATCACAAATTGATGAAGAAGAGAGAAGAAAAATTGCAGAATAGAGGAAGAAGAAGTTGTAGATTAGTTATAATTTTAATTAGGTTATAGGGTAAACTAGTCATTTCCACCTTTTAGCCTTATAACTATAGGTAAGGCCGCCTACTGAATAACATAACTGAGTACGAGGCAATTATACATGCTCTCCGAGTAATAATTGCACTCGGCATTACTGAAGTGAGACTCACGAGTGACTCACAGCTCATCGTCCGACAGATAGATGGGATATATCAGGCCTCCAATGCATGTTTGCAACGATATCTACAACTCACCAAACATTATATTGGGCAAATACCAAACATCACGTTCTGACACCTGAACAGGAACAACAATAGGCACACAGATGCCTTAGCATTCATAACCTCCATGACAATAGATCCGGAGGCTACCAACGTCAGAATTGAGAGAATAATGCTCCCCTACATACCCATAGAAGGAGATATGGAGATCCTTAATGTAGGCACAACGAGCCCTAACGAGGCCTTGCCCGGTGACGATTGGAGAACCCTAATCATAAAATACTTAGCCAGTGGCGATCTCCCAAGCGGAAAACAACTCGCACACAAAGTGATATCCGATCGGGGGAAATTACCGGCTCGGAGATGGCATGATATATAAACAATCAAATCTAGGACCCTTGTTCGGATGCCTTTCCTTTGCCGAGGGGCACGAAATATTAAAAGAAATACATTATGGTTACGCCCGGGAACCATAGTGAAGGCAGATCTCAAGCCCACAAAGCAAGATTACAAGGATACTTCTGGCCTCGCATGAACGAGGACTCCAAGCAAATGGCTAAATCATGCCTAGAGTGCCAAAATTTTGGCAAAATAAGACATGCACCATCAATGGACTTAAAATCTGTCTTAAGCCCGTAGTTATTCGCCAAATGGGGAGTCGACATCGTGGGACCCCTGCGAGTGGAGCAGGCCAGAGAAAGTACTTAATTGTTGCCGCTGACTACTTCACCTAATGGGTATAAGCCCCAGCCCTCAGACACATTAGAGACCATGATGTCTTTAAGTTTCTCTTTGAACACATCATATGTCGCTTCGGTATCCTAACCGCCATCGTGCCAGATAATGGGGCCCAACTCCGAGGGAAAAACATAGATCTCCTTTTTAACTGTTTCAAGATAAGGAAGAACAAATCCACTCCCATCTACCCCGAGAGCAATCGCTAGGCAGAGGCCACTAATAAAACCATCGCTGACATGCTTAAAAAGAAACTAGATGGACATGGGGCTAGCTGGTGTGAGCAGTTACACAATGTCCTTTGGGCCTACCGGACCACTCGAAGGGAAGCAACAGGGATGACACCCTTCGCTCTCACCTATGGCACGTAAGCGATCATACCAACTAAAGCAATGATCCCTACGACTAAGATCAAAGCTTGGAAGAAAAACCTTACCTCGAACATGATACTCTCAAAACTAGACGATCTCGAGGAAAACCGAGAAATAGCCCACCAAAGAATAGAAAATTATCATAGAAATCTAGCCCGAGAATACAATAAACGTGTTCATCAGAGTCAATTTAGCCCATGCGATAAGGTCTGGCACAAGATCCCGCCATACCAGCACGAGTCGGGAAAATTTGCTCCCATTTGGGAAGGACCACTTACAGTCATCGCCAAGGAAGGTGACGGGGCATACAGATTGCTCAAATCCAACGGGGAAGAGTTAGAACGACCATGGAATATTAAGTACCTCAAGCAATACAATGCCTAGAACATGCTCAGAGTGTCAAATTATGAGAACAGGATCTACATCACCACGTGTAAAAAGGTCATGTAACCTTTCTCGAATGTACTAAGCGCTTATAAACCCTCTTTTGAGAATAATAAAATTACTCCTTTTCGAGCACTCATTTCTTTTACTCATTTTATGTTTATTTGATTGTTTCTTTTACTTGTTTGCTTGCTGTTTTTTGTTTAAACTTTCCGTCGTATTTTCTCCATTTGCATTCATACATAGAATAATCATGACATATTTGCATTATAACAAAATCCCATCACGATTATGGCACGGTGCTAGCCACACCTTCCATTCTACAACGAATGATGCGGGTACAATACCTAAGCTGCCCGAGACGGACCATGAGACCTAAGGAATACCATATAGCCAAACAAAGCAAAATGAAGCGGGGGACACCTAAGCTACCTAAGACGGAAAAGACCTAAGGTAATGCCATCACAATCACTAAATCGGATGATGTCCTTCCATAACATGAAATATCCAGAATCAAGGTACTTACCTTTGGCTAAGGCAAGACTCGCTTGACAGAGATATCTCTCTCTAAACAATGGTTAATAAGCAGGTGACTCAAATAACTTATCACTCAACCCAGGGGAAAGTGTAACCTAAACTGGACACTATTAAAAAACCAAGCCCATGAAAGCATCAGACCAAGGCAAGAAGGGAAATATGCCCTACTCAAAGTCCAACACCGTAAGAGATGCGCTATCCAATTAAGGAACTGATCACTCCTTGGCTTTGTCACCCATGGTTGTACCAACAGTATGCATAAAAACATCTCAGAGCCATTAAATAAAAACACACTATATGAAATAATTCAACAATAAAATTTTATTATCATCCACATCAGCAGGTACTTTAATTACAAATATCATTCACCTCAGATACAACACGAGGACACACTCACTAAAAGAGCCAAACGAACTCTCAAATTTATAAATACACAAGGAAGCATCACGATTATGCCTCCCCGGGAGCATCTTGCTCAGTGCTCTTCCGATCCTCGCCCTTAGCAGCATCGGGAGTAACCATGTCATTCGGCAAGGGGCATCTGCGATGCCAATCTTGGATCCACACTGCCATCACGAGCGGGAGCAGCGCTTCCCTCATAGCGCGACATCGGACGCTAAGATACAAAACAGGGGCAAGGTATATATACCTTAACATATTAAGATAGTATTTTATACCTCCGCATCCTCTGTGACAAAAAATATTAAGATAGTATTTTATACCTTTCCTAACTAGGGTCCAGATCCTTTGTGACCAAAAATAGCTCTGTCTCTCTGCCGCCTATTAGAGAGCACCACGTGTATTTCTACTATGTGTTGATTTTATAATATTTCAGCATTAATAATGTTGAGATTATTAGTCCCACATTGTCGGGAATCTAAGATCCGCGGTTTATAATTTCTTAGGGCCTCTCCACTCATTGTCAATTGGTTTTGAATTGAATGCCGTATTTCAACATGGTATCGGAGCAAGCTATTTGCGACGAGTCTTTGACCGCGCCGTAGTCCGCGCCACCCGATTTAATTGTCCACGTGTTAGACCCAACGAGGCTACACGTGAGGGGGCGTGTTGAAATTATTAGTCCCACATTGTCTGGGCATCTAAGATCCTGCGGTTTATAATTTCTTAGGGCCTCTCCACTCATTTCCAATTGGTTTTGAGTTGGATGCCCGTATTCTAACAAATAATTATTTACTTTCGTTTGCCAAAAAGAAAAAGAAAAAAATGATAGTTACTTCTTAGTTTGATTATCCGATAGAAAATTAGAAGTCATCTTCTTACGAGCTATCTCATATTTTCTGAAAAAAAGGTTAACTCCATGAAATCCGAGTAGTCCATCCTTGCCGGGGCTGGCATATAAAATCCCGGCGCTCATGAAAAGAAAAGAACAAAAAAATGATAGTTACTTCTTAGTTTGATTATCCGATAGAAAATTAGAAGTCATCTTCTTACGAGCTATCTCATATTTTTACGAAAAAAGGTTAACGCCATGAAATCCGAGTAGTCCATCCTACCACGGGCTGGCATATAAAATCCCTGCGCTCATGAAAAGAAAAGAACAGTCGGGTAAAGTGTGTTGATGATAAAGATGGTGGGAAATATAATTGATGATCTGCTGGTTTGGGGTTCTGTTTTTTAAGGTAAGGGTCAGTAGGGATTCATGATCTTAAATTGTTTCTCCTTTTATTCATTCTCATAGATTAGTGTTTAAACTTTTGTCGATTTTTTAATCCGATCTGTTTGCTCAGTAAACCTCAATTTTCATGATTGCATGCCTTTGTTTGTTGCTTATTTTCTTATTTCCTGGATTGCTCATGTTATCCCTTATCAGTCTGTTCCTCCCTGTGATCTATTTGGTGAAATATTTGCATATCTTAATGTTCGGCAGTTCTCCGATGAAATTCCATTGTGTATTTTATGGAATTGATTGTTAATTTGCTCCTGGAATTCCATAGTGGTATCTAGATGGAATTGATTGTTAAATTTGCTCCTGGAATTCCATAGTGGTATCTAGATGGAATTGATTGGTAAGTTGAAGTTGATAAGTCGGTGTTTTTACGTTTCATGGATCTGGTGTTGCGAGCTCAGGCAACTCTGTGTTTTACTGTAGCTTATTGTAGTCCCAAGTAAAGTAAATTTTATAATAATAAAAATATAAAATTAATCACTCCCTGGGTGACGTAGATGGTGACGTTAGTTAATAGATTGCGTGTGAGTAACATCGGTGTTTGTTATACCTATGTTGGTTTAATGTTTTTCACCTTTTTCATGTAATTTTCTTGTTCACACGAAGGTTTGCTCTGAATTGAAGTTTAGTTTATCCGAGGTGGAATCATACGGAAGGATTATTTAATTGAATTAGTTTAATGTTGATATAGTCTTAGGAAAGCGGAAATTTATACCTTAATATGCTGTAGGTGTCGTCTTGTACTGTCCCTCTCTAAACACCTAGATAAGTAACGTGTAGGATTTGTGTCGACTCATTAGGAATTTGTGTTGGCTCATTTTGTGGGCCTTGTTTTCTAGAGCGCATCCATATTTATTTTTTTATTTTTTTATTTTTTTTTATTTTTTTTTTGGTAGCTTAAGTATTTGGTGTTATTTGGATTAGTCGGATTTTCTCTTAATTTGTGAATCCCATGGTAGTTTTTTTTGGTATGGCTCGTTTAACACCAAGTTCCCCACCATCCGAAATCACATCCTAAACCTGATTCAAAAATGCGGGATAAGTACGCCAGCCCAGGTATCATCAAATAACCTTCTACTATTTGAATTCTTTTTAGATATTTTTACTATTTAAATTCAGTTTATATATTCTCTCCGGTAGTTTCTATTAGATAATAAACAATTTCAATACCAAATTCGGTTTCCTTTCAAATCTTGAGTTAAAGCCCATTGACATACAATCCTAATCGGGCTTATAGAAATCTCACCCTACCACTAAATTTCACCCAAGAAGCACAACCAAGCCCAAAGCAGTGCTAGGCCCAAGATGAACATTCTAGCATGGAACTGCCAAGGCATCAACAATCAAACCTCTATTCAACACCTACGGGATCTAGTATCTTTGCATAAACCCGATATCCTTTTCCTTTCAGAAACTTTAGCAAATGACCGACATATGTCACATCTCGCTCGATCGCTTCAATTCCAAAACCTTACCTCAGTTCCTAAAGTAGGTCGCAGAGGTGGACTATGTCTTATGTGGAATAACCTAAACATCCGGGTGCTTCTCCAGTCACAAAGTTACATTCACGTCATCATTACTCCACCTGGCCTGGCACAACCGTGGTTGTGTACTGGCATCTACGGCCCTCCTCATCCAGATGCAAGAACAGATTTGAGGCAAGATTTCCCAACAATCTTCCCAATTACCAACATCTCAACTCCGTGGCTCCTACTAGGGGACTTTAATGACATCATGGATCAATCGGAGAAAAAAGGTGGCAGACAAGTCACTTATAGTCAGACTCAACCGTTCCTAACAATGATCGACCGAATGGGTTTTATCGATCTTGGATTTCGAGGAGATCCATTCACTTGGACAAACAACCAACAAGGTCAGGACAACGTCTTGGAAAGACTAGATAGAGAAATTGCAACCCAACACTGGCGAACAGCGAACCCTCATGCAGGAGTCACCCACCTTCCAAGGATTGCATCGGATCACGCACCCATCCTGCTGCACACCAAAGCAATAGACTGGCAAGGGCAAAAAAACTACAAGTTTGAGCATCTATGGCTGACACATCCACATCTCAAGCAAATCGTCGAAATAGCCTGGACACAACAAAGCGACTCAGATTCTACATTGGATCTTCAACTCAAGTTAATCACAACGGGACAAACACTAATGGACTGGAACAAAGACACTTTTGGTCATCTTCCAAAGTTAATTCGAAAATCAACAACACAAATAAAAATGGCTCAACACCAATGTGCTATTCACAACGGTGAAGAACTAAATTTTTGGATACATCGCGAAAAGAAACTACGCGATTATCACCTAACCTTACTTCAATGCCATGCAACATACTGGCAGCAAAGGTCCAGAATTCAATGGCTCAAATCAGGAGACAATAATACCACCTTCTTCCATACCAAGGCAACCATCCACCAAAGCCGCAACAACATAAAGCAATTACAGGATCAGCACAACAACTGGGTCAGTGATAAAGATGAAGTGATCCAAATCATCCTTGATCATTTGACCACTCAATATACGGCCCAAATACAACTTTGGACGAAGAACTCTTTGAAGACGTAGCTCCACAATTGACTCCGTCACAATGGGACCGACTCTCGGCGACAGTAACGATAAAGGAAATCAAGCAAGCATTGTTCTCCATCAACTCTGAAAGTGCTCCTGGTCCAGATGGATACACAAGTAAGTTTTTTAAAGTTTTCTGGGACACCACTCATCTTCAATTAATTGCTATGGTTCGAAGTTTTTTCGGTAATTTGAACATCCACCCTCTCATGAATCATACAAACATCACTCTTATCCCAAAAGTAGACAACCCAACGCAACCATCCCAGTTCAGACCGATAAGCCTCTGCAATGTCACATACAAAATCATCTCAAAAATACTAGTCAACCGCTTACGTCCTCTCCTACCTTTCTTAATAAGTCCATATCAAAGTGCCTTCGTCCCTAAGAGATCAATACATGATAACATCACAATTGCTAGTGAACTATTTCATCACATCAAAACATCATCAACCACTAAAAACCCCAAAATAGCTCTCAAACTTGACATCCAAAAAGCATATGATAGCCTAGACTGGGGATTCATCAAAAAGGCTTTTACAAAATTAGGTTTTCCATCAATATTTGTAGAATATATCATGCTCTGATCAGATCAGTAACTTACTCAGTCAACGTCAATGGTACACCGTATGGATTCATTACTCCTACCAGAGGCATAATACAAGGTGATCCCATATCCTCCTACATTTTCATCATCTGTGCGGAAATTCTTTCAACAAATCTTGCCAAACTGGAAGAAAAAAATCTGATTCAAGGTATCAGAATTTCAAAAAAGGCACCCCCCCATCCTTCACTTAATGTATGCAGATGACTTGCTCATCACATACACTGCTACCCAAGAAAGTAATAATGACCTCCATCGAATTCTTCAATCATACGGCTCTTCAGCTGGTCAAATTATCAATGCAGCAAAATCAACCATCATTCACCGCCCAAGACTACAACAACATCACATAGATAACCTCCACCAATTCTTCGGCATGCCGACTACTTCAATCCCACCTGTATACTTAGGAATTCAATTCAAACATGGGAGGACCTCAAGTCACATCTTTGAACCACTACTCCAGAGATTGGCACGGAAAGCACAAGGATGGATCTCAAAATGCCTTACCCCTGCAGGAAGACTAGTTCTAATAAAAACCTCCTTAACACCAACCTCAAATCACCTCATGCAAGCACAGATTTTCCCCACCCATGTTCACAAACAAATTGATAGGATCACCAGGAATTTTTTCTGGGGTCACGATTCTTCCGTTCAGAATCTTCACCCATTAGGATGAAACAAGCTAAACAAACCAATAGCGGAAGGAGGGCTAGGTATCAGGAAGAGCGGTCATCACAATAAAGCTCTGTTCATTAAAAAAATTTGGAATATTCAAGACCAACCACATTCCATCTGCTCAAGCCTCTTCAACGAGAAATACCTCCACCACCAGCCGATATTGCAAGGTACGACCCACTACTGCCAGCCCACAATGGAAACAAATGTCATCTCTTATACCTACTGTCAAAAACCATATATTTCACCAAATAGTAAATGGGTTGGATACCCCTATCCAAGCAAATTGGATACCCCATTTTCAGAACCTTGATCCAATCCAATGCGACCCAATCTAATATGTCACAGACTTAATCGACCCAATTTCCCATAACTGGAATCACGATCAGCTGAGCATCCTCCCCAACAATTTTACCCATCATATTATAAACATTCACCTCCCCTTAACAACACATCGAGACAAAATTATTTGGCCTCACTCTAAATCGGTCAATATACCACAAAGATCCAGGATCTGTCTAATACAACGGGAAAACAACTCTCTCCCACGACCTCACACTCAACCCCTCCCAAACACAAAATTCTTATGGACCTTACCGTGTCCTCCAAAAATTCAGCTTTTCTTGTGGAAATCTATAAACGAAGGTTTACCAACCTTATCTCTGCTCCATCACATCAATCTCTCAACTTCCAACCTATGCCCCCGTTGCAATTCTGAGCCTGAAACACCTAATCACATGTTGATTCATTGTCCAATGATTCTGTCCACTTGGAACACCCTATCTAACCGCATATCAGCAAACCATCCCCAAGGTAACCACCAACCATTTATCATAAACCACCAAACAACAATTTTGAATTGTCTGCAACCTCGAGGTAATACCTCTTCTATCACATCTTGTTGTTTCCTCTCTGGTCTATATGGACTACCGGGAATGAGCTTGTATTCAAACAGAAGCAATCCACCCATGACGACATCCTGGCGAGATCTTTTGCACACCAACATGAATTTGAATGGGCAAAAATGACCTCCCCTCCAGTTCTCCCCGGGGAGATTCCTTCCGGATTCACAACAAACATCACAAAATCCCATGCAACCATTCAAGTGGGTTGGAGTATATCACCACCAAACTGGTATAAAATAAATACTGATGGTGCAGCGAGAGGCAACCCGGGTATGGCGGGAGCAGGATTCATTTGCAGGAACTCGAGCGCGCACACGGTACTGACTCTTGCACAACCTCTAGGTATAACCACAGCATTAACAGCGGAAACATGGGCAACAGTGTTAGCAACCAGAAAGACAAATGAAAGAAATTGGAATAAAATCATATTGAAACGGACTCGGAAAATCTCGTGCACTTCATCAATAATCCAAGGTAAGCTCCATGGTATATCTCTGAAATGATTAAGGAAATCATACATCGAATGCGACAAATTCCATGTTGTGCTATTCAACATAACTATAGAGAATGAAACCAAGCCGTGGATGGACTGGCAAACTTTGCAGCCGATGGTAGCCAAGCCAGAAACCTATCAACATCAATTTGGGATCGGACGAATCCGGCTTTTCTTAATCACATTCTTTTGAGCGACTCTATGGGAATCACATTCCCGCGTGTAATAACATTATAGTTGGTTTTTTTATTAATTTCATGCTTCAAAAAAAAAAAAAAAATCTCATATTTTCTAAGATTTATGATTTAAAAATTAGCAAACCACAACACTTGTTATTGGGGGGTTTTAAGTAAATAGGATTCGGTGTTTAAATTAAAGGATAGAAGGGGCAAGAAAAAAAGTCAAAGAGTTGAAATTAAAGGTTTTAGGGTATGCATCTAAAAGAAGGGGGTTTCTGCTAGGATTCGGTGTTTAATTAGGTTTCACATAAGAGATTTTCTTTATGGTCAAGAAAGAGAACTTAATGGAATCAAAGATATTCGTTATTTAAAAAAAAAGTTAGGGCTTTATTTCCTCAAAATCTTTGATTAATCTTCGTTTGATAATTTTCATCAAAAAAATCATCGTTGATTCATAACAGCGATATTTTGGATCTTGAGTTGGGTAAATGGGTTTTATCATTTACTATGAATTTCTACCTAATGAATTGTTTGAAGATCCCGAAAGGTACCTGTAAAGAGATAAATGCTATACAAAGGGACTTCTTGTGGAATAAGGAACGAGATAAGTCTAAATGATTATACTACATTGCTTGGGATGCTGTCAACAAACCAAAGGATTTAGGGGGTTTGGGATTCAAAAATACGGAGTACTTTAATCTAGCTATGATCTCTAAAATTGCTTGGAGATTAATTGAAGAACCAAACTCTCTTTGGAGCGGCTGTAAGAATATTTCTACATTGGAAATATCTTGTTGGTCCATGTGAAATCTTTGGCTAATTTAGAATATGGCTAAACATGTTGGTTACATATATTGGGGTCCTTTCATATTCCCTCTTCCTTGATGGACGGTCGAGATTAAATGACAAAACTAAATCCTATGAACCTTGGTCCTCCTTCTACCTATAAAAGGAACTCTATAACCATCATAATAGAGTTTATGAATTTTCTATTATTCCATTACACAAAAAAGAAAAAGAGGGTCAAGAAGGAGAAACTAAGAGTTTCTCAAGGTATTCTATTTCACGGGTGTTCTTCTTTGGACATTTTGGATTCAACCAAATGGCTTGGTATCCTTCCTAACACAACTATGCTTATGATGTGATTATCATGATTGTTCAAAGATCCTTTAAATATAAAAATAATTCTTATATTTGGCATCTAGAGCCTGGTTTAGAACTCCATGATTGTCCTTGATGATTGTATGCAAATGTTGTGATGATTTGAATCCATCACCATGTCTCTGTTTTGATTTCTAATAATCATGTTTATGTTTATATACCATGAATCTCTAAGATATAATGAAAATATTATCATATGAATAATGATTTATATATCTTTGTTTTGTACGGTCTCTTGAAATGGAAATACACATTCATATGTATGCTTCATGACATGTATGATTGATTTGTGGTGTTTGACTTATTTGAAAATAACATGATTTTGTGTGATCTACTGGGTTAACATGATTCAATATGATGATATGATGTGATTTGTTTAAGATCAATAACATGTTCTATTTGATTCATGTGTAAAGTCAAAACACCGTTTTGATAGTCATAACGTATGCTAGGAGGGTTAAACAGTATTCATTGTGAAATGTAATTTTCATTTTTCGATTCTGTAACGTATGGGCTCACTGTAATGTTAAGTAAATTTTTTTTTTTGGGCGTGGCCTACATAGGGTTAAACGGTATTATTTGTTTTCAAAGGTCGGACATGAGATGTTCGTCTGACCATGAAGAGAATTTTTTTTTGAAGTGTCTGTTTGACTTCCACTTATTAATTAATAATAAAACTTGGGCTATTAATTTTTGAAACGTCTATTATTAATTTTTGAAACGTTTATTATTAATTTTGAAACGTCTATCATTAATTTTTGAAACGTTTATTATTAATTTTTGAAACGTCTATCATTAATTTTCGAAACGTTTATTATTAATTTTTGAAACATTTATTATTAATTTTTTGAAAATTTGAAGTGTCCCTTTGGCTTCCACATGTTGACCTTGACCGTTTGACCATTGACTTTGAATGCTTGCTTTTGGTTGTAAATGTGATTTAATATGAACATTCATGAATCGAACATTATTGTATGACAGTGATTGTAACATGTGTAAGTTATTAAAAAATGTTTGAATTGTATTCACTTTAGCCATCACCACAGTGATACTAAAGTATTATGTTATATTAGAATGTCATTGTAAGAAATTAACTATTTAGTCATACATATTAGAATGAAAAGTTACCCACAGGTTGCTCTAATTCACATGTTTGAACTAATATTATGATTATATATGTAACTATGAAAGGCATAATATCCACAGATGTTTGTCTTTGCTTACTTATATATGTGTGAATGTTTTTATGACTTTATGACATGATTGTTGTTGTTTTATTAAGATTCTACCCACAAGAGTTTCTTAATTTGTATGTGTGTGAGTTTGACTTTGTGTATCTTTGTCATGTTTTCTGACTTCTAGTTCTAAGTCTTTGCATTCGTATACTTCTTCATCCCATTTTTCAATGACACCAACTTCTCGAATGGAAAGAGAATGTTGAGTTCACTTTGGGTGTGCGGGATATTGACCTTGCTCTCCTAATTGAAAAGCCAATTATGAGTGATAAGAGTTCCCCGAAGATAAGGATCTCTTAAAAAGTGGGAGAGAAGTGATAGACTGAGTATACAGTTGATGCGAATGCACATTGATGCAAACATTAAAGGATCACTTCCCGAACCTAAAAATGCTAAGGACTTTATGGAAATCGTAAAGGAACGCTTTAAAACAGCGGATAAGTTTGGGAAGTTGATGGCTGATCTGACCACCATGAAGTACACGGTGTAAGGTCAATGCACCAAACACGTGATAGAAATGCGTAGCATTGCTTTGCTAAGCTCACTTGAGATGAAATTAGCGTGGATGAGAACTTTCTTGTCCAATTCATTCTCAACTCGCTACCTCCTCGGTATCCGCTTTTCAAGTGCATTACAACACTATTAAGGAAAAGTGGACTGCAAATGAACTTGGAAACATGCTAGTTCAAGAGGAAGCGATGCTAAACCACAAGGGCTTAATCAAGCACATTTCGTCAATCGAGGAGTGAACAATAAGCGCAAGCCTGGAAAGGGCAATAAGGGAGCACCACGAGAATAATTGGTCAACTTTGAAAAAGAAGAAGGCAAAGCAAGATGACAATAAGTGTCGTTTTACGTAAGAAACCGGTCATTTTCAAAAGGATTTCACTAAGCGTCAAAATGGTTGAAAATAAAGGTAATCCTTTGGGATTAAGTAGCTATTTTGAAACAAATTTGACCAGTTAAAGAATCTTCTTTATCATGGTGGTTTGATTCGGGTGCTAATGTTCATGTTTCTAATTCGATGCGGGGATACCTTTCAACCCAAATCACAAACCCGAGAATGAAAACTTCCTTTTTATGGGCAATGGCAATAAAGCCCCGATTAATGTTGTAGGCACCTATCGTCTGATTCTAGATCATGGATAATTTCTTGATCTGGAAAACACTCTTTATGTTCCAACTATTTCCCGCAATTTGATTTCAGTTTCTCAACTAGAAGACAAGGATTTCAATTTCAAATTGCAAATGGATGTTTTAGTTTGTTTAAAGATTTTAAAATTATTGGTTCTGGTTATCTTTTTGATTTTGATGGTCTTTACAAATTAAATTTATCACCGTCATCAATACCTGGAACCTATTTAACCATGCATCATAATGATAGAACTGAACGTGTTGAGGGTAATTCCTCATTCTTGTGGCATAAGAAGTAGGACATATATCTCGTGAAAAGCTTCAAAGATTGGTAAAAGATGGGATTCTACAGAACCTTGATTTTACTGATTATAAAAGTTGTGTGGATTGTATTAAAGGAAAGATGACAAAACACACAAAGAAAGGTGCCACAAGAAGTTCGAACTCCTTGAAATAATACATACGATATTTGTGGACCCTTCGACGTTCCAACTTTTGGAGGAGAAAAATATTTTATCACCTTTATTGATGATTTTTCACGTTCTTGTTATCTTTACTTATTGCATGATAAGTCTCAAGTTTGTGAATCTTTGTAGAGCAATTCATTACCGAAGTTGAGAGGCAATTAGAAAAGAAGGTGAAAATCATTAGGTCGATAGGGGTGGAGAGTATTATGGAAGGTATGACGAAACAGGACAACATCTGGACCTTTCGCTTTACTTCTTCAAAAGCTTGGAATTGTTGCTCAATACACAACGCCGGGTTCACCTTGGCGAAGAATGGTGTAAGTAAAGGAGAAATCGTACTATAATGGAAATGGTTAGAAGCATGATTAGTCATGCGAGTTTGCCCTTAAGTTTGTGGATGTATGCTCTTCGTTATCTTTGTGTACATTTTAAATAGAGTTCCAAGCAAAGCGGTTCCAAAGACTCCTTTTGAATTTGTGGAAGGGTTGAAACCTAGTTTAAAACACCTGCAAGTTTGGGGTTGTTCACAGTGAAGCGAAAGTTTATAATCCCAAAGAAAAGAAATTGGATATGAAAACATTAGCGGTTACTTTATTGGTTTTCTGAAAAATCCAAGGGGTATATTATTTATTGTCCTAACCATAGTATGAGAATTGTTGAAACTGGAAATGCAAAATTCATTAAGGATGGCGAAGTTAGTGTGAGTACACCGAGTGCGAAAGAAAAGTCTATTCAAGAAATCGAGTAATAATCCCTTTACCTCGATTTCTACGGATATTGTGACTCCTCCGGTTGTTGAACCGTCGATGATGGAGAAACACAAATAACGGACCGGAGCTTCATGATGATACTATTGCCCATGAAGAAATTGTAGGACAACCTCAAGAAGTAGCCTTAAGAAGATCTACTAGAGAACGACAAAGGGCTATTTTCGATGATTATGTGGTTTATCTACAAGAATCGGATTTTGATTTAGGGATTATGAAATATCCAGTTTCTTATTCACAAGCTATCAAATGTAGTAATTCTGGTAAATGGATTAATGCTACGAAAGTAGAGAAAAAATCGATGGATGATAATGGAGTCTGGGAATACGTTGAATTGCCCGAAGGACACAAAGCAATCGGGTGTAAATGGGTCTTTAAGACCAAACGCGATGCTAATGGCAATATTCAATGTTATAAAGCTAGGCTTGTAGCCAAAGGTTTCACTCAGAAAGATGGCATTGATTACAAAGAGACTTTTTCTCCCGTGTCAAAGAAAGACTCTCTCAGAATTATTCTGGCATTAGTAGCTCAATATGACCTTGAGTTACATCAAATGGATGTGAAAACAACTTTTCTTAATGGTGAGCTTGAAGAAGATATTTACATGTGTCAACCTGAAGGTTTTGTCCTAGAAGGACAGGGAACACATGGTCTGCAAACTTAAGAAATCAATTTATGGACTTAAGCAAGCCTCCGGGCGGTGGTATCTAAAATTCAACGAAACCATTCAAAAATTTGGTTTTAAAGAAAATGTCGTAGATCCATGCATATATCTCAAGATCGGTGGGAGGAAGTTCATATTTTTGGTATTGTATGTAGATGACATACTACTTGCGAGTAGTGATCTTGGTCTTATGCATGAAACTAAGGAATATCTCTCGAAGAATTTTGAAATGAAAGATATGGGTGAGGTTTCTTATGTGATTGGGATAGAAATATCCCGTGATAGATCACTTGGAACAGTATCAATCTCACAGAAAGCATATATCGAAAGAATACTAGAGAGGTTTGAGATGAGTGCATGTAAGCCAAGCATAGTTCCGGTTTCTAAAGGAGACAATTTTGGACTCAATCTTTGTCCTAAGAATGAATCTGGGAACGTAAGCAAATGGATAAAATCCCTTATGCTTCGTGGTGGGAAGTTTAATGTATGCTCAAGTTTGCACACGACCCGATATCGGCTATATAGTTGGTATCTTTGGGAAGATACCTTGTGAATCTGGAATGGAACACTTTGGAAAGCTGCAAAGAAAGTTTTAAGGTACCTGCAAGGAACAAAGAATCATCGTCTCACATTTACGAAGACGGATCAATTTGAGTTGGTTGGCTATCTGATTAGATTTCATGGGATGTAATGATACTCGAAAGAGCACTTTTGGATATCTTTTTGTATTATTTGGAGGAGCAATATCATGGAAAAGTGCAAAAGAGTCTATTCTCACCGGCTCAACAATGGAAGCTGAATTTGTAGCATGTTATGAGGCTACAAATCATTGTTCATGGCTAAGAAATTTCATCTCAATGTTTGGAGACCTAAATTTTGCCTCCGCTTTGTGAAACTTTCTTTGTGATAATGCCGCGACAAAGTATTCTTTTCAAAGCACGCTAGATATACTAAGGGTTCAAGACACATGGATCTAAAGTACCTATGCGTGAAACAAGGCATTCGAGATGAAAAAGTTATTCATTGAACACATAGGCACAAAACTTATGATTGCGAGATGCATTTACGAAGCGTTACCTCCTAAGACCTTTTTGGAACATGTTGGAAACATGGGTCTTGAGGAGTAACAAACAATTAGTTTCACTTAGACTTTTGCTTATGTTTGAACACTTATTGAGATCTTATTATTGTTATTTTTCCGAACTTATTTCTCAGTATCCACTTTAATATACTTTTATGTTATTGGATGAATGTTACGAGAAATTGTTTTCTTTTGAAGACATTCTTGGACCATTATGATATCCCTATTTAAGGCCTGATTAAGTAATTTGCTTGTGTTGTGGTACATGGAAGGGAACATGTTGATAACAAGACAATGTGCCACCTCCATGACTCGCATAAGTAATTTTCTTAGTTGAGGTATTACGTTTAACCATTATATTTGTTTAGCAATTATGCGCGCTTATGTTTTTCTACGATTAACCGTTAAATAGATTATCACATGGACCAGTGGGAGAATGTAAGAATATTTCTACATTGGAAATATCTTGTTGGGCCATGTGAAATCTTTGGCTAATTTAGAATATGGCTAAACATGTTAGTTACATATATTGGGGTCCTTTCATATTCCCTCTTCCTTGATGGACGGTCGAGATTAAATGACAAAACTAAATCCTATGAACCTTGGTCCTCCTTCTACCTATAAAAGGAACTCTATAACCATCATAATAGAGTTTATGAATTTTCTATTATTCCATTACACAAAAAAAGAAAAAGAGGGTCAAGAAGGAGAAACTAAGAGTTTCTCAAGGTATTCTATTTTACGGGTGTTCTTGCTGGACATTTTGGATTCAACCAAATGGCTTCAGGTATCCTTCCTAACACAACTATGCTTATGATGTGATTATCATGATTGTTCAAAGATCCTTTAAATATAAAAATAATTCTTATAGCAGCACCATGAAGGCATCTCATTACCCAAATCAGGAAGTTATCAGAATGGACACCAAACCAAAGAATACTGATTCTTGGATATGGAAAGGAATTCTGGAAGGCATCTCTTGCATTCAAAAATACTATATTTGGAAGATAGGGGATGGCAAAAGTATTCACATTTGGGAGGATAGATGGATCAATAACCTACCTGACATAATCCAAAAACCCCCTCAATGCCCCCCAAGCCTCAAAACAATCAATCAACTTTTAAATACCTACGGAGAGTGGGACACAAACATCCTAGCTCTTTGGTTTACCCAAGATATTCAAGATCTCATTCTCCAGACAAATCATAACCCTAACACTGAAGACTCTATAAGATGGAGTTTAACTCATACATGGAATTTCTTGTTAAATCCTTATATGATAAGCAAATCAATGACAAGTATGCTAATGATACTCTAATAGCTCCTTGGAGACAAACTGGAATCTTAATACAAGTAGAAACTCTTTTAATTAATACTCGATTATTTAATAAACTCTCTCAAATAATATTTTTGGCCGGTCCCGAGTCGGGGACAACGTGCCAAATTAATAATTGGCTAAAATTACAAGATAATACTTTTTTGATTACCTATGTAGGCCCCATATGAAATATAAATTAATAATAGCCTTGTTTCGTGTAGGGGCTCTATCGTAGAACTTTCATCATCTTATTCCACATCTTTATCAGTTCCCATAACGTTCTCGATTATTTCTTCATCGGTTAACAACGTTCTCGATTATTTCTTCATCGGTTAACAACTATGTAACTTCATTTTCTTCCGGATAGTTTAGGACATCTTTGACATTCATTAAATTGCGATAGCCCAACTTCTCGATCAAATTTTGCAAGTCTTGAGTGACTTCACTGTCTGTATGTTCATCCAAATTGTTTAAACTTGTGTTTAGATAGGAAATAAAATATATGATTGAATATTGTGTTTATAAAGAACAATATAATTTGGTATTGATATTGTATTTATATAGGAATTATAAAATATATGATATGGTTTTTTTTTTTTGATAGCTTGGTACAGTGGTCCCTAGACTACTCCTAAATCTCATTCATTTAAGAATTTTAGCAATTACAAGGGTTCGAACCCCACCTCCATTGATGAAAGGAGCATGATATGGTATTTTGTTTGTATATAAACTAATTATTTGATATGAAATTTATCTATAAGTTAATAAAGTATTAATTAATATATAAATTAATAGTTATTAATTTATCGGTTAATTAATATCTCGGTTAATTAATAAATTTTGATGGTCCCGACATCATTAATTTATAGAGTTTCTACTGTACTACTCCAGCTATTCAACTCTTTACTTGGAAATGTGGCCATGGCATTCTTCCAACCAATGCCAAGTCATCTAGCATTCTGCGCTACATTGATCTCATATGCAACTTCTGCAAGTATGCTCCTGAAGACATCACACGTGTCCTCTTGACTTGCCCATTTGCTTCTGATGTGTGGGCAACTCTCTTTGGGGAGAATCATCAACTATTTAATGCTTATACTTCCTTCCATGATTGGTTCAACAGTTGGTTTATTCCCAGCAATCCCATTGTTAGCTGGAATGCTACTTTTACTACTATTTGTTGGTTCATCTGGAAAGCTAGATGTGATTTGGTTTTCAGAAGCATAAACCCTTCTGCTGCTACTACTGCTCTGAAAATCACTCAACATCTATGTAACTTTTCTAGAGTGAATCATAACCCTGAGCATATTCTAAATGATCTCTATTACCAAGAGAATTCCAATGATCAGAACCTAAGGCTTAGCAGTATGATTAGAAAAAATAAAGAAAAATTTAGAATCACTATTAGCATACACATTTTGGAAGTTCACAATAATATGGATAATAGTGATTTACCATCTTATACTAACTTTGCTTTTATGGCAATGTCTTTCACAGGTCAATGTATGGGAGCAAGGAACATCAAAGACACTACAACTGGACTCAGCAGAGCAAGCAGAGGAGCTCATCTAGCACTGACCTGAAGCAAAGAAATGCAACAGACCAATATAGACTTTGCAGCAGAGGAAGAAGAAGTATTACAAGCAATTCAAACAGGATACAACTTAGAAGTTCGGGAAAGATTTCAAGGAAGATTTACTCAAAGCACTGACAGGAAGTTTGAAACAATAGACTTTGTTTTAGGCAAGCTTATCAAAATAGCTCCTCAGCAAAACACTCTCTGACCAACTTAGCTAGGCTATCTAGTCACTCTCCTTTACTAAAAACTTCTACCTGCGAAAAGGGTTACTTTTGTCTGCTTTACTGATTTCTCTAAACAATGTTTTTAAGGATAACTCGTAATAACTCTAAAATTATTGACAGGGGCATCTTGGAGTTAGACATAGCCCAAATGATCACCAGGTTGTTCCCTTGAGTAGGTAGCTCTGTTGAGCTGATCTTCTCTTTTCTTATAAATTTTTTTTACAGAAATTCAATCAATTTTAACAGGGTTAAATGGAGTGAAACGACTGTTAAAACTACAAACACGTGTCCATTTTTAAGAGGTTGGGAGTCAATGTGATATAGAACAAATATAGCAAACTGAAAATGGGACACACGCAACAATAAAGATTCCTCAAACTGTTGGGAACTTGAAAGGAATGAATGTGTCATGTGGGGTTTCTTCATATATTCAATGTGAATGACTGAGTGTGGAGTTTATGGAGGTTCAGGCTAGCAACTTGGCGCTAGCCTAACCAATCCAGCCTCATCTTCTCTTCTGTGTGTGTGTGGTGGTGGTGGTGGGATGGGCATCATCTCCATTGGCTAAATTAGAACAAAGTGTACTATCGCAATCCAACTTTTTCATTTGTCTATTGCCCATTAATTTACATTCACATTATAGGTGTTTGTAAGCAAACTTCTTAATCCAACTTTTTTTCTTTTTCTTTGTGTGTACCAGCCACCAATTATGTTTCATTTATTACAGTCACATTGTAGTGAAGAAAGTTCCCCGTCTTAATCCTACTATTTGGTTTTATGTTATCAGTGATTTTATGTAAATGTAAAACGTGATCCTACAGACATGATATTTTGATTCCATGTTCGGTTCAGTTCGGCCTCACATTCTCAAACCCCACATATACAAACAGTATTTCATTTCATCAGCTGATCATCGTACTGCATTTCCTTGTGGCTTGTCCAAAAATGATATTTGCTCCGCCTCAAAAGGAACTGTAAATTGGTGTTGATGTGGCTAGAAAAACAAAAACTATATTTAGTTGATTGCTTACGTTAAGGCTTTAGACTAATCTTATCTTATCTTAAATTCATCTCGTGTTGAGTTTTATGCATTTAGACTAATCTTATCAAAAGGTTTCCGCACCAGCCTACAACTACTTTTTAGAGAAAATGGGTCATTTGTCCAAAAAAATTTAAAACACGGTTCAAATGGACAAGTAAAAAAAAGTACGGGTGAAATAGCGAAAAAAAAAAAAAAGCAAGGATGAAAGCTGGATTCATCGACTTATACTTAAAAAATAAGCGAGGATGAAACTTGGATGCATCTGTGTAAAATAAAAATAAGAAAAATATTTGAAAATGGACGAGGATAAAGCTGGTTACATCCTGCGCCTATTTTTAAATTTTGTCAATTTAAACTTGATATCTTTTTAATTTTTGGCTATTTAAAACGGTATGAAAACTTAAGTGTCTTTTTCACCCAGGAATTGTTGATTTTGGTCTTTTTGACCAATTTTGTGTATTTTTTATCTCTTTTTACAAGAAAATGATAAAGAATTTAACGTTAATCATTAATTAGTAGTCAATTCAAAACATTATTCGAATGCCAGTTAGAGTTCTACAATTTCGCAGGTAAATGATTTACTTCCCCTCTCTTTTTGTACTGGGGAACAAAAGGTATAAAATAAAAGTAACTAAACTACACCACATCCACTCTATCAGTTTCATGGAATCGAAAAAGACTGATTATTTATTTTATTTATCTTTTTGTTTCGAAAAAAATGAAGAATAAATTGATCTACTTAAATTCATTTAACGGAGAGTTTACGTTGAACGGGTATTCAATGATGATTATGTTATTAAGAAAATAATTTCTAAGAGGATAGATGATAGAATTTTTGGATGAAAAACAAAATGGAAAATGGAGAACCACGAAAACGTGAGTAGCATTGAACACCTTCTTCCCTCCACATCTAAAGGTGTATCTTTACCAACTACTACAACTGTCGGTGATTAGCTTCCCTATATGTATGTATCTGTTTTAGTCTCTACTTACTCGTTCATTCAGCAACTTTTCACATTCATGAGCTCCTTCCCTGTTTCATTTTCTGATTGTTCATCGGGTTTAGATATGACGAAAAACGATATAAAGAATCGAAATATGTTTTTAGTCTCAACTTCATTTCATTTTCTTAATTATTTTCAGTATTGAATGAGATTCTGATTGTTAACATTTGATTATTGTACGTTCATATGTTGAAGGAATCGAAATATGGTAAACGAGCTGAGATACTCAAAGAACGAGTAAGAGAAATGTTCAATGGATGTCCTTCGTCTGATTTATTGAAGTTGATCAACATCATTCAAAGGCTAGGAATCAGTTACTATTTTGACGATGAAATTAAAGCTGGTTTGTGCACCGTCAAGGACGAGCATAACGATTGGGAGGAAGAGGATCTATTTATGCAAGCTGTGAGTTTTAGGCTTCTTAGACAACATGGCTATGAGGCTTCTCAAGGTACGTATATTACTGCACAAACTGTACCGTTCTTGGATATACCATTTGCACGGAACTAGTATGTTTTTGGCGGTGTCAAAATTTAGGCTTCTTAAAAGGCTAACCCCTATGGGCTAGATTGGACTGCTAGATTGGCCAAAAAGTGTTGCAAATCACGCAAAAAGTGTGGGGAAAAAAGTTAACACTCAATACGTTACTTTTCTCCTAGCATTTGCTCGCAGTCCAACTATCAGCGAGATTGAAACGCTGAATAGTGCGGCGCTCAAAAAAGTGGTGTAAACGCCGAACAATTCAGCGCTGGATGTTTTTAATTAAATGTGTCTGATAGAGAGAGAGGAACATATATCTTATAGCTAATAGCTAGTTTACTGATGGAAAGAGAGACTGGAGAGGAACGTATAATGAGTGGACTGATGGAGAGAGAGACCATAGCCTAGTTAGTAAGTTAGCGAATGATTCGCGAATTTTTCCATATCAAATTTTACCGTTTTATTCGCAAGACGTTTGCAACTTCTCAACCCAAGTCGCGTATTATGTGGCATTCCGGATTATTCGCGAATCGTTCACGCAATTTTACGTATCCGAATCTAGAATGATACGCCCGCTTAATTCGCCATAAATTCTTTAGCTTTTACGTTTTAAAGGCCCCACTTTTTGGGGTTTCTGCCTCAGGGCATACACGACCCAACATTAGGCGTTGTTGTAATTTTTATGAAATAAAAATGGTGAAAAAATTTGAAGGTGAAGGTGAGAGAGATCTCAAACTCGGCCCGACCAAGCATCTAAACCACTATCTGGCGTCTCTTGGATGACTAATGTTGTATATATTATTAATATCATCATATTAATTTTATTTTTCTTTAAATAACTCACATATATGCATAAAAATTGGTCTATGACCTTATAAATATAAATTATTTAGTATATATAGATATCGAATTTTGAATAGAACTCACATTTATAAATCGAATTATACACGTACGTATCTTAAATTCCGAATTACGACGAATCACGTCCACGTTGACCGAATCTTAATCAATTTTACAAAACCGTATAATACTCGTGACGTTCATTGCCCAGATACGTTTTAGAATTCGAACCGCTAACTAGGGACCAGAGAGACTAATAGCTAATGAGTGGAATGAGTGGACCTAACGTATCAAAAAGTGTGGAAGAGAGCACGTGGAAGAGAGATAAAGCAATTGGAGTGGATCGAAATATGAGTTGATTTAACATATCCGTACGAAAAGAGAAGAAATTTCTGACGTTGTTTGGTTCAGCGTCGCTGACTGGTCGAAACGCTGTTTGGTTCAGCGTCCGGCGTTGTTTCATTCAACGACTATCTACTAGATTAGCCATCCCATAGAACTTAGGAGGTTGCCCATACTGACGTGGATGGCCAATCTAAAAGTATCAACTTATAGGACTTAGCCAAACACGTTTATTGTTTCTAATAATAAAGTAAAAAAAAAAGCACGTTGTCGTTTACTTCGTTTATCATTTATGTTATTGAGACATAAAAATAAGGGTCTATTGATTGATTCTATAATTTCAAACGATTTAAAGGATTTCAGAAAGATAAATTCAATCAACTCTTAATCAGTTTCCAATCCATGTAGATGTTTTTAAGAAGTTCATGGACGAGACAAGATCGTCATCAAGAGATGTGATTATGAAGACTTGCGTGGAGAACAGTAAAGAGATTGAAGGGATTTTAAGTGCATATGAAGCTTCCTTCTATGCTTTCCAAGGCGAATCTTTTTTAAAAGAAGTCCGAGAATTTACTGGTAGCCTTTTGAAGGAGTATTTAACATTGATGGAAGAAAATTTATACACTAAGATGATCAAGCATGCCTTGGAGCTTCCGCTGCACTGGAGGTTGCAAAGATTAGAGCCCAGATGGTTCATAGACATATATGGAATGATGGATAATATGGACCCATTACTACTTGAATTTGCAAAACTGGATTACAACATGGTCCAAGCAATTTACCAGGAGGATCTAAAGTACATTTCGAGGTACATGTATCTGTAAACTTAATCAATACGCATGCTTCTAACGTTATATTTCGATTTCCCTTTATATCCGGGGGGGCGGATCTATGATCCAAGGTAAAGAGAACAAATACGTACTGTACTGTGAACATATTCATTGTGGGATTAAACGTTGAAATGCACAAAACAAAATAAATAAAAAGTTTGTTTTTTTTTTTTTTTTTTTTGGTAGAAATTTATATGTCTTTCACCTTGATTCTTAATACGAACAGGTGGTGGCAGGAGTTAGATTACTCGAAAATATTAAAATTCTCTAGAGACAGATGGGCAGAGTGTTACTTATGGGCAGTGGAGCTTAACATTGATCCCAGGAAGTTTGGAAACTACCGGAAATATATAGCAAAACTCAGTGTTATACTATGTACAATCGATGATATGAATGATATTTATGCTTCTCAAGATGAACTAGACATGTTCAGTGATGCAGTCGAGAGGTTCCTACTACATAACTAATATTAGATTGGATTTATGTTGAATTGTTGGTGATATCTGAAATGATGCTCCTTTTCTAACTTTTGCAGATGGGACATCAAAAACATAGAAGATCTTCCATACTATATGAAAATATGTTTCATGGCAATGTTTAACACCATCAATGACATAGCTTATGACATTCTAAAGAAGCATGGTTTCAATCCCCTGTCATACTTCAGAACATCGGTATATCTATCATGTTTTCATTCTTTTGTTCTTAAATATACTTCCAGTGGCGCCTGCATACAGTGACCAATAACTATATATTCGTTCTTGATATCAGATGGCCATTTCAGCAAATTATATAAGGAAGAGAATAAATGGCACGAGTACACACCAACACTTGAAGAATATTTAAACACAGCATGGCTTTCTGCCGGAGGGGATATATTATGTACTGTTGCTTTCTTTGCACTAGTAAAGGAACCGACTAAGGAGGCATTGGAATGCATAAGGAACATCAATCTATTGGATATAAGACGTTATACACATGAGATTGGGCGGCTTTTGAATGATTTAGGAACTTCGTCTGTACGTTCTTACATATAACACAATAAAATGTCTATATCGATCCATCTATATTGATATGAAAATACTATTATTACCTCTTCTAGATATATATATTTCCTAATAAAAATATTGACTTGTGTTGTGCACATAGGATGAGCTTGCGAGGGGTGATACACCGACATCAATCCAATGTATCATGCATGAGACTGGTGCTAGTGAATCTGCTGCTCGTGAACATATAGTGCGCCTTATAAATGATAAGTGGGAGATGATAAATAGTGATAAGATTTCTCGATCTATTTACCCAGAGTTGTTTATTGATGCTGTACAAAGTTTGACACGTGGGTATCATTTCTATTACTTGCTTGGAGATGGGTTTGGTGTTGCTGCAGAATCTTTGCTAAAGGGTCACCTCATATCATTGTGCTGTGAACCTATTCCCCTTTCATATGAAGAAGATACACCACCTATTTGAATCACTTCTTCTGGAGTTTGTTGATTCAGATATTTCTGATCCTTGATTTCCCTTTAGAGCCTTTGGTTTATTTGTGATATGTGTTTTCTTTCGATCACTTTATCAGTTATATACATACTAGAGAGACTGTTTAAGTTTCCCTGCGTGTTTGACGAAGTATTTTAAAGTTTTTGTGGGCTTTGCCGTGTTTCTTCATGTCAGTGTAATGTGAACTATTCGACTCGTAGTGTTAGATAATGTCAGCTATATAATTTATTTCGTACTAGATTTGTGCCCGGTGCATTTTTTTTTTTTGTTTTTTTTTTATTGCAATTAATTGCTCCTGACTTCCTGAGTGATCGATCGACTTTGCAAAGAAAAAAAACTATATGTTAAATTAGAGTTGGGAATTTGATATGAGCAAAAATGCCAAAAACAATGAACATCCCACAATTTTTTCTAGCCCACTAACAAAATAAGCTTCAATATGCTAAGCCCAAAACCATATATTCATACTATTCACCGGGGCTCAAGGTTTAGTGAAAGAACCATTTTTTGGGGACCATGGTTTTTTTGAGGGGACCATGGTCTTATTAGGCCACCTTCCCTCTAGTTATAAGGGGTGTCCTAATGCGTTGAAATTACTAACCTACCCTTAACCTAATTTAATTTAAAACCAACCTAATAACCACCTCTCTCTCACTCTTTATATAACAACCACCTCCTCCCACCACCACCACCCATCACCGCCGATTACTACCACCACCACCTTCGGACATCACCACCGCCCACCGTCGCCGATTACCACCACCACCTCCTCCCACCACCACCGCCGATTACCACCACCACCACCTCCGATTATCACCACCACCAACCACCGATTACCAACAACAACAACAACCACCACCACCTCTATATATATATATATAGCTTAATTTAAATCTTTAGCAAAGATATTCTCACAAACCCATTACTTGTCGTTTGTCTTTGGTTGAAAAATGAGAAGTAATCATCAAAATGAGTTGAAAATGGAAGTTGTGGAGAGGTTTAATGGAGGTTACAAGTGTTGAGTCTTCGGTTACTTGTTCATCTCACAAGGCAACGAACTACACATTGATGAGTTCTAAGTTACTTGTTCATCCTCACAAAGCAACCGAACTACACCAGAGATGAGTTCGGTTCTATATGCTTTATAACTATGTTAGAACCGACGAGTTCGGTTGTTTCTCATAAATGTATAAAGCGCCATGTAACCGAACTCTAGGGTTAAAAACATAGAAAAAAAGTTGCCATGTAACCGAACCTTACTGCTTTTTTCTCATTATTTTTATTTCTTTTTATAACCGAACTCTATCAACTTTGTTCCTGTTATTTTCGCAAAAAAAAATCTTAAAAACTTCCATGTAAATCAACTCTACGGTTAAAAACATAGAAAAAAATTTTGTTTGTTAAGTTCGGTTGGTTGTGCAATTGATCTCAAGTTTGCGAAACAACCGAACTTATTAAACTTAGTTCGGTTGGATCGCAAAAGCATGCGGTTGCGAACCAACAGAACCATATACACTTGGTTAAAATTTATTTGTACGTAAAGTTCTAGTTGCGAACCAATAGAACATAACGCCGCATGTCGAGCTTCCATTAATATGGAGTTGTTAACTCGTGTTTGGATCAAGCAACCGAACTACACCTTCAAACTAGTTCTGTTACTTGTTTATCTCCCAAGGCAACCGAACTACACATTGGAATGAGTTCGGTTACTTGTTCATCCTCACAAAGCAAAAGAACTACACCTTCGATGAGTTCGGTTACTTGTTCTTCATATAAAATAAACCGAACCTGTTCAAAATCCAGTTCAAAATTTTACATTTTTGGGGAAGTTTTTACCAATTTAACATACATTATCTAAGTTTGGAACATACTTGTTCACCCAAATACTCTTCCTCAGGTTGTGGTTGATAAAATCCATTATTTGAATACTCAAAGGGGGTGAATTGGAGAAAAAAAATTTATTTTTCATGTTTTTCTCCTTCATCTTCTCTAACTCTACTCTCACAATAATTCTACTCAACTAATAATAAACCCATCTTTTAATTTAATCTCACTAATTGTTTTTAACTAAATCATTTCACTAATCATAACATAAAATTAATTAAGAGGGTAGATTAGGTATTAAATAAATAACTAGATATGGGGTGACCTAGAATTACTTCTAATGTCTTTACCCAAAATAAAACCATGGTCCCCTCAAAAAAAGGCTGGTCCCCAAAAAACGGTTCTAGTGAAAACTACAGCCACGCCCATTCTCACAAATTTTCCTAATGTGAAACCCACGCCCAAAAAATCGCGGGCGCACTCCATTTTCTGCGTGAAAAATATTCCCACACCCAGATTTTTATAAATTAGTCGTTTCTCTTTTATTTTTTGTGATTTCTTTCTTCCTTCATCTTCTCTCTTTTAATCAAGGAATAAGGTGTTTAGCAAATCGATCTGGGGTATTTAATTGAAGAATTAAGTCACATATTTGAAGAAAAAGATGAATTAGGTCACATATTTGCTTATTCTTTCACTTTTCAGTTGTTTGAGTTCGATCTCTTCTTCCAAATTCGAGCTGCAACTTCGGTGCTTGAAGATGCTTATGAAGTCGAGAAGTACAAATGGTGACAGTGGTAATGGATTTCATCCGTTGAGACGTAAATTGGATGAGGTGGTTTTCAGAGTACAAGAAAATCATGGAGCTGGTGGTGTTGGTGCTGTGAACACAGGGAGCTGGCAAGCTCGTCTTCCCTGTCTACCGTAACATCATCGCCTTGCTCCTTCTCGCTCCCTTCGCTTTCTTTCTTGAAAAGTTCGTTGACTCGCACATTTTTTACGTTTTTTTTTTTTTTTTTTTTTTGTATACATGATCCAGTTCATTAGCTAAGGATTCTTTGGTTTAACTAAATCCTCTGTTTTCATTTTGTAACTTTTGTATAGGAAGGAGAGGCCTACTATGACTCTGTCATTTCTTGTTCAGTTCTTTTTCCTCGCACTTATCGGGTAATAATCGTTTACCACCCAATCTGCTGAGCAGATCCGACCAATTCGTTTGTTTATGTGTGGATGCTCTATCCGCACAATGAGAATTCCCAATAAGGAAACTGGGTATTGGCTTTCCTAAATCCAGACTAACTCAGTTTGTTATTCTTTTTCGTTTTTTTGTTTTTTTTGTGACTATCTAAAAAAAAAAAAAAAAAAAAATGGTTTAATGGAAGTTAGGGGTACCAACGGGTCCTATCGGTCCGGGTATCATAAGACCCGGAACCGGACCCTATTATTTTAGTCGGTTCCGGGTCCGGTTCTCGAATTGATGGACCCAGAACCGGACCCGGAAAAGTGACGGGTATTTACCGGGTCCAGATATTTATCGGGTATCGGTTATTATAAAATATTTTCGTAGTTTATAAACCTCATTTGATTGGGGCCGACATTTTAATTAGGGGCCATGATATTTTATTTCCACCCAATTTTTGAGGGGCGTATTAATCCGATATTGAAAAGACTGTTTTACCCTTTACTAAACACAAATCTTAAAAATCAGTTAACACTAATTTGAAATCATAATTAGCCCCCCAATTCATATACCCTAAACTAAACAAAAAAAAAAAAAAAAATCAGTTTTTCTTTTTTTTCTTTTCATCTTCCTCTCCTCTTCCTCTCCTCTTCCTCTCCTCTTCCTCTCCGCCACCACCATTAACGACCCCCAAACGATTTTTTTTCTTCGACCGATTCATCGTCGATGTTAGAAGATAATCGACGATTAACTTCTTCTTCAAACATGGCTCGTACAAAACAGACCGCTCGCAAAGAACGTCAAATCCCCAATCTCCTCGACGCCGTCAAAGGAAAGGTAATCAAGGGACGAACTCCAAAACCCAAAAAATCGAAACCCAAAGAAGATATGCGTCCAATTAGAAGGTATGTGAAGTTAAACCCACCTTCTATGCGTTTTTTTTTGTTGTGTTTTGATTGCGAAATTGAGTCTGGTAACTGAAATTTAGCGGTTTCAGTTAAAGGGTCGTTAGTATCGTAGTGGATACCCCTAACGACTTTTCATTTGCATGTATTTTTTATGAAAAATCGTTAGTGTATTAGGTTGAAGATGACGACCCTTATTCTGCTACTTTGACATTTTTTGCCCTAGAATAGAGTCGTTATAATTTTATGTTGCCGATGACGACTCTTGTTTGCCGACCCTTATTTATTTCTTAACGACTCTAGATGGAACTCGAACAACCCTTTGTTCCAAAAATTGATAGTGTCGTCATCTCATTTCCCCTTGAGTCGTCACTTAAGTATATGCCCTAGAGTCGTCAACCCAAATTGTAGGATCGTTAACAAATTTTTGACGACCCTTTGTTTTTTGGAAGGGTCGTCATCATATGATTTTGAGTCGTCACATGATATAAAAGGGTTGTTTGTGTTTTAGCTTATTGGAGTGACAACTCTTGATCTGATAACCATAAAGTTGATGTCTTATTGGGTTTTTTTTGTTTTTTTTGTTTCGAAACCAAATGCAGAACCAAAGGCAAGGTTCCAATGACGATAACTCCACCTTCCAAAGCTCCACGCCATGATAAATACTTACTTGCCGGTCTATTACGCGGTAAGAAGCCGAGTGAGGTATAATTTTCTATCACCGAACCAAGAGACAAATGTAATGAGTTGTTTGATTCATCGAGAATCGACTCTCCCGTTATTTCCGCTAGCAGTAGTGGTGAAGAAGAAGAAATCCAAGAAGAGGAAATACAAGAAGATCCTCCCGCACGAGGTGAAGAGGAAGTAGAGTGACAATGATGATGAAGATAATGTTAGTGGTGATGATTCTGATGATGGTAATGGTGATGATGATGAGCAAGAAGGGGATGGAGGTAATAATGTTGGTCATGAGGAGGAAGAGGATGAAGGGGATGATGTGTGGTAAGGATGATGAAGAGGATGATGGTAAATAAGATGTAGAACATGAAGAACAGAATGCAAAGCCGAAGCTTCAGAAAGAGGGTTAAGAAGGATGGAAGCGATATTGCACCCAGCGAGACACGTTCCCGCTACTCATTTGATGTTGGAGCCTCTTCGAAGTGGTAAACCAAGAGGAGAACCTAGAGATGGGCGAAAAGTTATATTTGGATATTCTGGATCGTGGGCTCATACAATCTATGAGACAATCGTAAGAATCCCCATTACGTATTGCTTGCTATTTGATTAGTTGGTTGATATTACTTTTCTAATATGTTTTTTAATATTTATTTGTTTATTTTTTGCAGGATCATAAGAATGCCGCACGTCTTTTCAGCACCAATCTTCTTTTAAGAAAATGGAGTTGTGGCCGCTAACGAATGTGAATGTGCAAGAGTTAGAGAATATGTTGAAAACTCCGGTTTTTACAATGCCGTTGTGAACTCGTGATTGCGTATGACAAGGTTGCAAAAGTATCTAGTTTCGTGAAAGGTATTACGCTGAAGTCGACACATTCCAACTTCCTTTTGGCGAGATGGCATTGACGATGATGCAAAATGATATTAGGGTGCGGGTCGAAGGTAAATCAACCAAGTGAGAATTTCAAGAGAAGGCCTAGTTGGGATGGAATTTATACATGGACCAAGAACTTGTTTCTGGGATAAAGAGAAAAACTGATGGGCTTTTCGTGCCGGGAACTAAGTACCTCGAAGAAAGAGTTCAAACTTGTGGACATTTAGCGGATGTTTTTTGGTACCCTTGAAGAGAATGAACAAAAAGGAGGTCTCTCGATATGGAATGTCGTTATGCGGCCGCTTATTTGTTGTACGTCCTTGCATCGGTTGTATTTCCCGACAAAGAAAGGTAACAGGGGTGAGCGCCAACCTTCTTGACTTTTGGACCCCTTAGAAGATGTGAACAAGTACTCTTGGGGGACTGCCATAGTTGCACATCTGAATGGTCAGCTTTCCCAGGGATCTCGCGAGCGAACTTCTCAAATTAATGGGAATTTGGCTCTAATCCAGGTATTGGGATTGATGAAAGTTGTCTTTTTTAGTTTGTTTTTTTCCTTTGATATATTTTTATGTTTATTTGATTGTTTAAAAAAATTTAACTTTGGTTGTTGTAGGTCTGGATTTATGATCATTTCCCGACACTGTTCAAAAACAATGAAGATGTGAAAATCAACTCAAAATGGAGCCCAGGTAGTCCAACAGGAACCCGTTGGTTGTACTCCGGTTCTCAGGATAGGGAACAACTGATGCCTTGATAGAAATGCGTAAAAACTTGACAACATCACGGCGGAAGAGGTAATCTTTACTCCTTACAAGGATGCTAGAGTTGGCGCAATGGAAGATGTCGTGTATTACCATGGCCCTTTGTTTCACCCTAACGGTTTTTCAATGTACAATCCTATGAGAATCATGCGTCAACTTGGGTTTGCTCAAGATTCACCCGATGAAGACTATGTGCCTCCGTTCAAGCACAATTTGAATAAATGTCAGGCCGACAAGGATGACATAAAAGTGGTTTATGAACCTGCAATTGATGTCAAGCATTGGAATAATAGACATTCTAGCCTCGCAGACATCACATTTTGGGTGCATGTGGATAAAGGTTACGAGGCAACAACGGATTACTATCAATGGTACGAAGGCTTCTCCCATGGTAGGGTAATACGGATCCATCAGCCTACGGGTAGGAGGACCAACAGAGCATCCACATCTTCTTCTCAAGATGACGGTAAAGATGATACTACCATTCTTAAACTAGTGGTGAGTATTTATTTGTGTAATTGTGTTATTCATTTACATACAAATATACGTCGATTCATTAGAATTGTTTTTTTTTTAATGTATATATATAGAGGGAACGAATGAAGCTTTTGTCAAGGCTTTTTGTTGCTCGGGCGACAAAGGGGAACTGATTGATCCACGAGAAGCAACGTCGGTACGCTGATTATTGCACGCACATTGAAAATCCCAATGCAAAGAAGATGTTTGCCGAGCTGGCCAAGGAAGGTAAAGGACCCGGAAAACACGTAGCCGAGCACAACAACATGGTGAACAGGGGCAAAGTAGCCAACATCATGATGAACAAGGTACCGGAGAAGATGGTGGTTCCCCAGGGGGCAGTGATACTCCGGGTCCTCCTCCTAAGAAAAGCCGGAAAGTTTCCCGGTCAGGGAAGTAAGGAGGAGGTCGAGGTCGAGATGGTGGTCTTGAGTGAGGAGATTCTACCGTCTACTTGAACTGATGTTTATTTTACTTTATGACTTGAACTTATGTGTTTGTTGAAACTACTTACGTGTTTGGTTTGTATGGTTTGTTGAAACTACTTGGTTTTAAGAAGGATGTTTACTGTTTACTAGTATGTTTGTTAGAATAATGTAGTACTCTAATGCAGTCCAGATTATACACTGTGATAGATTTAGGGTCGTCAGCTTTGTTCTGTAGCATATTAACGACCCTATTTGTGATACACATAGTCGTTAAGAGTTTCAATTAGAAGTCTAACGACTCAGAGGAAAATGAACACAAGTGATGACCTTTTTTTTTTGCATAGAGAGTTCATGGTTATATTGAAAACAATGACGACTCTTTGTTAGCTAAACACACTGGGAGATGAACCATACTTTCTATGGATAGGGTCGTTATTGATTGTTAAGTTGCCGATGACGACTCTAGGTCAGCAAAACATCCAGGAAATGAACGACAATTTATATGTATAGAGTCGTTATTTACTATGTATAAACCAATGACGACTCTATGTTAGCAAAAACATCCAGGAGATGAACAATATTTTCTATTGATAGGGTCGTTAGCTGGATCATATAGCCGGGTTAACGACTTTATATGTGTATTAAATCCGGAAAATACCCCTTTTAGGTATACGAGTCGTTGCTTTTATATGGGATATACCGACGACTCTTAGTTAAAATAACAACCAGGAGAAAGTCCAACATGGGTTTATAATAGAGTCGTTATGTTTATAACATAGAATAGTAACGACCCTTTGATTCTGGTTAACATTTCATCAATCTCGAATTACATAATAGTTAATATGGGTATTCTTGAATTTGACACATCAAATATTCGTCAATGAACCTTCTCGCTCGACGATACAACGTTGTATATTCTTTGTGGTGAATGAACTTAGTATCCCCATTACGTATTGTCCATAACCCATTGAAACGTTCCAGCTGAAATTAAAGGAGGAATGTTATATGTTAGTAACTTTGAAGCATGAGGAAAGTATAAATATTAAAGAATTACTCACTTTTTCCTTAAGAGGAGCTCGGGGATGATGGTCGTACACCATATTTCTAACTTTTACATACTCTCTCATTGCACTTTTAATGTAGTTGAATCGAAATGCCAAGTCTCTCCATTTTCGGTTATTAAGATTCGCGGTACGACCGTAGAAGAACTCCCTAACTCTCTTCCAAAACATTGAATAGATTTCATTTGGACGTTCACGAAAGGTATTAGCAAATGATTTAACGAGACACAAATCTTCATACGGTTCCCATTCAGCCATTGCAATTGAAAGATTACGTAGTTTGGTGGAAAATAGAATGGTTTTGAGCTATTTTCTCAAGAGGATGGGGTGGTATTATATAGAAGAAAATCCCAACGGTCGTTTTTTTTGAAATTCACAACATGGGTCGTTATCTATGTTATTAAACTAGTTGACGACTCAAGAGCAGGTTGTCGTAAAATTATTTATATGACGACTTAAGGTATAGTCGTCACTGCATTAATAAAAAGAGATAATGACTGTTTATTAAAATAAATTGAATCTCGATTGAAAGGAAACTTGGAATAATAGCATATTAAATATGAATTAGAAGGTGGAAATTCCTTTGAACACATTACATGTTATTCCTGTTTCTGGTGCGAGATTCAACTAGCATTGCAGATTCGATGTGATAAAAAGGCTCTCCTCTCCATTTGGTATATGCGGCTCGGGCAAAGACGCTCTATCCCCTTTGTGCCTCGCGACAAACTCGTTGTACTTGGTGCACCATTTCATAACAAGAATCGTCCTATGACTAATGTGGGACGGCAAGTAAGGATATCGTAGTTTCTTGTTGTTATTAACGAAAGGACCCGAACCAACTTGGCTCCAAAATTTAGTATCATGTTGATGTTCTTCATGGAGATCCCTGACGATGTAATAATTTTTAACCCATTCGGTCTCTTCCTCGACTTGCTTGAATCTTTCCCGGAGTTGGGATTGTTCTTCGGCCCGTTTTTTTGGCCTCGTGCAACTCTTCTTCTTCCTTCATAGGATATGGCGTGAAAGTGTACGGTTTTTTAGTAGCTCGCATGCTTTTTTTGCGTATCTCTTCTTCCATTGCCAATATTGATTTGGTTGGTCGCTTGCATCTTCTAAGTATGTTATCAATTGAATTGGTAGTCGATGAAGGATTTGCCATTTACAAACTAAAATTCTTGAGGTGGTTTTCAATTGAAATTTGCTCCTGGAAGTGTTCCTCTATATATACAATAATTACCAACGGCTATTTTTTTTTGGGGAAAAAGTGTATACAAAAAAAAAAGCCATTGGGGGTTTTCTTAATAGAGTCGTCCATGTATACACTATAATGATGACGACTCTTAGGGGAAGAACTAGAGTCGTTACTTTGTATGTTTATAGGGATCACGACTCTAAGTATTTAAACATCCAGGAGACTGTCAAATTTTTAAGGTTAAAGTCGTTAATGTTTATGTATATATTGATGACGACTCTTAGTTGGAAAAACATCCAGGAGAGTGTCAAATTTTCAACGTTAGAGTCGTTAATGGTTATGTATATATGGATGACGACTCTTAGTTGGAAAAACATCCAGGAGACTGTCAAATTTTCAATGTTAGAGTCGTTAACTTGTATGTATATATGAATGACGACTTTAGGCGTATAAACATCCAGGAGACTAGCAAATTTTACAGTTAGGGTCGTTACGTTGTATGTATATATGACTGACGACTCTGTAACATAATTCAAATTACCTATGAGGGTCGTTGGTGGTTTAATCCAACTATGATAAAACGCATTGTATTCATTAAGCATTCTTCAAAATACAAATATCTGGGTCGTTGGTGGTTTAAGATACAACCATTATCAAAAAGTATGCTTCAAAATGCAATGCATAGTTGAGAATAAACATCTTCTCTCACGATTCATTTCCCAAGTCTAAGTAAACCGGGGTTGGGTCCATAGCATTCCAAATTTCCATTCCATACTCATACTTGGTTTGTCCACCTTGGTGTACTCTCCCCAATCACCATACACAAGTGGTAGAGGACATTCTTCGGGAAATCTTCAAGCCTATGTAATGGTTATCATTGACATGTGCCATTACAATTCTTCTTTTCTTTATCGCCTCACACCTAGTTTTTGAGGTTACGTACATACAAGAGGCTCCGGGAAGCCTTTGTGAATACAATTACAACACAAGTGAATGTGTCCGCCAAAAGTTGGCCACCAAAAGGCATTTACATCCAAAACTTATAACCGGCCTTCTTCGACCCCTTCCTCCATTTCACGTTTGAAACCAACTTCCTAAACTTCAATTCCCTCTCTTTTTGATCTCCTTCCATGAGCATTTTCAAATATAGTTGTTTGTCCTCAACTAGTTTTTCTGCCATTTTTTTTCTTGCATATTCAATTCCCTCTCGTAGAGTAAGTTTGTGAATCAATAGGCCTTTCATCAATAATTATTTATTTGGTTGTCATTATTCAACAACGCTAACTTATTTAAAAAATTGTTTTTCCTTATCGTATACTTTGGGTCGGGTAAAACATGAATTAACATCCATGGCCATGAGTTTTTGAGAGAGTGCTACACTCTCTTGGAGGAAGTTGAATGGCAATTCACCAATATAATTAAACTCGTATAGATTTTTAGTTGTGGGTCAATGTGATGTTGAACAATATTATGTGTTTTCCTTGTATTTTATTTCAACTACATGTATTTTTTGGATTCAATAAAATGAGTGACTTCAAATATTGGTGCAATGACTATAGTTCAAAAAGGGTCGTCATGATTTGTAAAACCACAAGTGGCGACTCTAAAGATTATTTGAAATTGTTGGCATGAGTCGTCATTTTATGGAGAAAACATGTTAACGACTCTAAAGGTCACTTAACACAGAGACTATTTGACGTTAGAGTCGTCGGGCGATAAACAAAATACATAACGACTCTTTTGATCATCAAGAGTCGTCACTTTGTTAATATGTATAATGACAATCCTTAAAGCGGTTAATGTGAATTTTGAATTCACCAAATGTGGTTGAGTCGGGCAACGGTTAAAAATTCAAAAAAGTGATCATTTGGGTCCTTAATCTCTATAAATAGAGACCCATATCTCACCCCTTCTTCACCCAAACCATGATTCTCAACCTTCACATTCATTCTCATTCATTTATCATCCAATTGGAAAAAGAAGAGGAAACACCATGACTAGTAATTACACTTCGGAAGAGAATTGCGCTATTGTGAGAGCTTGGAAAACAGTCACAAACCACTTTGAATATATAGGAAAAGACATTGATCAAACATCGGATGCTTGGTGGAACCGTGTTTTCATCGTTTTTGTGGCGTTAGACGAAATTGCAACTCAAGGTCTTTGAAACTCGTCAAGGAAACGGTTCGAGGAGATATTCTTCGAGTGTGAAGTTTTCAAAAGAGAAATCAAGGCCGCAAGGGGAAGCCATGCCCAATATGTCGGGTGCTATGAGAGTAAGTATTTAAACAAGACGTAAAACTTATCCAAAGCTTTCAACAATACTAACTGAGTATGTTTGCGTTTTCAGTTGAGGAAGGCGTATGGCTATTACGAGGAGCTTCGTGGGAAAAATTTTTAGTTCGACGATTGCTACTTTATCTTGGAAGGCACCATGTATAATTACGCCATTTATGATTAAGTGCACCGTTATTATCTATTGTATTTCATTTCCTTCAATGTATCGCTATGAAAGATGTATGCCTTTTACGATTCAATGAAATGATTCTATGAAATCAAAAGTTATGATAATCCCAGCAAGGGTCGTTAGTATATTAAATAATACACCCAACGACTCTACATAAAATTTGAAATGGCGGGAAAGGGTGTCATCTTACGAATACATATATGACGACTCTAAGCGTTTTGGCATCGAGAGTTCGGGTTTAGAGTCGTTTGTCTCTAAACAAACAAAATTAACGACCCTTTTGACTAAAGCATAAAGAGCTTCTAGTGTTTATCACACCACGCCTAACGATTTTTCATAACATGGAAAAGTTGGGTTTGAGTCGTCATCCGTAGTTCCAATTCACCACGACTTTGAAGAGTCGTTAATGAATCTAAACTATAAACTATAACGACTTAAATGGTGACCATCAATCGACCCCTTGGAGCACCATTGGAACAATTTCAAGAGTATATGAGGTTTACTCGATTGTTTTGAGGTGCGGGTTCTTCATTTGGAGTATCGGTTCCTTCATTTTGAGCAAGTAGGATCTTCATTTCCACAATTATTCATGGCTTTCTCCATTAACATCTCTTCATCAAACATCCAATCCATAGGATTATTAGAGACAATCTCACCATCAACACAATCATGGTTATTGTTTGAACCTTCACCAACCTCATTCCCTCCACTTGAATCACTCATTTCTAAACAACCCTAGTTTTTTCCTCCCAAAACCCCTCTTCTTCTTCTCAAAACAAAAATACCCAAAACTTAAATTTCCCAAAAATTTAATCCCAAAAGCTGATTTGAAACTAAACTAAATTAACACACTAATCTACTTCATTAACTCTTAATACTAATCACTATTTTAGGCATTTAGAAAGAATTTTTATAAGGGGTGACCCAAATTAGGTTTGGGTGACCTTTTTTGTCCTCTAGTGCTTGGCCCCCAATTAATATGTCCGGCCCCAATCAAATTAGGTTTATAAAGAAACACGACGCTTCTGAGATAGGCCTGGCAGGCCCATGACCCACAGTATAACCATTGGGAAGTAAACAACTGTTTTAAAACCATTATAAACCCTAACCTTTTTCTTCCCCATCGCTAATGACGCTGCCATCAACCAAAAACCAGCACCACCCTAGCCTTCATGCATCTTCAAGCTCACCTGAGATGATATGTATCTAAATAATCTACCCTATTAACTCTTTATACTTTAAGAACTAAAAAACCTATTAAGAAAATCGTACACCAAAGAAGCAACACATATAATCAAGATCTTGATTTGTACTCCCTCCGTCTCTAAAAGATAGGCAAGTTTGGTTTTCACAAAAATTAAGAAAATCAATCATTATAGCCACTTTTTCATGTTTTTTCTTAATCTTTCCTTGACCCCCACTCATTTGTTATAAGAGATTGGAGAGAGAAGTGGCCCCCCTTTAATATTAAGAGAGAGAAAGGAGAGAGAAAAGTGGTCTCTCTATGGGTATACTAGTAAAAGCATAATATTTGACTTTCCACGTATGGAAACAAGCCTATTTTTTTGACATACCCAAATAAGGAAACTTGCCTATCTTTTAGAGACGGAGGAAGTAATAACTTATAAATCCAATCAATTCACTTAGATCCGTAAAGAAACCCTATACATCAAAAGCCACAGAGAAGAAGTGTACAAAAAATAAAATAAATATACTGAACTAGTATTCCCCTATTCCAGCCACTAACCATGTCTTATTTCCTTCCTTTTTTTTTTCATCTAGTAGTACTTAGATTTCTAGAAACAAATAAGAGCGAAAATCCTTGATTTTTGTTAGATGGAGAGCAAAAATGAATCCGAGGAGAGCAGAAATCGTAGTCGACCCACTAACTCAGACCTAGTCGACACATTTTATCAAGTTGGACTAATCTACCCATACTAAATGAACCCAGCATCCAAAAAAAAATTCACCACCAGTCCACCGTCATCTACTCCACTGGAGAAAATACAAATTATTATCAAGAAATCAATTTAAGTCATAGGAAATTAAGACTCACCAGGGAGGATATTCGATGATGCGAGACCCTGGATCTTGACATAATTTGCTTCATCGCAAAGGCTATTTTACGTTACAATTTGCATGATTGGTTGTGATTTGCTTTTTACAGTTGATGTTCTCGTTTATTGTTTTTAATTAGGTTCACCTATAAATTTAGGGTTTGTTGCTTTTCTATTGCTTGATTTGAAGATCTGTTTGCTTATAAAACTAATTGTTGTTCTTCGTTCTCGTTGTTTGATCTACGATGATGAAGCGGGTCTGTCTTTGTTCTTCCATTATTTCTTCAAGAACAATTTTGTTGCTCTATGTTGTTTGTACATGACGATCTTGTTACAATTAGTTTCATCATTCAAACACGAAAAATGTGGAGTTGCTTTAAAAATAGTGTGTTAATACGGGGTAGTTTGGTATAATTCAAAATAATATATCGACTAGGTCCGAGTTAGTGAGTCGACTACGATTTTCGCTCTCCTCGGATCCGTTTTTGCTCTCCCTTTAACAAAAATCAAATCCTTTAACACAGGCATGAACCCATGTGAATTGAAAGTGAGTTTGTAAACTCAAGTGAGAAAAGATGATGGGTTCAGAACTTTTGTTAACGACGCGGAAAATTAGGAGAGAGAAACATAATTCTTGTACAGAAAGTGAGAAGTCGGGAAAAAGCTTGTGATTTATTTGGATGTTTTATACATTATATGTCGGGTACCCGATAACCGCCGGTAGACCCGATAAATACCCGATAGCAGACGGGTCCTTTTTGGGTCTACCCGTTGGGTACCAAAACTGCTAACGGGTCCCATATCAGTACCTGGACCCTAATGAGCCGGTTCCGATTCGGTTTCGGGTAGCTTGGTACCCGTTGGCTAGGGGTGTACATAGGGCCGGGCAGGCCATCCCGATTATATCACAGGCCGGGACGGACGGGCATGTAGTCCTTACTACCCATTAAGTTTAACAGACGAGGCCGGGCAATAACAAAAATTTAATGCCCATGGCCCTTCCATACCCGTGAAACAATACAGGCCAGACCAGGTCGGGCCGGAAGGCCTCGGGCCCAAGAGATAATTCAAAATTCTAAAGTATATATGTTTGTTTTTTTTGGCTTGATGAATGATGATATATATACGTTTCGTTCAAATGATAGTTCAAGCGGTTCATATTCATTCTTTGTGAAATGTAATTTAGAATTTTCTCTAACCCCAATAAATTGTACACATATGAAATTTAAGTTCTTGAGAAATCCATCACACTAGTAGAAAACTTTAATCGATGATATTGGCAGTCAGGCAGGCCGGGTAACTAAACAGGCTACCGGGCAGGCTAACAGGCTGGACTCCAATATTTGAACAAAAACCCGGGTCCGCCAACTTATAAATATCGGGTAAGCCGGGCTATCCATGACAGTGTCGGGCGCCCATGGGCTCCCTTCGCACCAGGCGGTACATGGCCGGAGTCGCGAGCTTAGGGCATTCTGTACACCCTACGGTTAGCGGACCTAATGGAAGTATTGTCCTTTGAGGCGGTGTTATTATCGTGTGATTAACTAATTGGTATAAACATGGTGTAATGAAATTGATTAGGTTTAAACTGTCACAGAAGTGTTGTCCACCCATCTTTTTGTTAACGGCATTACTGAAGGGTTAAATACTTGATGTAAACAAAGTGTAACTCAAGTTTTAATATTCCGACCAATAGATTTTCGCCAAGTGTCCTCGCCATATCTTCTGCATTAGAAAGACCTATTTCTGCCAATAAGAAGCGAGGATTCCATCACCGTTCAACGTGGAAGCATATTTTCTCAAGGCCTTTAAGGAGGAAGATTTGGAACCTAATTTGGTTTTTTAAGAGTGTTATCTGACAGTCGCCATGGTTTTTTGAACAAAAATTGTTTCTTTATCTGATAAATCTAATACGATTTGTTTTTCTGATTTCATTTTAGGGTTTTATCTGTGGAAGAGTTTGAAGAACTTTGAAGGTATTTGTTTCATCATCTCGTTAAATCAAGTTTTAGGATTTGAAGGATATTTATTAAGCGATGTAATCGATTTTTCGATTTCATGTTAGGGTTTGAAAGATTGAAGAACTTTGAAAAACTGCGAAGAAGCGAAGGCGAAGGTATATAAATTGATTTGTTTAATTTCAATTATTCTGAATTGATTTTTTACTTTTAATTTTGGAGTTTCAATTAATATGAATTGATTTGGTTAATTTCAGTTTTAGGGTTTCATTTAGTATGAATTGATTTTTTCTTTAGCATGTTGAGATTAGGGTGTTTTATTTGAACTAGCATGTGAAGTTATTTTGGTTGTTTCTATGAACTAGAATGTTTAGTTTTTTGAATCGCTGAATTTACATTGGTGATACAGTAGTTGAATGGTGCTCGATATGACCTAGTTTTTCTAATGAAAAAACCGAAATGTCCATATGTAGGTGAACATATACTTGGTTTGTAACGTTAGTGTACCACAAATTTGTACTTATTCGACGATTTTGTATTCGCTTTATCTGCCAAATATGACATCATTAAAAAAATGTGGCTGTGGATTTTGAATTGAGACAATGTTACAAAACTTGCATATCATATGTATGAGATATTCATATATCATTTGTTGTTTGATGTATGAAGTTGTTTGATGTTGATTTTCCTTGAGCATGATGATAATAGTCCCAGTTGTGTTTAGCAAAAGCTACTTGTAGCTCATCCTCTCCTCTTTGGGAGGATGTTTATGTCATCAACATGAGGGCTTCGGAAAACCTTACCACTAGGACTAAGTACTTGGTTTGATCCTGTAAAGTCTATTTTGAAGGTTATAATATGTCATCTGATGAGAACAAGAAATGGATGAAGTGTGACCGTAAGTCTGGTGAATACGTACAAGGTGTGAGGTCATTTATACAGTTGTTGATGGTGGTTTTTTAAACAAAGGGTAAACTCGTAAAACCCTAAAATAACCTAATGTCACCAGTGACACATTTATTAGGACATTTAATGCTTGTAGTTAGTAATTAATGGGGGTATTTTTCAAATTAGGGTTACAACGAACAAAACCCTAATTCACCTCCGTCTTAGATGGAAAATCATGCCGACCACATTTAGCCCGAGCTAGGCTGGCCATGACAAACGCACTCTTGCCTTGGCTAGCTACGCTAGTCACGTCACGCCAAGCCAAGCACTCGCCTTTGCCCTAGCCACGCCATGCCAAAATGGCGCCGCGCCAGGCTTACAAGCCATGCAACCTGGCCGAGTCGGCAACGCATGCCATTGGCACATGCCGGCATGCTCGTGGTAGCTTTCTACCAAGGCCACGGCCCTAACGGCCACGCATGCCATTGGCACATGCCAACATGCTCATTTGGTAGCTTTTCCTACCAAGGCCACGGCCCTAACGCCACGCATGCCATTGGAACATGCCAACATGCTCGTGGTAGCTTTTCCTACCAAGGCCACGGCCTAACGGCCGCGCATGCCATTGGAACATGCCAACATGCTCGCTAGTAGATTTTTTCCTACCAAGGCCACGGCCCTAACTGACCACGCATGCCATTGGCACATGCCAACATGCTCGGTTGGTAGCTTTTCCTACCAAGGCCACGGCACTAACGGCCACGCATGCCATTGGCACATGCCAACATGCTCATTTGGTATCTTTTCCTACCAAGGCCACGGCCTAACGGCCACGCATGCCATTGGCACATGCCAACATGCTCGTTGGTAGCTTTTCCTACCAAGGCCACGGCCCTTAACCCACGCATGCCATTGGCACATGCCAACATGCTCATTGGTAGCTTTTCCTACCAAGGCCACGGCCCTAACGGTCACGCATGCCATTGGCACATGCCAACATGCTCGTGGTAGCTTTTTCCTACCAAGGCCACGGCCCTAACGGCCACGCATGCCATTGGCACATGCCAACATGCTCGGCCGGGTAGCTTTTCTACCAAGGCCACGGCCCTAATGACCCACGCATGCCATTGGCACATGCCAACATGCTCGTTTGGTAGCTTTTCCTACCAAGGCCACGGCCCTAACGGCCACGCATGCCATTGGCACATGCCAACATGCTCGCTGGTAGCCTTTCCTACCAAGGACACGGCCCTACACGGCCACGCATGCCATTGGCACATGCCAACATGCTCGCTGGTAGCTTTTCCTACCAAGGCCACGGCCCTAACGGCCACACATGCCACACACGCCACTAGCAGCTCTGGCATTGCCACTTACACTCAACGTGCAACCTACCACCAAGGCATTCCGCACATTCCATTGGCACATGCCACACACGCCACTAGAAGCTCTGGCATTGCCACTTACACTCAACGTGCAACCTACCACCAAGGCATTCCGCACATGCCATTGGCACATGCCATTGGCACATGCCACACACGCCACTAGCAGCTCTGGCATTGCCACTTACACTCAACATGCAACCTACCACCAAGGCATTACGCACATGCCATTGGCACATGCCACACACGCCACTAGCACTTTGGCATTGCCACTTACACCCAACGTACAACCTACCACCAAGGCATTCGCACATGCCATTGGCACATGCCACGCACGCCACTAGCAGCTCTGGCATTGCCACTTGCGCTCGAAGTACAACCCGCAACGAGGGCATTCCGCACATGCCAATGGCACATGCCACACGCGCCACTAGCAGCACTACTTGCACTCAAGGTGCAACCAACACTCGATATATCAATACAACCGGGGATGCTTTCCAGGGTTTTGGTTTGCTGGTCACTGACTTGCAGCGTACACTACGCCGACATTAAAAAAGCGTGAAAAGGAATAAAGCGGTCAAATAAATGAGGAAATAATGGTGAAAACGTTTTCACCCATTAACACCATGCGGTTACCACCTCCTCCCATTATTTCACCCTTTACTCTCTTCCTTCATGAGGTCGTGGTCACGTTTCAATCTCGACTTATATAAATAGGTCTTACCTATTTCCACCGGACAACAAGTCTCGGTTAGGAGAAAAATACCACACTCTCAGAAAAGGAAACCTTGCAAGCTCTCCAAAAGCTTTCATCTCTTGCAAGCTTCCGAAGCTTCCACTTTCTGATACAAGTCGAGACACTACTTTCCCAGAATTATTCTGGTCTCAACACCTTTCTTTGCTTCCCTCTCCAAATCAACCCTTCTCCTCCACTTTGTGACCGAAGCAAGTCCGGAACGGCCATTTCTTGGTTTAGGCCGGACTTGTACAGTTGATCTCTCGAATTTGTAAAGTGCTCACATGCAAAGCACATTTGTTTAGGGTTTGAACCAGTTTCTCACTCACCTACCGAATTTACCGAAATCGGCGGAAACGATTTTTACCCATAAACAACGGTTGCCAAGAATAATGGTGGTGGGAGGATTTTTTTTCCATGCCCTTGTCAAAATTGTATGAATGGTAAGGGTTCAGTTTTACTTTGTGAGATATCATTACATTTGCTCAAATATGGTATTTGTTTGGCGTATACAACCTGGTGTCATCATGGGGAAAGTTTATTGGAAGCACGGTCAAGACATGGGCATAACACTACAACAGGTGTGGATGTGGATGGGAATGTTATATCAGGTGTGGATGTGGATGGGAATTTTACAGCAGCTATGGATGTGGATGAGAATTTTACAGCAGGAGTTGATGTGGATGAGAATGTTATAACAGGCGTGGATATGGATGAGAATGTTGGGACCAGGAGGTATTGTAAGATAAAGTTATCAGCAGCTGAGCGGGCAAGAGTACCATTGTATCCTATGTGTCCTAAAGGAAAGTCAGCGTTGTACGCAGCCGATAATGTTGAACAACATAAAGACTCGGTATGCGATTTCGGATAATGGTATGACCCAATGTTAGAGTTTATGAAAGAGTTGCTTCTAGAAGAGAACACCTCGCCATGTAAGTTTCAGATATCAAGAAGATGATTCAAGAGCTAGGGATGGAATCAGAACCTACGATGCTTGCGTGAATGCAGATATCTTTTGTATTGGAAAGATAAGATTTCATTCTTTGAAGTGCCATGTATGTCAAGAACCTCGGTATGTAAGAGATTTCATGATGAGAGAAAACTTACCCAAGTTGCGGAGAAGACGTTGAGACACTTTCTAATAATTGCAAGGTCGAAAAGATATTATAGTATACCATGGATAGAAGAGGTGATGCTTTGGCATTTTTGAACACAAAAAGATATTAATGTAATCGTCATCCGTTGATTCTTGACTTGGCGTTGTGCGGATAATTTTTTTCCATAGTTTGCTAAGGAAGCACGAATGTTACTCTTGGTATAACAAGCGTGACTGATTTGGAAAATTTACGCTGGCGCATGAGCCATAACTTCCCTGATGCGCCATAATCATGCTACTTTCCGGTCCTTAAAACTAGGCAAATGCATGTTCATTTGCCCTTGCAAGCATGCTCGTGGAGCATGATGCAGCTAAATTAGCTTCCACACGGTTCCAACTTACCCTTGTTCCGCAAAGGGTTTATTAAGAAAACAAAAACTTTCTTAAAACGAAAAAATGGCCTTTTGAGGCCTTAGACGATGGAATTTGGCTAAAATTCCAAGACCGTGATGCGTAGCACGTCTTGATCGTTGGGATGTTTCCAATCAATTTAGACCCGTCTTGAGCTAAATTACTACAATCAGGTTTTTAGCCTCCATATAGGCTATAACTTTCTCATCTGCATCAACTTGTCTCATCAAGTTTTGCCACAATCATCTCCTGTATCGAGCTATCGAGCCAGATGATATGAAAGGCCAATGTACCGCAATCATCTCCCAAATACATGATATGAGCGACAAAGTGCTGGACCGACAATGATACAACTCAGTGCGGCTGCCTATGTACCCTTCCCTACTCTAAAGGGATCAAGCAAAGATCGTAGTTCATCCTCGAAGGGACAACAACTTAATCCAAACTCGATTCCAAGGTCGTGGCCTAGCAATAATGGTAATGGCCTGGTCCGTATACGCCGTTCCATCAAAATGCACAGTGATTATGCATTATAGGGTCCGCGGTGTGGCATAATGATGCCTTCGCATCATATGCCCCATTGGAAAGACTACAAAGCTATAAATGAGACTTATGCATCATTTATACTCTTTCGGCTAAGCTATGAAGCTTACTTAGTGCATGGTCCGCATATGCACCTTCAACCAACTACCCCTCCCTATATATGTTAACTTGCAATTTATACAACTTTGGAAAGGGGAGCAAAATGTTTCACCAAGTCCAACTATGATTGCGCACAATGATTGTGCAACATTCGTTCGACCAGCCCTCTCTAGCCTGATGCACAATGATTGTGCAATGTTGTCTCTAGGCCAATCTTCTGCATAATGTGCAATGATTACGCTGCAACGCTAAAGGCCATCTACCCAACTGGCCTAATGCATTATGATGATGCAACATTGTCTCTAGGCATATATTCCTCTTAACGCGACAAAAACTTGAGATGAAGCTTTATATCGTGTCATGGCGTATCTTTGAGCATCCTCCATGCTAAAAATTCGGGGTGTTACATCATTCACCCCTTTAAAAAATTTCTTTCACGAAATTCAGAACACAAACTATTGTGGAAGATCTTTTCGGTTTGGATATCCTGAGCAAAATTCTCATACCAGATGCTCAGAAATCACGGGTTTCTTCAATTTCTCGTGAAACCAAAAATGTGCACTACGTTCTGAGAATATCGAGTTGGCAGAGCCAAAGATATCTCGACACAGGTATCTTAAGGGGCGTCCCATACCACCACTCGAAATCCCTAATGTTCACAAGTTGAAAGATGTCATCGAAATGACAAGCAACACTGTGATGACCCAACTCTAATGCAAGTGTAGTAGCATGCAAGCCACCGTCCTTGACGGATTTCCATTGGCCCATCCTAATGGGTTGCTAGCTAACCTGACAACGCACACCTTCCCGGATGGGTGAGGGGTGATCAATCCCTATGCTAGTGGTAGTAGGATACCGACCCAGCTGTCCCGAGAAAGACCATCCATCCAGATAGATTTTACGGAAAACTCCTGGGCGCTTATGTAAGGGCCCTCAAGCTCGTCAACACTATTAGACCAATCAAGAGACGACTAAGCCGCTAATGACTCAATTAATTAGAGACGAACATTAATTAATAGGAATTAATCTAATAACGATCTAGGCACGAAACTAGTATCTTTATATAGGTCTCGAAAAGTTGTGTGAGATGGGCTACTCGAACATGTCAATCGGATACCGAACGAAGAAGATAACATCAGAGTTGTAAGAGGGGCAAAATAGTCATTTTCATCTAAACCGACTGGGGCTGCCCTTATACGTTTTATTGGGTGCCTTAGTAAATCTCTTTTTCCTTATCTCCTACGCGTGTCGAAGAGAAACTCATTTCTCTTTTCTTCTTTCTTCTACGTTCTTCTTCTTCTTGTTCTTTCTCTTTCTCTTCTCTGTCGATCTCAATTCGAATAATTAACTTTGTTATCATAGGAGAATTCATATAAATGTGCTAGTAAGATGAATCCGAGGTGAAGATATTGGTTCTGTATTGAATTGGATCCGAGGAGAAGAATTGGTTGTTGTTGTAAATTGAGTTAGGGTTTCAACTGAGGTTTAAAGAAGAATTAGAACATGAAGATAATGGTTTAGGGAATTGAATTAAATTGGGTTTGTCACAAATTAGAGTATGAGGTTGAAGAGTGGTTTGAATTTGATAATTAGGGTTTCTTGAGTTGGTTTGAAATTCGAATTAGGTGTTGAATAAGAAGAAATTGAGAGCATCGGCTAGGTTTGGTTGATTGAGAAAGCAGAGTGAAGCTAATTTGATGACATGGAGTTATTCATGGAGAATTGAGGAGTTAGGGTTTCTGTTCTTCCTCAAAATGGAAGTTAGGTTTCAATTGAATTTGAATTGGAGGAAAATCTATTCAGAAGATGTTGATGCTTGGGTAAGATTTCAATTTCGTTTGAGATTAGTTTTATTGTTTCAATTCTTTAGATTATTGATTTTATGTGATTGTGAATGAACTGTGGTTGAGTTGAGTTTATTACGGAGATGTGATTCTAGTATAGAGTTGTGTTTGGTTTAAGTTTCATACGAGAGATGCAGAGTCAGGTGAGAAGATAGCTGAAATTATAGGTGGTAGTGGCTTGGTAAAGCTTAAAGTTTTGGAAATAGTATGGGAATGAATTACAGGGGTGTTGATGGTGGTTTTTAGCTTAGGGTTAAAATCGTAAAACACTAAACCCTAGCAGACAGTGATGTCACAACATTTAAAGTAACAAGCATTTACTAGGTACATTTACTGAAACCTTTAATGTGTTCCTAAATAATTACCGAGGTATCTTTTTCAAATTAGGGTTACGACAAACCAAACCCTAATTCCCACGTGTGCCAATGGCAAATCATGCCAGCCACACCGACCGCGCCAAATCATGCCAACCATGCTAGACGCACCTCTGTGCCAATGGCAAATCATGCTAGCCACACCGATCGCGCCAAAGCATGCCAACCATGCTAGCTAGAGCTGCACAAGACCCGGTCCATTTTACCTGTACCGATCCGGAACCGAAAGACCGGAGTTGTACTGGGCCGGACCGGAGAGTTACCGGTACATGTACTTGTACTGAAAGTTGATACCTGAGTACGCCTAAGATCGGTACCCGGTTCAGGGTGATTCAGGCACTGTCCCGGACCATATGTCCCGGTTAATTATAGCCGTAGATATCTTTGCCAATTTTACATCTTGGTAGTCCCCGCTAGGTATGACTAAGTATCCCTCATTCTCTATCGAGAAGAAGTTTCATTTCCGTTTGTTTTTTTTTCTCGAAGAGCTCAAGAACAGAAGCGTGATCGCTCTTCTTCATCATTCACCACCATCAATCCATTAGACAAATTCTTGTTCTTCTTCACTTCTTGCTCAAGAACAAGCGGCATCTCCGAACTCGATTGAGTCGGGTAATTCTTACTACGCTTCTTAGATTTCTCATGGATTAAACTAGGGTTTGAATCGTGTGATACACTGATACTAGGATTTGAAATTGATTTATAATTTTTACCTTTTAAGGTTTGATTGTTCTGTTACTATTAAGATTGAATTAGGGTTTGATTTGAGATTGAATTAGGGTTTAATTTGAGATTGAATTAGGGTAGTTGTTGGTTGATTTGAGATTGAATTTGTGGGTTAGTAGTTACTTGTTGTTGAACAGGCGGATGAGGTATGTTCTTCCCTTTTTGTGCTTTATCATTCTTGAAGGCTAATATGCTGCATATGTTCTCTTGCAGGCCTTTGAGGTGCTAAATGGGGAAGCGCAAAGCATCAGATGGTTCCAATAATAGCATTGTTGTTATTGTAAGACAAAAAAGAAACTGCATTCTAATATGTTGATAGCGTATCCCTCTATTAGTGTTGATTGTTGAACATCACTTTCTTTGTCTAACATTGTGTTTAATTTAATGTTTGTTAGATTCCTACACCAAATTCAACTGAAACTACAAGTTCAAATCAGCTGAAGTTGGATCATCCTTTCAAGCTGCATCTCCTCACGAGATGGAGTGAACATACACCAACAAGTACAACCGAGGTTTGTGACAACAAAAAAAAGCATGGCAAAGTGAGATCGAAGTTTGGTTGGAGATGACCGAGGTTAAATGACAAAGAAGCTCGATGTCATCATTGCAAAGGAACATATCTCGACAATGACGTACATGGAACTTCGGATTACGAAAGCATTTGAATAGATGCCATAAAAATCCTAACAGAAGGTAGCCAAAGACAAGGGACAACAAACTCGTTGATGCCACCCCAAAACCAGTGAAGATGGTAAACTTGTTGCTCATACTTACAGTTATGATAAGTTAAGAAGGGCTCTTGTTGAGTGGATAATCAAGGATGAAATAGCTTTTAGAGCAAAGTAGAAGGGTCGGGTTTGTGGCAATGATGCGGTGGCGAGCCTAGATTCAAGGTTCCGTGGCGTATGACAATTTATAGGGATGTATTGAAGATGTATGTGGAAGAGAAGAATAGCCTAAAACTTATTTCTTGACATCTAAGCAGAGGGTATCTTTGACAATGAGATACATGGACATCACCAAATAATTATAACTATATGTGTGTAACCGTTCATTATGTTGATCACAACTGGAAGTTACAAAAGAGAATACTCATGTTCGCAAGTTGAAGGTCACACTTTGGTAATGCAATTGGTGAGAAGCTGGTGAAGTGTTTAGAGGATTGGGGTCTACAAGATGTATTTGGTGTCACTCTAGACAATGTCAGCGCCAACAAAGTAGCTATTAATCATGTGAAGAATGTTGTCATTGGCTGGACTGGATCACCAATTAGAGCCAAATATTTACATGTAAGTCCATGTTACATTTCTATCATGTTCTTTCTTGTTTACACTCCACTTGGTTATTCTCCTTTTTCCTTGTTTAGGCCATCATATAGAATGTTGCATCTCCTGACTTGTTTGTTGAGCAATGTGAGGTAATTTGAAATACAATGAATGACCAATAATTTTAGAACTTTGGTTTTGTTTGTCATTCATTTTTCGTGTTGACATTATCTTTTTTGTTTTGTTCTTTTTCTAGGTGAGGTGTGCAGCCCATGTTCTTGCTCTTGTCATTAAAGATGCAGTAAGGCTTTTTAATGTATCAGTTAGAAGAATAAGGTCAGTTGTAAAATACGTTCTTAGTTCTCCTTCTAGGCACGAAAAATTTAAACAATGTGCTTCCTTAGCAAAGGTATATTGTAAGAAATCTCTGATTTTGGATGTGTACACTAGATGGAATAGCACTTACTTGATGTTAGACGCTGCTTGAAAAATATGAATTAGTTTTTGCAATGTTAGCACAGATTGATAGGGACTTTCAAGACAGTTTATCTTTGAACAAGAAAAAGAATATGTTTTACCTATCGATGTTGATATTGAAGCAGCTATAGCTAGTGATATTTCATAGAAGATGTGTTTGAGGATATGGAAGAAGAGGAAGAGGTTGAGGATATGGAAGAAGAGGTTGAGGAGTTGGATCCAACAAGCAAGAACAAGGCAAAGATGAAGAATAAGAAGAAAAAGATTCCTCGTCAACATGCTCCTTATCAAGAAGATTGGAAATATGCTAGAGGTCTTGTGAAGTGTCTAAAGGTATTCTTCGATGCATCAGAACTTTTATGCATCTACACAAGTCACTACTCATATGTTCTTATGGCAATTGTTACTCATCAATGAACAATTAGTAGAATTTAGAAACAATATAGCATCGAGATCCTTTTTTATTGCTCGTATGTCTCGTCTAATGTGCTAAGTACCATAAGTATTGGGAGTGTATGAAACAATGAATTCTTTAATGTTTATTGCTCATCTCGTTGGATCCAAGAGAGAAACAAAAGGGTTTGGAGTTTACTCTTAATTGTTTGTATGAGAATAATACATGGGAGGTTCAAAGAGTTATGAGAAAGGTGAAATTAGAATTTGAGGAACTCTTTGAAGATTATAAGTCTTTGTATTCGAGTTCATGAGGAGGGGTCAAGTAGTGATGCTCATACTGTGCCAATCCAGTTAGTGTGCAATCTCAAGGTCAATTTGCTAGAATTCAATCAATGAGGAAACAACATTGGGACATCCCAAGTTGTGTTGAAGAGGCAAGAACAACCGAGCTTGACGGGTATTTCGAGATGTGATTGAAGGTGGAATGCGTGAAATAGGTCAACTCGACTGATTTGACATATTGGCTGGTGGTGAGGCTAATGCAAGCGGTATAAGATACTTTCATACATGGCAAGAGATATATTAGCCATGCCCGTGTCTTGATGGCCTTCGAATCGCCTTTTAGACCGGAAGCGCGTCTTTGACTCCATGGAGATCTTCTTTGTCTACAAGGACAGTTGAAGCATTGCTCTGACGCAAATCTTTCTTCAAAAGCCCATTGCTCTTGATCTTCTATGTGACTATATACACGATGATCTTTGTTGAAGATGAGGAAGGTAATATATTGGGTTTTTTCTATTTAATAGTACTTACTTTTCAAGTTTTCTTGTATTGCTTGCTTACTTTCTTGTTTTACTTTTTTGTTCCATGTTGCAGCCATATGGGATTCTCTGCTAAAAACAACTTGAAGTAAACTCCATGTCGTCAAAACCCGAGTGCCATTGTTCGAGAAGTCCCCCATCCTTTGCAAGGATTGCATTTCATTTCTTGTCGCAGACAACAGACTTATGGAAATGTTGTTTTACTTTTTAGTACTATGTTTTTAATGTTGAACTTTGAACTTAAGTGATACTGTGATGTTTTAAACCTTAACTTTGAACTGAAGTGTGTGAACTTAATGTTGTTATTTTGAAAATCGGTGTGAATTTAAGTGTGTGAATCAAGTGATCTTTGTCATACTTCTTCGTGTGTTTCAAAAATCGGTAAAAACCCGCACGGAGTGGAACCAGGACCGGTCTTACAGTACATGTACAAGTCCAGTGCAGTGCAGTGCAGTGCGGGTCCTCAAATTAAAGAACCGGTCAACTTCAGGTGTGTAATGGGTCCAACAAAACCGATGCACTAGGCTCATGTAAACTCTAATGCTAGCCACATGCTGCGGTTAAATGGCAAATCATGCCGCCATACCGGCCGCGCTTAAAGCATGCCAATCATGCTAGCCGCACCTGTGCCAATGGAAAATCATGCCAGCCACACCGACCGTGGCCACAAAGCATGCCAACCATGCTAGCCGCACCTCTCGCCGATGAAAAATCATGCCGACCACACCGAATGGCGCCAAAGCATGCCGACCATGCTAAGCCGCGCCTCGTGCCAATGGCAAATCATGCCGCCCACACCAATGGCGTAAAGCATGCCAACCATGCTAGCCGCACCTACCTCTGTTGCCAATGGAAAATCATGCCGCCCACACCGACGTGCCAAAGCATGCCGGCCATGCTAAACCGCACCTCTCGTGCCAATGGCAAATCATGCCCGACCACACCTCTTTGCGCCATGCAAAACTCGCCATGGACCCATGCCGCACCACCATACTGGCCTTCATTACGCGGCTATCAAAACGAAGGCGTGTAACAATCAACGGTTTCCCTTCAAACCCAGGAGCAAATCCTGGCCGTCTAAGATTACCAAACGACCTTTTCCCCAAAACCCTAGCTTGGTCACGCACCTAGCCCATGCTAGTCACGCCATGCGCCTATGGCAAACCCATGGCCCCACATGCCAAGCCAAACCAAACCTAGCCAAGCTAGCCGCGACATGCCAAATGCAGTTTGCCTTGGCCCTAGCCATGCTAGTCACATCATGCCAAGCCAAATGCCCTTGCATTGGACCTAGTCACGCCATGCGCCTATGGCAAACCCTTGGCCCCACGTGCCAAGCCTAAACCGCACCTAGCCCAACCTAACCACTCCATGCGCCTATGGAAAACCCTTGGCCCCACACGCCAAGCCAAAACCGCACCTAGCCCAACCTAGCCACGCCATGTGCCTATGGCAAACCCTTGGCCCTACGCGCCAAGCCAAAACCGCACCTAGCCAAAGCTAGCCACGCCCAAGGCGAACCCTTGCCCCCCCACATGCCAAGCCAAACCAAACCTAGCAAAGCTAGCCGCGCCATGCCGAACGCACTTTGCCTTGGCCTAGCCATCTTTGGTCACATCATGCCAAGCCAAACACCACTTCCTGGCCCTAGCCACGCCATACGCCCATGGCAAACCCTTGGCCCCACATGCCAAGCAAAAATCGCACCTAGCCAAAGCTAGCCACGCCCAAGCCAAACCCTTGGCCCCACATGCCATGCCTAACCACACCCTAGCCGCGCCACCTCGTTGGGCTTCCCTACGCGACCACCAAAACGAAGGGTGCAACAATCAGCGGTTTCCCCTCAAACCCGGAGAAAATCCTAGCCATCCAAGGTTACCGGACAACACATGGTAACCTTTGGTCCGAAAATCTAAGTTTGTCCATGCCAATCCTTGCCATGCCAATGGCATGCCAACCTATCCATGCCACCACGTTGGCCCTCACTACGCGGCTACCAAAACGAAGGCGTGCAACAATCAACGGTTGCCCTTCAATCCCGGAGAGAATCCTAGCCATCCAAGGTTACCAGATGACACATGGTAACCATTGGCGGGAAAACCTAAGTTTGGCCACGCCAATCCTTGCCATGCCAACCTAGCCACGCCACCACGTTGGCCCTCACTACGCGGCTACCAAAACGAAGTCGTGCAATGATCAACGGTTGCCCCTCCTCTCAAGACGCAAAATCTGGACCGTCGAAGGTCACCAGGCTGGCAAGTTTCCCGAGCTTGACTTGCCAAGCACACAACACCGTGCTATATGTTTTCCAAAACATTCGAGACATCAACACAAACTGGGGATCCTCTTTGGGTATTGGTTTGGCGGTTTACGACATGCGGCGTACACTACGCGTGTCATACGGAAGTGTTATAAGGGTGAGGCGGTTAGTAAATACGAAGTTATGTGTGAAACGTTCATGGGACATAAAGTACATGTTAACAACTTTATGGGACATCAATTCCATAACGTTAGCGGTTTCATGAAAACCGGTTTCTGCGTTAACCACTTTATGGAACATCAATTCCATGCATATGGTTACCACCTCCTCCCATTTACTTCCCCACTCCTTAATGAGACCAGGGTACGTTTTTGCTCCGACTTGTATAAATAGGTCTTACCTATTTCCATTGAACAACAAGTTCATACGGGAGATACAACACTAAGAAATACTGACTTGCTAGCTCACCTTGTTAGCTCTCTCATTTTTCTGATAACAAGTCGTAGTAACCCAACTACTCTTCGAGTAATCAACTATTACGGTCTCACCACTTTCCTTGCTTCCCTCCCCAAAACCAACCCATTCTCCTCCACTTTGTAACCGAAGCAAGTCTGGGCGGCCATTTCTTGGTTTAGGTCGGACTTGTGCAGATTGATCTCTCGAATCTAAAGTACTCCCTTGTAGTACATTGTTTAGGGTTTAAATTATTTCTCACCGCACACCCGCAATTACCGAAATCAGTTGAAACCATTTTCACCTACAAACAATTGGCGACCACGGCGGAGGTTCGATCTTTGGTTCTAATGTAAATTTTCAACAAAGAATTTCATTCTGCACACCCAGACGTCAAGATGGTAGAGAAGGCGATCCACTCCGACTCGATTACTCGACGACCGGATCATCATCATGACACGACAAGGGATGACTGGGGACTTCTCGGAGGATGGAAGCAAAACGATCCGCCTGAGGATTAACGACGCGATTATGAGACAACTCAAAGAACGACTTGGAAGGCGGGGACTTCCCATGACCATGTTTCGAAAAAAAAAAACTTGTTCCTACACCCGGAAAGTTTATTCTCTCAAGACCGAGAAACCGAGGTAAGTCTTATATCTAGACAAAAATACATGGTTTGCTTTTTTTTTTCAAGTTCTGATAAAACCTATAGCCATGTTTCATCCCATGTCATCTACCAACACACGGTTCCATGGTTTTCCTGGGATGTCTGCGTCACTTTCATTCATAGCCAAACACAATTCAATTCTAAACATTTCATTCAAAAAAAAATATATATATATAATCCAAAACCTTCAAGGTAGCATTTATCTATTAACCCGAGCAAATCAGAAAATCAAGAACCAAAACCAGGCGTCTCATTTGCCTTTCCAAAAAAAAAACCTAAAGACAAGAGGTCCAGAAGACAGATCTATATTCAAGGGAAGTTTTCCAACAGCGGCTTGCTCCTTTTGGCAAAGGCCTCCCTCGTGCTTAGGAGAGTCACCCTCTTAAGTTTTAGGTTCCTGCACAACTTCTTGAATTCCGCTTCCTGCTTCTTCATCATGTCCGCGGAAGGACCTTCAACTGCTTCAGCCAACGACCTTTCAACATCAGAGAGACCTTCAACGAACCAAGGAATGTTGAATTCGAAGCCCACACACATGTCACGATGGAACTTCCAGCAAGATATTACATCCTCAGAAATTGTACGACCAGTCACGTTGCACATCTCATCAATCGAAGACAAGGCTTCCTTCACACGCTTGACCAACGCATGTCGACTAGTGATCTTCTTAGTCGTGGCAATATGACCATAGCTCTCACAGATCTTGGTGTACAATGTCGTATGTTTAGTGGCACGCTAAATCCACCAATCAACACATTACCCTGGGAAAGGGGGCCGATATGGAGGATTGAAGGTGGCACCCGCAAGCTGAATCAAGAATCGCGGAGATCCCTAACTAAGATTTCACCCCCCGAAGTGCTCTCCTCCATCTGAGTCACGGCAGCACCCTCTGGAAGATGAATCTCCATGTACAAGTCGCTAGCTGGCACAGTTTCCACAGTGGAAAGTACGACTACGTCTTTACTCTGGTGGTTTTCCACTTCAAGATCATCCCCATGTACGGTTTCCTCCTAAAAATCAAAATTTAGTTTTACTGCAAAAAAAAAAAAAAAAAAAAAAAAAAAAAGAAAAGAAGAAAAAACATGGACGGACTCACCGAATTGGCCAGACCGACTAGACGAAGATTCAACATCTTGTTGAAAGAATTGCTCTCTCCACCGCTAGACCCCGAACTCTCATCCTTTTCGAGTTCGCGTCATCATGGGAAGGCTCTCGCAACGCCGCTCGTCTTGAAAAATGATGTTTTCGACCGCTCTTAAGTTGGCAAAGGCATTCGTACTCTCGAGACCCCCGGATGAGAATACAAGGCGTATTCTCATAAAAGGAACAAGGAAATAAACGATCCAGGCCAAGGTCAAGAGGAGAGCCGTACGTACCCGCATATTGGATGAACTAAAAGTCGGCAGAGTCATGGAGTCTGATTGAAAGCCGCCTGCACGATTCTTAGACCTTCGCTCCTTCACTTGGGGACTGTCCACGTCCAAACCGACGGATTTACTTTTGGTTAAAGAAGTATCCCTCAACAACAGATGTTTTGCTAAAATCTCGGCGGAAGGCCTTCCACGAGTGTTCTCCACTACGGCTTTTACAAATTCCTGGATGACGAGGAATTCACTCTGCCAGAATGCGTTATACTTGGGGGTAGTCGACAGTTTCGCCCGAAAGCAAGAAAGGGAGACTTCGCCCAGCACAAGAATACTAGCATCAAGAACGTCCGATAATGGACCCTCTGGAAATTCGCTGCCACCGACGAACGAGAGGGACCACTTGGTCGAAACCCATATGCCGAGCTGCTTTCGCTCAATATTATAAGAGACTTCACGACACGACCCTCGAAAGAAAGACGGTATATAGCCGACGTGCAACTTCGATGAATACAATCTCACCGACGCCGAGATTCCCTTTATCGTAAAGCAAAGACATGTTTGGAGAGAAGCAAAAGTATTAACTGGCTATGGATGTACACACTGAGGCCCATGGACTAAAAATTAGCTGCGCATGAGTTATCAAGGAAATCAGCCGAGTTTGAGCCCGACTCTTTGGCGCCTATTCGACCAAATGGGTATTCTCGAACTACCCCAAGAAGCGGGAAGTGAAACCAATGACTTAGGAGCATATCTTTCAAAATACTCCCATAGCCACGTTTGGAGAAAAGCAACATGAACATACAAATCCACTTTCATGTAACCGTTTGAAGCACGCATGTCCATAGCCAAATGATCCAAGTGTGTGTACAGAGAACCGATAAACAAGCCGCCAATGGGGAGAACAACTCCTTTCGCCAATCTTATAGCAAAATTGATGAGTTCCAGCCTTATGTCCTTCTTACCAGAGCCATCATCGAAAATATCCCGGGATAACCAGAGAGCCAAGAATACCGCGACGTGGAGTGTACTATTCTTCTGGTCCGGTGCCACCATCGGGGAAATCATTGAGACATCCACAGGCATAGAAACACTTAGTCTCGTTCTCCTTTCGGACAAACCCTTTCGACTTCGCAACCATGGCGGTACGCATTTTTCCTCATCATCGAGCCATTCGGTTTTTAAGTTTTCTGTCATGGGAAGATTCAAAGAGGATAGCCACACTTTCTAAGGATATGGTCAGTTCTCCCACCTACATATGGCCGTATGAGTATCCTGGACACCACAGAGATGAAAGCAACCAAGCTCTGGATGTCTTTCCTAATTTGAAGTGATGCGGAGGGTGTGACAACATCAATGATTTGCGCCTTGGTCAAATTAGCTCTTACGCACTCTTGACTTATCATAAAACGCACCCATTTATCAAACGAGCGCGGTTGACTCTTGGGATATTGAAATCCATAAGAGAGGCGGAATACTCTTTCCTATGAAGTCAAAACCGTATTACATTTGGGGAGGAACCGACCGGTCCCCTCCTCACTCTCCGAACCAGTCGGAAAGCGATGGCGCATGCTTAAGTGAACTTCTCTGGCAGAGACTATCGTGAAGAATTCATCGGCCACGTTTGGCTTGGAGTTACCAACATCCTTCGGTATGCGCGGAATATTTCTCAAGAGACGTCATAATAAAGATTCTCTCACGTGCTTCCGCTTTCCAAGCAACTACAACGGAACAATACGAGAGAGATTATTACGGAAAGCACACGAAAATTATCTTCACCCAAGACTTAAAGGGAGTTTGTTTCAAGGCCGTACACTGCGGCATAAAATTCTTGTCCAACCGAGGAGGAGTGACCACTGGGGAACCATGCCCACGGCCACACCAAAACAAGGAGTAAACCTAAAAACTAGGTTTTCGGGGAAAGGGATGGCAAATTACTATCGTGGTGCTTACCTTACACAACGAGTTGAGACAGTCAACATTACTATGGTATTCATGCCTATGTACTACTAGGAGCGCGTGCAAGACATACCTGTGGCTAGGATTCACACCAACATGTTCTACAAGGTCATAAAAAGGTACGCCTACAACTAGGGTTTTCACCAACACAAGAAAACAAAAGGGAAGCAAGAAGTACTGAAAAGACGTACCTAATCCGCTCATCCGCTTCACCGCTACCAAGCGAACCAAAAGAAAAAAAAAAAGAAAGAGAGAATAATGAAGACGTGAATCAAAGGGAGAGGCCGACAATCCTTTTATAGGTGTGATACTTGGGAGTTTGAACAAGGAGGGGATCTCCAATTTTGAGCCAAGGAAGGAAAAGAGGAAAAAGGTCCCGCAAAGACCAATTTCCACGTCCAAGACCACCATGCCATTTCCGCGACCCCCCCTGCCAAGCCATTCGCTACATTGTCGCGGCCCCACCACGCCTAGCCGTCCGTGTACGTCTCGTTGCTAAGTCCACACTATGCCAAGCCTTCTGCTCAACTATCGCGACCCTATCACCCACGCGCGTTCACCCTACCAAGACCACGCCACCTCTTGGACCCTCGAGCCAAGCCGTCCACTTGCGTCGCCTTCCAAGATCGCGCCCCCTTTTCCTCGAGATGTACGACTGCACCAAGCCGAACTTTCATCTCACCACTCCATGGTCTCGCATTCCCAAAAAGACAACTTACGTAGGGCCGCCAACACGGGAAGCCAAAACTCTCTTTACCACTCAAAAAGGTTAGTCGGATTCTCCTGACCATCTCTGCAATGATTTACACCTCGATTCCGCCCTTGTCTGTCACCATCATATGCTTACCTCGCAACAAGGTACCTATTCCGAGCTAAGAAGGGGACTTAATGTTGATGGTGGTTTTTAGCTTACGGTTAAAATCGTAAAACACTAAACCCTAGCAGACGGTGATGTCACAAAATTTAAAGTAACAAACATTTACTAGGCACATTTACTGAAACCTTTAATGTGTTCCTAAATAATTACCGGGGTATCTTTTTCAAATTAGGGTTACGACAAGCCAACCCATAATTCCCACGTGTGCCAATGGAAAATCATGCCACCCACACGGACCGCGCCAAAGCATGCCAACCATGCTAGCCGCACCTCTGTGCCAATGGCAAATCATGCCAGCCATACCGACCGCGCCAAAGCATGCCAATCATGCTAGCCACACCTCTGTGCCAATGGCAAATCATGCCAGCCACAACCATCACAGGCCAAAGCATTCCAACCATGCTATTCGCACCTCTGTGCCAATGGCAAATCATGCCCGCCACACCGATCCCGCGCCAAAGCATGCCAGCCATGCTAAGCCGCACCTCTGTGCCAATGGCAAATCATGCCAGCCATGATAAGCCGCACCTCCGTGCCAATGGCAAATCATGCCAGCCACACCTACTGCGCCATTCCAAATGCACCTCGCCATGGCCCCATGCCGCACCACCATACTGGCCTTCACTACGCAACTATCAAAACGAAGGCGTGCAACAATCAACGGTTGCCCTTCAAACCCAGGAGCAAATCCTGGCCGTCTAAGGTTACCAAACGACCTTTGCCCCAAAACCCTAGCTTGGTTACGTACCTAGCCCATGCTAGTCATGCCATGCGCCTATGGCAAACCCCCACATTCCAATCCAAACCAAACCTAGACAAGCTAGCCGCGCCGTGACAAACGCACTTTGCCTTGGCCCTAGCCATGCTAGTCACATCATGCCAAGCCAAACGCCCTTGCCTTGTCCCTAGTCACGCCATGCGCCTATGGAAAACCATTGGCCCCACGTGCCAATCCGAAACCGCACCTAGCCCAACCTAGCCACGCCGTGCGCCTATGGCAAACCCTTGGCCCCTCGCGCCAAGCCAAAACCGCACCTAGCCCAACCTAGCCACGCCATGCGCCTATGGCAAACCCTTGGCCCCACGCGCCAAGCCAAAACCGCACCTAGCCAAAGCTAGCCACTCCCAAGGCGAACCCTTGGCCCCACATGCCAAGCCAAACCAAACCCTAGCCAAGCTAGCCAGCGCCATGCCAATCGCACTTTGCCTTGGCCCTAGCCATGCTAGTCACATCATGCCAAGCCAAACGCCATTGCCTTGGCCCTAGCCACGCTATACGCCCATGGCAAACCCTTAGCCCCACATGCCAATCCAAAATCGCACCTAGCCAAAGCTAGCCACGCCCAAGGCGAACCCTTGGCCCCACATGCCAAGCTTAACCACACCCTAGCTGCGCCACCCTATTGGCCTTCCCTAAGCGGCCAGCAAAACGAATGCGTGCAATAATCAATGGTTGCCCCTCAAACCCAGGAGAAAATTCTAGCCATCCAAGGTTACCAGACGACACATGGTAACCTTTGGCCCGAAAACCTAAGTTTGGCCACGCCAAACCTTGCCATGCCAACCTAGCCACGCCACCACGTTGGCCCTCACTACGCGACTACCAAAACGAAGGCGTGCAATAATCAACGGTTACCCTTCAATCGCAGGAGCAAATCCTATCCATCCAAGGTTACCAGACGACACATGGTAACCTTTGGCCCGAAAACCTAAGTTTGTCCACGCCAAACCTTTTCATGCCAACGGCATGCCAACCTAGCCGCGCCACCACTTTGTCCCTCACTACGCGACTACCAAAACGAAGGCGTACAATAATCAACAGTTGCCCTTCAATCACAGGAGCAAATCCTAGCCATCCAAGGTTACCAGACGACACATGGTAACCTTTGGCCCGAAAACCTAAGTTTGGCCACGCTAAACCTTGGCATGCCAACCTAGCCGTGCCACCACGTTGGCCCTCACTACGTGGCTACCAAAACGAAGGCGTGCAACAATCAACGGTTTCCCCTCCTCTCAAGACGCAAAATCTCGATCGTCGAAGGTCACCAGGCTGGCAAGTTTCCCGAGCTTGACTTGCCAAGACACAACAACGTGATATATGTTTTCCAAAATATTCGAGACATCAACACAAACTGGGGGATCCTCTTTGGGTATTGGTTTGGCCTGTCATAAGGAAGTGTCATAAGGGTGAGGCGGTTAGTAAATACGGGAAGTTATGTGTGAAACGTTTATGGGACATAAAGCACATGCGTTAACAACTTTATGAGACATCAGTAGTTTCATGAAAACCAGTTTCCTGCGTTAACCACTTTATGGAACATCAATTCCATGCATACAGTTACCACCTCCTCCCATTCACTTCCCCACTCCTTAATGAGACCAGAGTACGTTTTTGCTCCGACTTGTATAAATAAGTCTTACCTATTTCCATTGAACAACAAGTTCATATGGGAGATACAACACTCAGAAATACTTAATTGCTAGCTCACCTTGTTAGCTCTCTCACTTTTCTGATAACAAGTCGTAGTAACCCAACTACTCTTCCAGAACCAACTATTACGGTCTCACCACTTTCCTTGCTTCCCTCCCCCAAAACCAACCCATTCTCCTCCACTTTGTAACCGAAGCAAGTCTGGAGCGGCCATTTCTTGGTTTAGGTCGGACTTGTATGCATTGATCTCTCGAATATAAAGTACTCCTTGCAAGTACATTGTTTAGGGTTTTAATTGTTTTCACCTACACACCCGCAATTACCGAAATCAGCAGAAACCATTTTCACCTACAAACAAGGTGGTATATGAATGAGAGAAGATATGTTTGGAACTATAATTGAGATGTTGTAAAGATACATGGAGGAGGCCTGAGTTTTATGGAATGATCTAGTGATAGAATTAAAAGGTTTATTGCAGTTAGAAATGCATCTTTTGGTCTTGGCATGTTTTGTGTTGCATCATAATTGTGTAATAGAAGTTTGGCTTAGGTATTTGGCCTATTAGTCATCCTAGTCAGTCTAGTTGACTTATCTGACTCAGACCATCTAACTGAAATGAATCAGCCTAACCCTGAGTTGACTCACTAGCAAGTCTTGACCAGACTTGACTCAGTAGACCTTGACCGAGTTAACTTCTTTCACTAGATTTGACCGGGACTTGACCTTGACTTTTGACGTGGACTACTAGTTGACCTTTAACTGTCAGTGTGACTGTTATTGACCATTAGTTGACTTAGGTGGATTGGGCCCTAAGTTAATGGGCTTGTTTAGTAAACTTGGGCTTAGGGTCAATTTTACAATTGAACTCTGAATTGGACCTTGTGGTCCGAATTGACCTTTGGTTCCTTCTACAAAGTTGTAGATATTCATTAAACATATCTGTTGGACTTTAGAACCAACCTAATTCAATAATTAAACCTTATCACACATTAAACCTTAAATGTGCTAAAGTTAATGAAAGGTGTAGAATCGTAAATGGGCTTAAACCATTAGATAGTTCTCTTGGTTTATAACTAGAGATTTGTATGCAATTATGATATGACCCTTGTATGAGCCTTTTGCCTAATCTTTAGAGTGCTCGTATGATTAACAATTAATCATTATTAACAACGATCGATCTAAAGAATGAATCAGTAGTTTGTGGATCTCGAGGTAGGTGAGGGTTGTCATCAAAAGAGGTAGGAATTGATAACGAACTCTCTTGTATTCATTATTGTTTTACATATCTATCTTTTGTGAAATTCATATGCATATCTTTGTTACTATATGATATGTGTATGCATGTATTTTCTTTTACATTTTGGGATGGGCTTGGATCTTTAGAAACAACTAATATCCGTGTTTTTGGAGTATTTACTTATTTTTCAAAAAGTGATTCTTTCCATTAACTTGCAAGCAGTTACATTCTTTACTTATTGTTAGCATGAAAGGGAGAAGGATTCCTTTTAATTGGTATGAGATATGTGTCCCAAACTTTTAGAATTTAAGCACAACTATTAGGCTTGGTAACGTGTTCAAGTTGATTATTATTAATTTTATTGTCCGGGCAACTCATGTCTCATACATGGATGTTTATTGTTTCTTTTAAATTGAAAGTTATTATATTATGTTTTGGTGTTTGGATAGAATGATGTTGGGAATCTTATGTCTGATGGTTGGATTTGACTTGTGAGAGGTATAGGGTTCTCCATGTTAAAGTTCTTCTGTCGGCTATCACCATTAGATCTCTTTGAATACTTGTTATGTAGAGTGCGCGTATAATAAGGTACTGGTAAGGTACAAATATTATATGACTACGGGGTCGGAAAACCTCAAGGAGTTTTAATGCTCATTGAAGAATCCGCAAGAGTCACGCCTTACTACTCCGAAGGATTACGTCACCCAATTACTATTTCTGTTATGAATGTATCTTAGGATGATTGGTTGGTACAACTTATTATCTTTGTTATAGCAACTGCTTTCGATCGAACTCGCAAGTGTTGCTATCTCAAGCTTGTTTGTCAATGTTAGTGATCAAAACTATAAGTCTTGATTTATAGTCTACTTATATATGTCTCGGACTAGGATATATAGATTGTGTAGTTGAGCATTAGACTTCACGACGTCCATCAATTGAAGACGAAGAACTACTAAGGAGAGCTTGTGGAACTTAATCAACAAAAGGTATGTGGAGACAGAAACTCATCTATCACTTGGAAATTCTATTTCTACTCTATCTACTATATTGAGACATAAGTCGTAGTGCTATTTAGAAATATCACAGGTTATGCGTTAAGACCAATAAATTATATAATCCAACCTTTGGTTGTTGATATAAATTGATTGACACTTGAACATTGGTCTTTGGTACCATTCAAGTTATTTCTCTTATTCAATCAGGCTCGCAAATTCCTATATGCTGATTGTAGATTGAATTGATAAATTGAGATACTAACTCTTTGATATATTTTTCTCTAGATTGAGTCTGGCTGTCTAGTTGATTCTATTGAAATTATATTGGAGTTTGTCTATTCATATTGCCAAATGAAATATTGGGTATGGTTGTTAGACCCATGCTTTTTCAATTGGTATCAGAGCATGCAAACACGTTTAAGACCTCAAAAGTCTGTGTTTGTAGCGATTTGAATATGGACAGAAGTGTTATCTCCATAAACGTACCACCATCCTTCGATGGCTCAAATTACTGATGGTGGAAAATTGTTATGCATGCCTTTCTTAAAGAGCGTGATTTTCAATCATGGGTTTATGTGGTTAATGGCTATGATCCTCCGGAAGTCACAGAAGGCGATATAACAATTCTAAAGGATATTGGTAAATATGATGCTGCCGAGATTCTCGCTGCAAATAAAAATTCTGACGGATTAAATGATATCATCCATGCCATTACCTCAGAGCTCCAGCATCATGTGACTACTTTCACAAAGTCTAAAGATGCTTGGGATATCTTAGAAACCGTATTTGAAGGGAATACACCCGTGAAAAGGAAGCTAGGCTTCAAAACCTAAATTCGATTGGGAAAACCTTCGTATGGCAGATGAAGATTCATTTGATGAGTTTAATCACAAAGTATCTAAAATTTTTAATGCAACTTTTGCATTGGGTAAGACTATTCCTGAAAAGGACATTGTGATAAAAATTCTCAGATCGTTGCCATCTAGATACTATTCTAAGAAGCATGCCATCGTTGAAGGAAATAACCTTGATACTCTTTCCAGAAATTCTCATGTTGGGAAGTTAAAAGTTCTTGATCATGATCAGAATACAGTCAGAACGTCTGCGTTCAATACTGTGACCATACAAGTGAAGCCTCTAACTTGTCATGGGCCGATGAATGTTGTTCTAATCAATATGATCCTAACAGATCACTGATTACACAAAAGATCAAGAATATTATGAAGAAAAGCAAGGGACCGAGAGATTGCCTTCTCTCTCTAATGCTTTTGATGATTCAATTCAAGAAGAAATATCTCAGGGTGTCAATGATATACATACTCCCGAAGCATGTTCATAATTTTCAGCCCTCTCGGCAGAAGTTTCCATTAACTCAAATTCTGATTCAGGATGCGAGTCTGACACTGAGATTTTAAATTCTTGGATAAAAGTGAAGAAATTCACAAAGAAAATGTTCAACTGAAGATTTTATTGGAGAAACTTGAATCATCACTTCAGGTGAAAACTCTTGAGATCGATTGTCTTAATAATGAATTCACCAGAACCCTATCTCTAAAAGAAAAAGATATTAATTCTCTCAAGTGTGACCTGCAAAGGTTGTCAGGAAGCTCCGACAAGATTTCAACAATGTTATTTGGTCAAAAGGCTTTTGGGAACACGAAAGGTTTAGGGTTCAAAAATAAGATTGTGAGCACATTCAACTCATTTGTTAGGACGGATGCGGAACATGTTGTCTTGAAAGTTGTGATAAACATGAGTCATCTCTACAAAGCAAACAATCTTCTCTGTTGTGCTCGTTTTGTGGAAGTGCAAGTCATGTTCAAAGTAAGTGTTGGAAATTCAAGAAGAATAACAAAAAGATTTCCAAACTTCAAAGTGACATGAATGAATCTGACTATGGAAAAACAGCAAACGCCTGAGTACAAGAAGAAGGTGTCTAAAAGAATCAAAGTCAGACGAGGTAAGTATGTTTATTCAACAAACCTTGATATGTAACCCGTGACACAAGAAGTGAACAGTTTGTTCACTCCATTACTATCTAGTCATAGTAATGTAATGAATCCTTATTTTTGACTTGAAAATAAGGATCACATCAAGGTTGCTCAAATCCTGTAAAATATGGTGGTTATTTCTCCTTATTCTATTTATAATTTTATAACTAAAAGATATTTTGAGCTAGTGAATATTTTGTTGTTAAGATAGACAATGGATCGTGAACTGTGGAGACTTTTTCAAAGTTTCTTTAGGGTTAGTTATCCTATAATTCTATTTATGTTCATTTGTGATCAAAACTGTACTTCACTTTTTCTCTTTGAAAGATACAGTCTCATGGCACCTATAACTAGAGGTATCACAAAAAGGGATGCGGTAGAAGCTATCAATGTGTATCTATGTGAAGGAACCAAGTCCTCAAGAAAGAAAATGGTGAAGGCTACGATTAATGATTCAGGTTCTTCCTCTAACTGCCTATTTGTCTGTTTGTCATTATGATAATAACTTCAGGGTTATGGTGAAAGATTTCATTAGAAAAAGAAATAATTTAAAATATCAAATCGTTTCATCTTTAGAATAAATATCTCACTATGAACAAATGTTGTCTCTAACAAAGAACACTTTGCGTGGACTGAAAAGAGAACTCAGTGAGTTTACTGATATTTCTGAAGATTTGGAGGAATTGAATGATCCCATTATCAATGGGTTTTTCAATAATGAGAAGGAATTCTCAGTAGATGCCCTAAGAAAGCATAACAATGTCTAGGAAACTTCTTATGAGAATTTATTCTTGTGTTTTTAAGAAGGATAACTAGGGTTTGGAATATCCATTATTGTGAGTACACATAGCTATTACCAATGTTTTCATCTTGCAATGTTTTTAGATTTATCTATTTAAATTTTAAAGTTTATTTGGAAGATGATTTTTACAGTATTAATCTTTATGGTTTTATATATTGCAAATTTTTATGGGATATGTTGTTTACGTCCGTGAACCTTGACTGTCCCATATTTGTCCAAAAGTTAACTCTATTATATGTCGGTATGAAAGTATTGATAAAAGATATAATGGACTTTTGACAATAAAAGTTAAGCATATTATGTCATTATATATGCAAATATTGATGGAGGATAGGATGAACTTTTGTTTACAAAGATTAAGTCTATTATATGTCATTGTGCAAAAGTAGTGATGGAAAATAGAATGAATCTTTGTTTATTCCAAAGTATTGGTCTTTCCCTGATCCACATCTTTGTGTATGTACTTGTGTTGCTCATGTCATAGATGCTCAAGCTATTTTTGATGCTCACCTGTCGCTACATCTGCGACATATTGTTACTAATGACGGGCCTGGTATGGGGTTGCTACAGTACCATATGTCTTCTCTACCACTTAGTTTTGGTGGTTTAGGTATCTATTTCATGGCTAATGCAATGGACTATTGCTACTTGGCGTCTTACATATAGACTCAACCCCTTCAAATCAACATCCTTCGTAACACTTAATTACAGGGCCCTAATCTCAACATACAATAAGTCATAGATCTTTTTTACAGCATATGTGGTCCTGACGTCAACATCCGACTATCGCCCCCATCACATGAAGACCTTGGCGGTGAATTACTTTGATGTTGTCATGAAGGATCGAATAAATTTTCCATGTCCACTCGTGGCTGTGCCCTTTGGGAATGCAATAAATCTAACCATGCACAAGACTACCGTAAGGCAATTCCAATCGAGGGGCTCAACCAGAGAGTCAGTGCTCAAAAATTTGGGGCAGTTTTACGGTATAGGCTCGGTATACCTCTTTCTGTTGAAGGTAGCCTTTGTGCTTTTTGCAAAAGAGATATGGACTGTTATGGGGATCACGCCTTACACTGTGCACACGAGGTAGGAATCAAAATTCGACACGACGTCGTTCGTGACACTTTTGTAGATATGTGTTTTCGTGCAGGGGTGACGGCTAGAAAAGAAGTTGAACTGGGTTTCTTGGCAGATGATGGGGAGGCTCTCCGTCCGGCTGATATTTTAGTCCAACTGGGAAAACGGGCGTGACAAGTGTTTAGATGTCACCGGCGGAGAGGTGCACACATTTCGTCCAAGGTTACAACTTCGGAAATATTTGGAAAAATGCTTAGCCCAAGGTTACAACTTCGGAACTTTAGCCTTTATTACTTTTGGTGAACTTTGCAATGAAACAATGGATTTCTTGAAAAGGATTAATAATCACTTATCTAGATTTGATGTTAATGCTAGGAAATGTAACTAATTCTTTCATAGATTAGGAATATTCATACAAAAAGTTGTCAGAGCCCAGCTTGTTGCTAGGCTTCCATCTAGTTACTTGTAGATCCTTATTTTCAATGAAATTTAGTTAGTGATTTATTTATAAATTCATTAAGTAGTAAATGATTTTTCGAAAATATAAAATTGCTTAGCTGGAGATTGCAGGCAGCTGCATGTAATGTTGATAAATTTCTGTGGAAGATAGGAATTCTTCAAAAAGTTATGTGGGCCAATTTTCACAACGGGCATGTTCAAGCATAGGGGTATTATTGTTCAGAGTGATCTCTGTAGTACCTACAAGAAGGAGGAGGAAACAACTTATCATGTTCTTCTGCATTGTGAATTTTCTCATATGGTCTCATTTTCTCAAAAGTATGAATATTTCTTGGTCGTTTTCTGAGAAGGTGATTGATCATTTTGAAAATTGGAGGAGTTTGCAACTTAATGGAAGACGAAAGGAGGTCGGACATAAGTTGAGTTATGCTATATTCTGGAATTTATGGAAAGAAAGAAAAAATTGGGCTTTTGGAGGTAGAGGAAAGCCCACTTATGCTTTTTCAAGCAAAATCTTTTCTTTGGCTTTTTGATATACAATGAACCATCATTTGGGGCATACAATAAAATTTTGAGGCATACATAATAAGACAAAAATCAGGTTGGAAATAGTGTTTTTAGGGTATCCCTTATCCAACCTATTTTCATAATTACAAAAATACCCTTGAATGATTAGTGGTTAATTAGTGTTAACTTAAATGATTAGTTGTTAATGATTGGAGTTAGTATTAGAGTTTAATTTAGGATTATAATTTTCTTTTTAAATAGAGTGAGTAGAAAAAAGAAGAAGAGGAGGAGGAGGAAGTAGAAAAAAGAAAACTTTTTTTTTTTCTTTGAGATTTTGTGATTGTTGATAGATGTGTGATCCAAATTCAAGTGAGGAAGGTGAATCTTCATCACGTAAACCTAAGAAAATACATATCAATTACGATGGAGATCCGGAGATGGCTTATTTGTTGGATTATGAAAATGAATTTACCCAAACTCAATCTCAAACTCAACTTTTTTCTCAAGCTCAAGATGATGACTTTTTGGAGCCAAATCCCGAAGATGAGTACATGGATGAGGAACCCAATGCTAATAATACATAGTTATGGTCGTAGACGTTGTTTAATGTCAGTTTTGTAGATTTAATTCACCAAAAGTTTTTATTTTTGTATGTAGTTCGACGCAACATAGTTAGGTTCGACAGATAATTTGTATGCCGAACCTTGATAAATAAGAACAGTTCGGCTTATAATTTTAGTCCCCAATAAGTCGAACGCATATATGGCAAGTAGTTCGGCTTTTCAAGTCAAACACGAATGAGCCGGACTTTAAAGATCGGCTTTCAAATAGTATTGCGAATGAGCCGAACCTAACCCCAAACGATAGTGGAGTCTATTAATGGAGAACATTAAGTTCCAAATTAAACTCATTCAAATCAATGAGATATTATCGTCATCTTTAATAAAATGAAAATACGAAAACAACGCAAAAAGAATGAGGCCATTCCGACATCGGACGAAGAAGTTATGACCAAAATAAAATCTAAAAACTTGAGTGTACAAAGATAAGTTCGTCTGATAACTCATCATCACGAGTTAGCCGAACCTGGAGCCTAAAAATCAAGATTTTCGAAGTGTTTACAGAGATAAGTTCAGCTTAAAAGTAATTTAATCGAGTCAGCCGAACCCGACAACCACCTGGGGTTTATTTCACTTGTCGAGTTTAGTGGAAAGGTTGGCAAGGGATTAGCCGAACCTGACACTGTTTTGGGACATGTTTGGACGCAAAATTGACTTTTATCTCAAGGAGAAACGGTTTCGGAAGGATTCTAAAGCCTAACTTTGAGAGCTCTATATAATCTTCTCTTTGAATTTTCCTTTTAATCTTCTCTTTGAATTTTCCCGAATGGGTGCTAAACAAAAGGATGCACCTTAATTAATTTTCCAAAATAAATAAATATGACTCTACTAAACAATGTGATAAGTCACCTATAAATGGACAAGTTTATAGGAAGCTATTAGCCATACACAGAGTCAAGTTCGGCACATTCGATATTTATCGAGTGAGCCGAGCAATGTGCAGAACAGTATAAGATGGATTATTAAGTAATTGTATCCAAGTTCGGTTGATTAGAATAAAAAACAATTATAAGCCGAAAACTACTCTGGATATTCAATATTCAAAACATTGAATATTCAAAACATTACATGTTTTCAGCCGAACTGTTCTTCGTCTGTAGAAAAAAATTAAGTTCGGCTGCTAAATATGAGCCGAAAACTACTCTGGAACTACCAAAACCTAGAGGAATCATCGATTACATGTCATGAAATCAACGAAATACGAAAAATCAAGCAATGGGTTTGTGGGAAATACCTTTCTATGTGCAATTTTATAGAATCAGGGTCTATTTCTCGTTCTTCAACACCAATCAATCCACTATCCTAATCATCTCCATCTTTTCCAAAAACCATAGATTGAGATGTTGCAGAAGCAACACCGTGATTGAAGACCATAGTATTTCTAGGGCATCGCCTAACACGAGGTGCCATATATGGGTTTAATAAGAAATGAATCAAAAAATCAGACTTTGAGAGGGAGTTCGGTTCTGTTTTTTGGAGAAGAAGGGGGAGGAGAATGAGTTTTTTTATTATGAAAATTTTCAGTTTTAAAAAAAAAATTAATGAAGTAACGGTTAATTAATGGGTAAACGTTGATTAGTGAGGGTAATTAATTAGGGGATGAGTTAATTAGTGGGAGAGTTTTAGGATTATAATTTAATTTAGTGGAAGGGCACTAATGTAATTTAAACTATGCAGGGGTATCATAGTAACTTAAACATCATTAGGACACCCCTTATAATCTATCATTGGATGGCATAATAAGTTTGTATGCCCCAAAATTTTCTTGTATGCCCCAAATGATGTTTTAATGGGAGCAAGTTATGCACAGTTAATGTAGTGTACTAGTAGTGCATTCCAAATATTAACACGTAAACCAGACTGAGGTTGACTTGTCAACAACAATATATTCAAGTGTCCAGTAGGAGTGTACCCGTTCTGGACACTTAACTGGACTCAATCAATTGGTCATATCAAGTTAACTGGATTCGGTCAACTGGTCACAGTATGGTAACTGGACTCGGTCAACTGGTCATAGCAAGTTAAGTGGACTTGGTCAACTGGGCCTAGGATGTTAACATGACTCAGTTTAACAATAGCGTTACAAAAATGTCCTTAGCAAGTTAACTGGACTCATCGCCTGGGTAAATCAGTATAAAACTGATTCCGAAAGTCGAAAGCGTCGCTTTTGGAAATTTTTACCCCAAACAGTAAATGCCCGGAATATCACCTTTTTTCAGTTCCTTCCTGACCAACAGCTCGTATGTTGCAGTTACTTTTTTTATTTCAAAAGGCACAATTTGGCACATTGCACTCTGGAGTATAACTTCATTGATAGTAATACTCGTTAAATTAATAATCTCCCTGAAATCATAATTTTTTTAATCCCATTAGGCTAGCAAAATTTTCCCGGCTAAAAAAATGATCTCTCTAAAATAAGAATTATTTTTCTTGTTCCAAGAACTATTATTTGAAAGTTGAAAGAAATTATACTGTGGTTTCTTGCAAGCACAACGGTGGGCAAGCTTTTTTGTGTGTCGTGTTAGTCTGTTACACCTCCCATGCCTTCAGAGAAAGGGCTTGGTTCTTTTAATTAGTACTCCCTCTGTCCATTTTTATCTGTCTTAATTTCTACTTTGGTATGTCCATTTTTATCTGTCCGTTCTGTTTATATACATACTTTTCCCTTAAACTATCAAATATACCCTTTATTTTTATAATCATAAAATCATTTTTAATATCCAAATCTCAAATAATGTCATCATATTTATGGAAAAAAAGTTACTCAATATCTTTGTATTAATTGTCATTCCTTTTTTAAATAAAAACATTTATGAATAGTTATAAAATTCCTAATAAACTTCTACTTATTTTAACACTAAAAATTTAGTTTTAGTAATAATATAACATTAAATAGGCTAGTCAAGGGCTAGTCATGACAATTTATAGGATTTTCTTAATATTTTGACTTAGTCAAAGCGGACTCTTAATTTAGTACGGAGGGAGTACTAATAACCATATAGTATTATTCTTGATTTCGATTCGAAGAATCAGGGACACACAATGACATCCACTATGAAAAATGATTTTCATTACTCTTTCTCAGTGTATGGACTATTGGACTGATCTTTAGGAAAATGGGTCATTTGTCCAATATTTTTTAAAACATGGTCCAAATGGACGAGTAAAAATTAGTATGGGTGAAATGGACACAAAAAAAATAGCAAGGATGATACTGGATTCATCCTGATTAAACTTAAAAAATAGCAAGGATGAAACTGGATGCATCCTGATGTAAATTAAAAATAAAAAACATATTTGAAAATGGGTAGGATGAAACTGTTTTACATCCCTGGTTATTTTTTACATTTTTTTGTCCATTTAAACAAGATCAAAATCTAAATGTCCTTTTCACCCAGAATTGTTGACTTTGGTCTTTTAACCAATTTTGTGGTGATCTTTTCACTATTAGTTTTAACAAATCTTTTTCTTGATTTCCATTTGCATAATCAAGGAGGATAGGATCCACTATGAAAAAACAATTTTTTCATCACTTTTTTCTGTGAGGACTGTTCCTTTTACTATTAGTACTATTTAACAAATCTTTTCTTGATTTCCATTCGAAGAATCAAGGACAACGGGATCCACTATGAAAAAGAATCAATTTTGGCCATATGAACTTATGAGTATGGTGGCATGTAGCCTTCAAGGGGTTCGATTAAATGGACGAAAACCACAAACTAGCATGTTGATAAACCATAGGTTATGTAGGAATCACATTCCGCTGTACTAACTGGTGAATAAGATAAGAAGTGGGTTCTTTTCAGTCCTATATATATAGATAATCATGATTTCCTATTTTTTGACATGACACTCTTCTTCTGATAGTTCTCCAATACTTATCGGTTGTATGTCTACTATATTTATTTGAATGTAAATGTAAATGGAAATTGAAAATGAGTTTTGATTAACGATTTTTGTATTTGTTAATAAAGTGATTATGATTTTGTATTTGAATTTGTATTAGAATACTTAAATTTTCTTTAAGGATTAATTTAGTATTTTACCATCTTTTAGACACCCCATATCATTTTCTTTAGGTTGGTTGAAGTAATTCATAGGCCCCAATTTAGCAAGGCTCCCTTTATAAATGACTCTCTTTCTCTGATTATTTTCGAATGTTTTATCTATCTATCATCTTTTTGGTTGTATGTCGACATTAATAATTTGAATGTAAATGTAAAATGTCATCCTACTGATAATAGCATTCCACGTTTAGTTCAATTCAGCCTCACATTCTCAAACCCCACATTCCCATGCACAACAATACTTCGTACCATATGTTGTTAACATATTCTATTTATACGGCTCCTCTAGTTATCAAAATTAACCAATAACACAGGTAAGAACACAAAGAAAGATAGAAAGAAAAAAAGATGTTAGTACCTGCTAGTTTATGCATTGGTACCTTAATTATCATATGCGTAACTCATTGGGTTTATAGATGGAGAAATCCCAGATGCAATGGAAAACTTCCTCCCGGTTCGATGGGCTTCCCATTTATTGGCGAAACTCGTCAGTTCTTTAAACCAACTACTTCTGATGATGTTCATCCTTTTATGAAAGAAAGAATGGAAAGGTAAGAAAACAGTTCACTCAAGGTAACAAAAGGAGATATTTACCATTGGGTATAATATGTATACTTAATGCATGCTGACATTTCTAGATGCTATCTTGCTTTTCAGATATGGTCCCGTTTTTAAAACTAGTTTGGTTCGGCAATCAGTCATCGTATCGACAGATCCTGAAGTCAATTTCTTGATCATGTCCCAGCAAGAAGGCCAATTATTTGAAATGTCATATCCCAATTCTTTCACAAAGATATTTGGGCAACAAAGTTTACTGTCATTACATGGCTCCGCTCACAAGTACATAAGGAACATGGTTTTGAGCCTTGTTGGTCCTGAAAGTCTGAAACAAAAGCTTCTCCCACATGTAATACAAGGGGTACAAAGAAATTTATCGTTCTGGGCTAATCTGGATAGCGTAGATTTGAAAGAAGCCGTAGTGAAGGTATAAGTTTTATCGACAGGCATAAATATTTTTTCAAGATTTTATCATTTTCTAGACTGTACAATGACAATCATCTGCTCTACACAGATGATATTTGAACTGACTGCAAATAAACTCATCAGCTACGTGTATGATCCAACCAAGCCCTCAGAGAATCTTAGAGAATGTTTTGTTGCGTTCATGGAAGGATTAATTTCTTTCCCGCTCGAAATTCCTGGGACCGCATACCACAAATGCTTACAGGTAAGAATTAGTTAGGCGCCTAATACGACCATTTCCCGTATAAGTGCTGAATTTTATGTTTTTGGGTTGTCAGGGACGTAAGCAAGCAATGATACTTTTGAAAAATATGCTAAAGGAGAGACGGAAAACACCTAAAAGTTGTCAAGAAGATTTCTTTGATTATGTCCTGGATGAACTGAAGACTGAAGGAACAGTTTTAACTGAAGAAATTGCTTTGGACTTAATGTTTTTGCTTCTCTTCGCCAGCTTTGAGACGACTTCTATAACAACAACTTTTGCCATTAAGTTGCTCACAGAGAACCCAGCAGTTTTGGAGGAATTAACGGTGCGTGACACTAATTCATTCAGAGCAGCACCCATATGTTCTTTGTATTTCCTATTCACATGATTCTAACTTGGTTCTTGGACAATTATCAGGAAGAACATGAAGCAATCATCCGTAGCAGAAAAGAGGAAGATGCACAACTCACATGGAAAGAATACAAATCAATGAAATTCACAACTCAGGTAGCTGAGTTAAACAGTCAAACCGTTGCGCGCATTTGTTGTTGGTACCTGACAAAGTTTTGGTTTATCGATCCTTACTAGCTTTCAACAAAATTGCAGGTTATTAATGAGGCAGTGAGATTGGCAAATATTGTTCCTGGAGTTTTCAGAAAAGCAGTGAAAGATGTACATATAAAAGGTGAGTTGGCAACTAATTAAGTACCTTTTGGGTAATAAATAAGATTGTAATTATAATTCACATGGTGCCTGACAGGATATACAATACCAGCAGGGTGGGCTGTCATGTTATGCCTTCCGTCAGTGCATTTGAATCCTTCCAAGTACAAAGATCCCCTTGAGTTTAATCCACATAGATGGGATGTGAGTAGATAGATAGAAAACATACTCTCTCAGTCTCTCCTGGTGTCTGTGATTAATAATATGCCATGATAAATATTTACAGGGAGTTGAATTGAATGGAGGAACAAAAGATTACATGGCTTTTGGAGCTGGTCAGAGATTTTGTGCTGGAACAGACTTTGCCAAGCTTCATATGGCTGTTTTTCTTCATTACTTGGTGACGAAATACAGGTACATATAATTATTTGGCTTATATTTACTAGAGGAACTTGATATTTATTCCTTTCGGTTTTTAGGTGGAAAATAATCAAAGGAGGCGAAATTGCCCGGATTCCTGGTTTAACATTTCCAAATGGTTTTCACGTTAAAATCTCAGAAAAGAACACCTGGAATGGTATTCGTTGATGCAGCTCAGAACTGTGGCCACAAAAGCAATGTGTTTGTTTCGTAATTGTAATTGTATTTCAACTATAGTAAGTTCTGATGGAATGGGAAGACTGTGCCTAGTGGTTATAACAGTTTTCTTCTATGCAGTCGTATGTGTATTCTCTATTCGAGGTAACAAGTGTGCTGTGGGCACATGTCTCATGTCTGTAAGAATAAGTGAATGTGCTGGTAAAGCACTTGTCGTGTGTGTATAAATAGTGTGTGGTTGGTATCATGAGGGTGAAAGCTTCACAGCGAATGATCCTTTAATGAAGTCTTCGTCTCCTCTCGCTTCTTCTCCCACTTTCCCAAAGTTGTTCTTCTTTCACTCGCGCTGTCTGTTTTCTGTTCAAGAGTTCGGTGAAGAATGATTGTTTATTTACTACTCCTGTCTTCTCTGGGTAAAACCTGTGTTCTTTATCAAAAAAATATTAATCATGAAAGACAAGTAGTGCCATTTGTCTGTCTATACCAATATTAATGAACACAAGATGTAATGAACTAGAATTTAATTAAAATTTCAATAGTAGAGAAAGATATCTAGGTTGCCCTAGCGTTGTGGGACTATTTAACACCCCTCAACGACTAGGGCTACACAGATGGAACGGCACGGAAGCCATGGATGGAGTGATACAGAAACCACGGGTACACACAGACGGAAACGGAGTGGTACTGAAACCACGGACATACGGATAGCGTTGGATGAGGGTTTGACTTTGATATCATGTTAGGAATCCTCGGACCTAAGTAACCTTGAAAACCGGCTTGCAACGATAGGATTGCCCGAGGCTTATTAAGTACACTACCTAGGTTGCCCTAGGCGATGTGAGACTATTTAACAAGCAACAATGAGTAATTAAACTGATTTTTACATATAGATCCTTGCGTAGTACATAAGAACAAATTCTTGTTTGGATTACTACCCAATTATCCCAAGTCATCTCTCACTAGTGGGTCAAGTAACAAGTTGATTATGGGTTGTTATTTTAATGAAAGATTCTCTAGTGGTTTTGGTCGTATATATAACCTACGTGATCAGGGTTTCTTAAACTTCCTTCTTTAATTGAGGTCTAGCTAAGCTTTGAGCAGTATAAGAACAATCTACCGTGATCAGTTTTTTTGAACTTTCTTTAATCAAGGTCTGGTTTGGCTTAGTTTGAGCCGTATACGGATAAAGGCTAACAAAGAGTGCCGTATCATAACAACATAAACCCACAGCGGCGATGGTTAGTTTTTTTTATTGTTATGAGTATACACGGTAATCAATATACTAAAGGGTTTAGCAGCTAAAATTTTAAATCAATCCTTAGAACCACCATAAACATCAAAAACAACTAAGAACCCAACCCCATTTAATTAATTAAATGAATGCTTATGTTATCAGAATGATAAATTCTGTCAAATTTATCATGAAAAGATTTAACCTAACACTTTTCAACAAATCAAATCCACTTATCTGCTCTGGACAACAAATCTTCTGAAGATTTTCTTTTAGGAATCCAACCTAGAAAATTAACTATCATTCATCTCAATGATAAATCTGTATAGGATTCCAAACCCATCAATCTGTTCAAACATCCATTCACTACAACAAAAACATACATGGATCATTCTTAAAAAGTGTGATCTAAGTACTAGCTGTCTGTGATCTTTGCCAGTATAATCTAAAGGGTGATCTATAGATCACAATTCTTTTGCAATGAAAACTGTGATCCTACCCTGTACAAAGAAATCAAAGTTTTGAAAAGTTGAGATCTAAAGACAGGTTTTTAAAAGACAAGGTTTTAAAAATTGTGATCTTTCATCTAAGTTTTCAACCCAAATTTACCCTTTACAAATAGTAAACCGAAGTGTGATCCCACAACATTTATGCACCTGTAACTCAAATTCAAAAACTGATATAAAAAGGACACAATGTCTGAATACTGAATTAAATTCATTCCATGTCTGAATCAAATTCATTCAATGTCTGAACCAAATTCACCTGTAAAAATTACACATTTTTGTTGCAATAGCTCTAATGTAAAGTTGATTACATGAATAACAGTTCTACAGTAAACTGCAAACGCAATTTCAAGTTGCAAATTCCGTTCCAAAAGGGGAAATCTCAGTCATCAACCAAAAGAACAGGAAAGGAAACTTCGTCCATTAATCATTACACAAATTGTGTGATCCAAACAACTCCGCAAAATGATTCACTCAACATGTTCAGGGAATTCCTATATTTTCCCACCCATAAGATAAAGATAAAATCTATCTTTTATCATAAAAATCCGACCAAAATGTTACACTGCGAGGTGATGGGTTAATGCAATAAAATTATATACTCCAGGCTAATAATATGAACTAAAACATCCACCACACATAACAAAGTTGGTTAACTATATTTTATGTTGAAATTTGTAGACTCAGGACTGGAATGATGCTCATTCCAAGTATCTTTTTAGTCCTAAAGTTTCATGGTATTCTTGCAAAGGGATTTTACATTTAATAAACTTATCAAAAGAGCACTCTAAACGTATTTTACGTAGCATGTTTAGCATATTAAGATAAAAGATCGTCAATAAAAGCAAATTCACGACAACTCTAGAATCATAGACAAAGCGGTTTGCACACACTAGTTTCTGACTGCTAATCTATTGGTGCAATCCCTCAAATGAAGGAGTAAAAAATGAAGAGTAAAAAGGTGTTGAAGCTTATCTTACTCGTTGTTTATGGGTGAAAATCGTTTACTGCTGATTTGGTAATTTCGGTGGGTGAGTGAGAAATTGATTCAAACCCTAAACAAATGTCTTTTGCGTGAGCACTTTATAGATTCGAGAGATCGATCTGTACAAGTCCCGGCCTAAACCAAGAAATGGCCGTTCCGGACTTGCTTCGGTCACAAAGTGGAGGAGAAGGGTTGATTTGGGAGGGAAGCAAAGAAAGGTGTTGAGGAGAGTAGTATCTCGACTTATATCGAGAAAGTGAAAGCTTAGGAAGCTTGCAAGAGATGGAAGCTTTTGGGAGAGCTTGCAAAGTTGCCTTTACGAGAGTGTAAGTGTAGTATATTTCTCGACCGAGACTTGTTGTGCGGTGGAAATAGGTAAGACCTATTTATACAAGTCGAGATTGAAACGTACCCTGGCCTCATGAAGGAAGAGAGTAAAGGGTGAAATAATGGGAGGAGGTGGTAACCGCATGGTTTAATGGGCGAAAGCGTTTTTCACCATTATTTCCTCTTTTATTTGACCGCTTTATTCCTGTTCACACTTTCTTAATGTGAGCGTAGTGTCTGTTGCATCTTTGTGACCGCCAAACCAAAACCCTAAAGAAGCATCCCCGAGTTTGTGTCGATGTCTCGAGTGTTGGTTGCATCTTGAGTGCAAGTGGTGCTTGCTAGTGGCGCGTGTGGCATGTGCCAATGCATGTGCGGAATGCCTTGGTGGTAGGTTGCACGGTTTGCAAGTTAATTAGCGTGTGTGTTTGGCATGTGCCAATGGCATGTGCGGAATGCCTTAGTGGTAGGTTGCACGGTTTGCAAGTTAGGTTACCAGCGCGTGTGTGTTTGGCATGTGCGGAATGCCTTGGTGGTAGGTTGCACGGTTTGCAAGTTAGGCTACCAGCTTGTGTGTTTGGCATGTGCCAATGGCATGTGCGGAATGCCTTGGTGGTAGGTTGCACAGTTTGCAAGTTAGGCTACCAGCGTGTGTGTTTGGCATGTGCCAATGGCATGTGCGGCCATGTTGACCTAGTTGCAAGTCTTGCAAGCCTAGGGCGCTATGTTTGGCGTGGGCCAAAGGCATGGCGGCTTGGAAGTATGGCTTGGACACGTTTGGCATGTGCGGCACGTGTTGGCATGTGCCAATGGCACGTGCGGCCATGTTGACCTAGTTGCAAGTCTTGCAAACCTAGGGTGCTATGTTTGGCGTGGGCCAAAGGCATAAGCGGCTTGGAAGTATGGCTTGCGACACGTGTTGGCATGTGCCAATGGCACGTGCGGCCATGTTGACCTAGTTGCAAGTCTTGCAAACCTAGGGCGCTATGTTTGGCGTGGGCCAAAGGCATAGCGGCTTAGAAATATGGCTTGCGACACGTGTTGGCATGTGCCAATGGCACGTGCGGCCATGTTGACCTAGTTGCAAGTCTTGCAAGCCTAGGGCGCTATATTTGGCGTGGGCCAAAGGCATAACGACTTGGAAATATGGCTTGCGACACGTGTTGGCATGTGCCAATGGCACGTCGGCCATGTTGACCTAGTTGCAAGTCTTGCAAACCTAGGGCGCTATGTTTGGCGTGGGCCAAAGGCATAGCGGCTTAGAAATATGGCTTGCGACACGTGTTGGCATGTGCCAATGGCACGTGCGGCCATGTTGACCTAGTTGCAAGTCTTGCAAGCCTGGGCGCTATATTTGGCGTGGGCCAAAGGCATAGCGGCTTGGAAATATGGCTTGCGACACGTGTTGGCATGTGCCAATGGCACGTGCGGCCATGTTGACCTAGTTGCAAGTCTTGCAAGCCTAGGGCGCTATATTTGGCGTGGGCCAAAGGCATAGCGGCTTGGAAATATGGCTTGCGACACGTGTTGGCATGTGCCAATGGCACGTGCGGCCATGTTGACCTAGTTGCAAGTCTTGCAAGCCTAGGGGCGCTATATTTGGCGTGGGCCAAAGGCATAGCGGCTTGGAAATTTGGCGTTGTTGCCATGGTGCGCGAGGTGGTTTTGGCATGGTTTGGTGCGCAGTGCGGCTTGGTTTGGCATTGTTGCCATGGTGCGCGATATGCGGCTTGGTTTGGCATTGTTGCCATGGTGCGAGTGCGGCTTGGTTTAGCATTGTTGCCATGGTGCATGAAGGATGCGGCTTGGTTTGGCATTGTTGCCATGGTCGCAGTGCGGCTTGGTTTGGCATTGTTGCCATGGTGCGCGATATGCGGCTTGGTTTAGCATTGTTGCCATGGTGCGTGATATGCGGCTTGGTTTTGGCATTGTTGCCATGGTGCGCGAGTGCGGGAGTGCATGGTTGCTTGGTTTTGGCATGGTTGCCATGGTGCGCGATGATGCGGCTTGGTTTTGGAATTAGGGTTACTTAGTTTGGTAGGGTTCTGTGTTGAAAACCCTAATCAGTATTTTGAAAAAATACCCCTATTAATTATTTACACCTGAGTTAAATGCTCTTAGTTAATGTGTTGCGGGTAACACTAGGTCATGGGGTTTACGATTTTACCCCTTGTTTAAAAACCACCATCAACATTAAGTCCCTGCAGCTCGGAGCAGGGGGCTTTGTTGCGAGGTAAGCATAAGATGGTGACAAACTATTAACACAAAACGTAAAGAAAAGAAAATTGTAAAAGGATTTGGAATCCTTGTCGACCTTTTATAAATAGGATTTGGAATCCTTGCCTCACAGTAGTTTTGCACAAATCGGGAGGCTGGCACAATTGGTGGGGTAGGTGCGGCTTGGGCGACGTTGGGAAGTTGGCATGAGTTGGGAAGGCGAGTGTGCTAGTTGGTGGGACCCAGGTGCGGCAAGGGCGACATTGGGAAGTCGGCGTGAGTTAGGCTGGAGTGTGCTAGGCTGGTGGGACCGGCGCAAGGTGTAGAAGCTGTGCGTGCTTGCGGGCGTGACTTGGGCAACTTAGCGTGCTAGGTTTGGTGGGGCCGGCGCAAGGTGTGGAAGGTTGTGAGTGCTTGCGGGCGTGACTTAGGAAGCGAGGGTGCTAGGCGGGTGGGGACCAGCGCAAGGTGTGGAAGGCTGTGCGTGCTTGCGAGGCGTGAGTTGGGCGGTCATTGGGAAGTCGGTGCAATTGGTGGGGCCGGTGCAACTTGGGCGACATTAGGAAGTTGGGCGCCCTTGTGGGCCCGTTTCTTACACGCACGATTTTGGTAAAGGGAAATCCTTCCCTATTTTAGAATCTTCACGCCTAAAGTCCCTTTCTCCCATCTTGCACTTTCATCTTTTCATACCCCGGCGAGTCACAAGAGGAAGAAGCTTCCAAGCATGTCGCGAGTACTTTTGTTGTTTCCCTTTCGCGTAGGTGTAAACCCTAAGAGTAGGCGCTTGCAATGATATTGCGCATGTGATTTCTTGGCGTGCTTCTTGTAGAAAATATTGTATATATGCACCCAAGGGAAATACTTGCATATATGATTTGAACCCAGGGAAAGTGCTCCATAAATAATTTTGAACCCGAAGAAGGATCTGGGAGACGCACTTGAGCCGCATAAAATCTGCGTATATAATTTTGAACCACTGAAGAAAATGCGTGTGCGGTTTCGAACCGTAGAGAATCTTGTATATGAATTAGAAGAAGAATACGTGTATATGTGCTTTATGACTTGAACCGTAGGAAATATTGCATATATGAAATAGAAATCTGCGCGTGCGATTTTGAAACGTAAAGAAAAATGCTCCATATATAATTTTGAAGAATGATCTGCGTGTATATTTTTGAACCCATAGAAAAAATGCTCCATATATAATTTGAACCCGAAGAATGATACTGCGTGTATATTTTTGAACCCGTAGAAAATACTCCATATATAATTTTGAACCCGAAGAATGATACTCCGTATAAAATACTGCGTATATGATTTTGAACCCTGAAGAAAATACTGCGTGTGCAGTTTTGAGCCAGTTTAAAGAATACGCCCTCTTTTTTTTGTTGTTGTTGGGTGCGATTATGTGTCAGGGAGATAATTTCGTCTTTCTTCGTATGCAGATATCTCGTTACTAAACTGTTATGAAGAAATCAGGCAAGATGTTACAGACAAAATTTTGCCTCATCGAAGGATGTTCATAGTTCCAAACCAAACACGGATGATGAATTCTTCGCCCAAAAACTTGTCTCTGCTCGGAAAAATCACCCGAGGTTTCGTGCCAATTTTGTTAACCCGGTGGTGAAGATGAAAAGAAGACACGTTCGGTTCGCATGAGAGAACACCATACGGTTCATGTCTTCATAAAGGGGTATATTCCTCTTCCAACATTGATTTGAGGATGTGTCAAAGCCCATTGCGTTCTTTTGATAGATGGGTTGAGTTCATGGTGAGTAAGGAGCACATAAACACCAACTTTGACTCGGCGCAGATTATTGATCTTTGTGGTGAGGCTCGGCTGGTATCAACGGGTGAGGAGCAACAGTTCTTGGTTGGATATGTAATCAGGAGAGACTACATTATCGTGGTAACAAGGTAGGTTGGATGATATAGCGAGCAAACTTTGCAAGAAGGAGTGGCGTTGAAGCGAATGTTGAGCGAGCATTTCGAACAACGATGCGTAGCTATGGAGAACAACGTTGATGTAGCTACTTCTAAAGAGAACGTTGGGCAGCGTCTTGCAACTTTTAGAGCCTTGACGGTTACCATTTTGAAGTCGGAGGCAGCGTCACGTTCTGTCAAACTCGACATCCCTCAAGAGAACAGAGGTTAGGAGTCCCAGGTTTCATCTATCGATCTTTCTTTCTAGGAGAGGTTGGGGTTTGGGAGCGGCTTCCCTGTTTGGAAGCGCTGCTTTCACGATGCGGTGCGGTTGAGGGTGCAAATATGTCTTGGCGCTACGCCTTGGAGAAACATAGAATCTCACATAAGCTGTCTCATCATAGATTATACGACTTTGTGGGCGAAGTTCCCATTGTGCGGAGGTCTGACGGGAGAAGGGTCTCAGTGAACTCGGGAGAGTTGTTGACTTCCCTTGCTTTCGATTTTTGAGAAGTCTATCCGATCTTCATGTGTGAAGAAATTGGATTGCTTATCCCCTTCTCTTTGGGCGTCCAAGAGCAACGCGAGCCTCTTCATCTATAAACGCATGTCTATTTGAAGTATCTTTTGTTTTTCATCAAATCAACGGTGCTAAAAGAAGGTCGGCTTCTTAGGATAGTATCTTGCCACGATGGTGGAGTAGCGTCTGCAGTGACGGTTGAAAGCTTGCCATGCTTGAAGAACCGTTGGGGTGGCGGAAGCGGCTGCTGGTTACAGTGATCGTAAGTGTATCGTGCGGAGATGACACGGTTTTGATCACGAAGTCTTTGGAGCCATGGCGGCTATTTGAAGGGCAAGGATGGTCTTTGGAAGGGCGCAAGATGTTAGCGTTGGAAGGATGCAAAGCTGTTAGCCTGAGTGTGGTGCTGCTCGGTGGCATGCGCGTCGGCATGTGTGCACTGGCATGTGCGTCGGTAAGCGTGTCACGGTAAGCACGTCACAGTAAGCGCGTCCCGACAAACGCGTGCAGTAGCGCGTCGGCAAGCGTGTCCGGCAAGCGCTTCTTTTCTTTCTTCTTCTTGTTTCCTCTTTTGAAAAATGTCTAACTAAAGTTCGCAGGAGGAATCCGGTTCGGAGGATGATTAGAGGTAGAGCCACACGAAAACTTGCCTTTTGTGACCACTTGGTGACTTGGAGATGGGCGTTAGCCAATTGTCGGGCACAGATGTGGTTCAAGCGGTGGATGATTCTCGATGGTTGCTGCCGTAGACATGGAAGAAGACCCTCTGCGAGTCGTGAGGCCGGGTGCAGGCGCCATTTTGATCCGTACTTGGTTCCTTATCCAGGTCATGTGCTGGTTGGCGGCTTCAGCGTGCGGCTAAGCATGAGGCGTTGTACACAGAATCACGGGAGAAGTACGGACATATGGCCACAACCAAGAAAATCACTAGTCGATTTGCGGCTGGTTAAGCGTGTGGAAGAGGCTTTATCTTCCATCGAGGATATGCGTGAGGTATTTGGTCACCGTTTACGAAGACGTTATTGCCGGTGGGAGCACCATCGCGACGTGTGTGTAGAAAAGGAGTTCAACACTTCGTGGTTTGTAGAAGGCCTTCTTTGAGATCCAAAAGTTGAAAGATGCAATCGAAAGCCTTTCGCCGAGGAGATTGCACGACATGAGGTGGAACTCGAAAAGCTTTCCAAGATGTTGACTATGAAGAGAGCGGCTCTTGAAGATGCAAAGTTGACTTTCTCAAGAAAAGCATACTTTTGTTGGATGATTTTCCTTGAACGTTTCTCTGTTAAACTTTCATTTAGGTTCCTCTTTTTTTTTTGAAAGACATATTGGATGTCTGGTTCAAAGTTTGACCTTTGATAGACAGCTGGTATCTTTTTAGGGTATTGGATTATTTCTGGGATGAATGGTTTTGATAATATGACTCTGATTATGTTTTGGGAAAGAAATATTGCTTTTATGAAAGTGTGTGCTAGCAATAGGCACAAGACTCAGATAGTATGACGGTTTTACTAAGAACCTAAAAATAGATCGTATATCTTACGCAGATCTAAATTTACTCACTTCATAGGTTTTGTGAACACGCCCTCTCTGTGTAAAAGGCGGCTTTCTTTGGTAGCATCGTGATTAGCCCCCAATTCTTTGGTAGCATCTTGACGAGTCTCCGGTTTTCTAGTGTAGTTTTAACAAGCGATAACCTTGGGTTGAGTATTAGTCATCTTGATCGCAAGTCCCCAATTTTCTTGTAGCATCTTCAACGAGTCCCAGGTTTTCGGTGCGGTTTCAGTAAGCAGGGCGTCGCGATTGAGTCGGATTAGTCGCCTTCCCTACCATCTTGACATACGGGTCGAAGAAGCGAGATCGATGATCGACATTGTGGCCGATAGATCAATCCTCCCTTTGTGGTCGCCAATTGTTTATGGGTGAAAATCGTTTACTGCTGATTTCGGTAATTTCGGTGGGTGAGTGAGAAATTGATTCAAACCCTAAACAAATGTGCTGCACGTGAGCACTTTATAGATTCGAGAGATCGATACGTACAAGTCCGGCCTAAACCAAGAAATGGCCGTTCCGGACTTGCTTCGGTCACAAAGTGGAGGAGAAGGGTTGATTTGGGGAGGAAGCAAAGAAAGGTGTTGAGGAGAGTAGTATCTCGACTTGTATCGAGAAAGTGAAAGCTTAGGAAGCTTGCAAGAGATGGAAGCTTTTGGGAGAGCTTGCAAAGTTGCCTTTACGAGAGTGTAAGTGTAGTATATTTCTCTGACCGAGACTTGTTGTACGGTGGAAATAGGTAAGACCTATTTATAAAAGTCGAGATTGAAACGTACCTGGCCTCATGAAGGAAGAGAGTAAAGGGTGAAATAATGGGAGGAGGTGGTAACCGCATGGTTTAATGGGTGAAAACGTTTTCACCATTATTTCCTCTTTTATTTCACCGCTTTATTCCTTTTCACACTTTCTTAATGTGGCGTAATTACGCTGCATCTTTGTGACCGCCAAACCAAAACCCTAAAAAGCATCCCCGGTTTGTGTCGATGTCTCGAGTGTTGGTTGCATCTTGAGTGCAAGTGGCGCTGCTAGTGGCGCGTGTGGCATGTGCCAATGGCATGTGCGGAATGCCTTGGTGGTAGGTTGCACGGTTTGCAAGTTAGGTTACCGGCGTGTGTTTTGGCATGCCAATGGCATGTGCGGAATGCCTTGGTGGTAGGTTGCACGGTTTGCAAGTTAGGCTACCAGCGTGGGTGTTTGGCATGTGCCAATGGCATGTGCGGAATGCCTTGGTGGTAGGTTGCACGGTTTGCAAGTTAGGCTACCCGGCGTGTATGTTTGGCATGTGCCAATGGCATGTGCGGAATGCCTTGGTGGTAGGTTGCACGGTTTGCAAGTTAGGTTACCGGCGTGTGTGTTTGGCATGTGCCAATGGCATGTGCGGCCATGTTGACCTAGTTGCAAGTCTTGCAAGCCTAGGGCGCTATGTTTGGCGTGGGCCAAAGGCATAGCGGCTTGGAAGTATGGCTTGCGACACGTGTTGGCATGTGCCAATGGCACGTGCGGCCATGTTGACCTAGTTGCAAGTCTTGCAAGCCTAGGGCGCTATGTTTGGCGTGGGCCAAAGGCATAGCGGCTTGGAAATATGGCTTGCGACACGTGTTGGCATGTGCCAATGGCACGTGCGGCCATGTTGACCTAGTTGCAAGTCTTGCAAACCTAGGGCGCTATGTTGGCGTGGGCCAAAGGCATAGCGACTTGGAAATATGGCTTGCGACACGTGTTGGCATGTGCCAATGGCACGTGCGGCCATGTTGACCTAGTTGCAAGTCTTGCAAGCCTAGGGCGCTATATTTGGCGTGGGCCAAAGGCATAGCGGCTTGGAAATATGGCTTGCGACACGTGTTGGCATGTGCCAATGGCACGTGCGGCCATGTTGACCCTAGTTGCAAGTCTTGCAAACCTAGGGCGCTATATTTGGCGTGGGCCCCAGGCATAGCGGCTTGGAAATATGGCTTGCGACACGTGTTGGCATGTGCCAATGGCACGTGCGGCCATGTTGACCTAGTTGCAAGTCTTGCAAGCCTAGGGCGCTATATTTGGCGTGGGCCAAAGGCATAGCGGCTTGGAAATATGGCTTGCGACACGTTTGGCATGTGCCAATGGCACGTGCGGCCATGTTGACCTAGTTGCAAGTCTTGCAAACCTAGGGCGCTATGTTTGGCGTGGGCCAATGGCATAGCGACTTGGAAATATGGCTTGCGACACGTGTTGGCATGTGCCAATGGCACGTGCGTCCATGTTGACCTAGTTGCAAGTCTTGCAAGCCTAGGGCGCTATATTTGGCGTGGGCCAAAGGCATAGCGGCTTGGAAATATGGACTTGTTGCCATGGTGCGCAGGGTGCGGCTTGGTTTGGCATTGTTACCAAGGTGCGCAGTATGCGGCTTGGTTTGGCATTGTTGCCATGGTGCGCGAGGGTGCGGCTTGGTTTGGCATTGTTGCCATGGTGCGCAGTGCGGCTTGGTTTGGCATTGTTGCCATGGTGCGCGGGGTGCGGCTTGGTTTGGCATTGTTGCCATGGTGCGCGATATGCGGCTTGGTTTGGCATTGTTGCCATGGTGCTTGAGTATGCGGCTTGGTTTGGCATTGTTGCCATGGTGCGCGGTGGTGCGGCTTGGTTTGGCATGGTTGTCATGGTGCGAGGGTGCGGCTTGGTTTTGGAATTAGGGTTCTGTGTTGAAAACCCTAATCTGTATTTTGAAAAAATACCCCTATTAATTATTTACCTCTGAGTTAAATGCTCTTAGTTAATGTGTTGCGGGTAACACTAGGTCATGGGGTTTTACGATTTTACCCCTTGTTTAAAAACCACCATCAACACATGTGTTTGGAGCACAAGAGCTAATTGTTCTTCTACACGAGATAGTCTTTGCTTCGTTTGACAAAGTTCAGCTTCCACCCTCAATCTAGCCTCTTTTTCCTCCCGCATCTTTGGTCGTGCGCATATGGAAGTAAGATCCTTGTGAAACAAACAAACTTTCCCATGCCTCTAACATTTCTAGTTCATTGAGATAGGGTCCTTAGAAGCTTGCCTAGATTTGCAACCCATAGAGTTGTAGGGTACTCCATAACACAATTCCTATAAAGTTAAAGATACAGGATGCCCAAGAGACTAGAGTCAATGACTAGCAAACACCGAACTTAAAATCAAATTTATTTGAATATACCCGAACTATGGCATCCTGGTCGAGACTCGAGCACAATCGAGAAGAACACCCAATGGGGAAGATGTCTTCTCCAAGATAAGACCATCCGCAACCCTGGATTGTTACTCATTTTAAAAGAAGTCGGTGATCAATGCTTAGCATGTAGGGGAAAGCAAAGTTCAAAGCGAGAAATATATCCTCATATATCATTCTAGTTACCTCAGTTCTTGCCAAAACCAGACCAATTAGTCTTCCATGTATGCTAGTACACGAACGGATTTAGCCAGACTTGAAATCTGTGAAACATAATGCCCTAGATTCAAATTTTGGAATCGGTACTAGATAGCAAAGAGAATTGCTATCATGTCATGAGAGTCAAACTCCCAAGATGAAAACTTAAAGGATTTTATGTATGTAAAATTAAAATTAAAATGTTAAACAATTAAGGAGCCTTGCCTTCCGGGCTTTAGAGCCAAGAGGATATCAGTGCCTCATCATACCCGGTCTCTTTGCGGCACAACATCAAGCACCATTTTATTCTTGGATCAAGCTTTCATTTGCATCTAAGGCATCAACTACTTGCAACAGAATTTTCTTTCGGTCTTTTGATGGAAGAGCCTGCAAGCATTTTTATCATTTTTCCAATATTAGTCCTAACATCTAAGCTTCTCAGAACAAACAACAAATTCGACCATACAGTTCAAGTATTCATGGAACGAAGAGACTAAATGCAAAAGAAGAGAAGCTACAACTCCATCCCCCTTTTAAGCGAATAAAGGTGTTACCTGAAGTCGCCTAGAACACTCCCTTGCTGCAACTTCCATATCCCGTGAACCAACTTCTTTAAGGGGGACCATAAATGTGCATCCTTATGAAAAAGGGTGCCTATGTGCTCTCCTTGGACAACTTTTATGATGTTGTCAGTAGCATAACCAATAAATTTTAAAAATCACAAACACCAGCAATGTGCACCTGATATAATTAACCTAGAGTCAGTTTGCACATTATTGGAACAACATTCAAGTAAATTCATGGTAGAAGTGAAAACAACAGGTACTGATATATCACATACACAGAAGAATATGGACAAGCATGAATAGAACAAACAGAACTAATCATTGTTCAGGACTATTAGAACATCAGAACAAGATGGACGGAGTTTATTCAAACTAGGAGTACACAGACTCAGATCCTTTACATCAGAATGAGATAGGAAGAGTTCACTCGAACTAGAAGTACCAAGTTTCTTCGCGTCCCATCTTTTTCGAGAATGCGTTGCTTCCTAGTGAAGATTAAGAGAAAATGTAAGACACTTTGAGCAATCGTGGCACAGACGCCACAAATGATTGATTCGAAGCATAAAACATAGAGGATGAATGAGTCTAAAGAGAAGTACATGGCAAACAATTGAAATCTTAGAATTATTTAACATAAACAGGAATCTAGAAGTGAGGTTACATATTACATCAACAACACAGATTAATTGTAATTTCTTGTCAAGACCATTCCACATCAGACATGCTCAACAAATTAGTATAGTTTTGGATGTTCATGAGAGTCAATCTGCTAAAAGATAAGAAGAGCCAAATCTCCTCGTATAACAAGAACATGATTCTTAATTCTGAGCATAAACGATTAAATTATATATTCTCTCTATCTTGCAATCTTATCCTATTGCATCTGGTATGTTTGCAAAGAAGAATGTAAATACCATGGCAACTAGAAGAAACCAAACACAATCTTCGCTTTTCACCTAATGCTTCTTGGATACTCTAATTGTAAAGAATTTTCACTTTTCCTCTACTCGAATACCAAAAATAACAAAACCTCAACAAAGTCTAAAAAACAGGAACAATAGTAATTTCAGCCATTTTAGATGTACACTACAACTATTCAGTTCCATTCGGGATATTGAGTTCTACTTCCGTCAATTTTTTTAATAAAGTTAAATCTTAAATTAAAATTGAAACATAAAGTTCAAGTAGATATTCACTAAAAGCTCTAATTGAGCATCCATGATGCATGCTAACGAAAAGGCACGATTGGCTCTTAAGCGCACATTGCCAAATTTCACAATCCCCAAATATGACCCAGGACACTTTAACAATTGGGCAGTGAGATTTGGCAATTGTGAAATATGAGCATCCGTAATTTTAAAATTGTTGTAGGACACAACACAGTTTAAAGTGATGAGCCTAGTAATTCAGCACATCATAGAGATATACAGATTTAATTGAAATAACACTAATAACATTGATAATTGCTTGTTCTAAACAATTTATACTCAAAGCAATCTATTTTCAAACACCTCAAGCTCATGGAATTGAACCCCCTTAACATGAGCTTGAAATAACCACCAATGAACATATGAATCACAGAATCTTTAAACTAACTTAAAATTTCACAAAAAATTTTCTCCAAAGATCAAATCGATCTCTATAAACTAACTAATCTACTAAGTAAAGGTAAAAAACAATCAACCAAAATCAAAATCGAACATGCAAGTAAAAGTTAATCAAATCACAAAGTAGAGACAGATTCGAGTTTCAAGTGTATACCCAATCGATCTCTGTAAACTAATTAATCTCACACCTGTGTTTAGATCAAAACTCGCTAAAAAAACTACATCGAAATCAAAAATTAAAACAACTAAAACATAAACCCTAAAAATTCAAATCTCACTTCAATTTCGAACGTTATCAAAACAAAAAATCATTGCATATTTTAATCGTACAGAATCGAGAGATGGAGAGATCGATAAATCGAGTGAGGTTTGGATCTATTTTCTTGAATTGGAGTACTGAAAAAAATTGAGTGAGATTTGGTTACCTTCTGAGAAATCGAGAAAGAGAGAGAGAGTGAAATGAGATTTGGTTTCCTTCTGTGTATTCGAGAATGACCAACTTGTTTTAATGTTGGGCCCGCACAATAATTTGGGTTTCCTTTTATTTAAAATAATAGACACATGTTAGATCACAAAGCGGTAGAAAATGTGGTCAAGTGGTCAATTTTTAAAATCACACTTTCATCGGTGTATGAGATCATTGAGTAGGTGACTTGGTATAAGATCACAAACATCAAAACACTTGTGATCTTTAAGTTTTAGCTATAAAAAGATAACAAATGTTTGTATTATGTGATATATAGTATGTGATCAAAAGCACATTTTTTTGTAGTGATTTTCTCTAGATTATGATTTAACAGAGGCTGAAAAATCAACGGAGTAGGGGGATTTTGTGTTTCCCCCTCAAAATGAATAGCTAATTTGCATTACCCCTTTTAAAAATTTTAATTGGTGAAACCCCCTGTCCGTTATAACTTCTGTAACTGCCCTGTTAATCGCGTGTGTGACATAATCCCTAAAACGCATAGCCTAAAATAGAAAATGTACACCTGGTGGAACGAGGCCGAGGCCCATTGATTCACGTGTAATAGAAAAAGCGAAGATTATTTCTTCTTCTTCTCCGTCTTGGTTCTCCCTGAATCCGACCAAATTTTTTTATTTGTTCAGAAAATTCAGAGACTCAAAGCATTAGTCTAGTAGCTATTACTTCAAATACAAAACGTCAAAATGTCAATTTAAACAGAATCAAAACAAACAAAACCATTTTTCGTTATACACAGGGCATTACCTTCTTATGGTAGATCTAATACAAAACCAGGTAATCAAAATTGTCAGAAAACTTGATTTATTCATTTCCAAAGACCAAGACCTGCTCTTTTCATCTTTCGTTCTCCCCTTGAATGTATTTTTCAATAATTCAAATTCTTTATTTCTCAATTCGATTAGCAGCCGCAACCACCACATATGACGATAATGAAACTAGATACCGAAGGTGCTCATGGCGGCGGAATATTAGGAACAGAGAATTCTTTCTGCAGTGTCCATCACCATCGCCTTCAATTTCATAAATTTTAGAGTTTAAGGTTTAGGTTTTACATATTAATGGCGGATATGTTTGTTTTTAGAGAAAGAAGAAGTGAGTTTCTGCAAGTGAGAGAAAAAATATTTAGTGTGTAACCATCAAACAGAATGTCAAGACCACATGGATTACTCACCGTCTATTTTCTATCAACTGGTGATATTTAATCACATATTCATTTTTTATTTTAGGTTAAAGAGTAAATATCTGTTTAAAAAGGGTTAATGCAAAATATCTGTGTTAAATGTTGAAGTAACATGTGTAGAGAAGTGGATGACCACATGCCACACATGTCAAGATGCATGTACCTTTCTCTCAAACACTAAACACATGTAACCCTTTCTCTTCTCCTTCTCAACAAGTGTACTAACACAAGCACTTCTTCTTTTTGTATTTAAAGGAACTAAAGGAAATGAAATAGAGAAACCGATTTCCTTCTTCTCTTCTCTTTACTACTATATTCTCTCTTTTGTCTTACCATTCTACTTTATCACGTTATCAAAGACCTTGTTCTTTGTTTCCAATTGAGCATTAATCTTTCACAAACAAAAAAAAAAATTGTTTGCTCCATTCTTAAAACAAGTAGGATTTTTCCAAAAGAAGGAGGTATATCTCAACCATTAGTATTTATTTACTCTTATTGAAAGTGATATATTTGTCTCATCTATCACATGACATGATAATATTAGCTTCTACTCTTTATTTTAGTTACACCAAAAGTTAAAAGAAATAATCCATTTGATTTTTACTAGTTGATTTTCAACTTGATAGTGATAGCTTCTTTGTTTCTTTATGATCACATGCTTGTCTTCTAACATGAAAGTGACATTTTTACTATAGTTTAATTAATTAAAATCATGTGATACACAAAAGTGTAGTTTGCTTTATTTTTGAAAAAACAAAAACCTCACTGATTTTTCAAACTCCCCATGTGATGTTGTACTTCACCTTTCATTTTTAATAAAATAAATAAATAAATACATGTATGGATACCACCTTTGAAGAATATCATTTCATTCTACTTGATAGAAAATATATTATACCCATGATGCATATATATATGTATGTTAATAATTTTCTTTTAAGCCATGAACATTCTAGTATTTTATTTTTATCAAATATTTATCATATATGTATGCATACATGATGTTATCCCCACCAAATGTTATAATTTACCATACATATTTTTTTAGTATGTTAAACTATTTTATTTAGACCTTCCTAAAAATAATTTAAATTTTTGACATATACTTTATGTTTAGTATTATATCTTAGTTTGATATTACTCATGCATGTCACAAATATTAGCCAAAATTTATTTTATCCCGCAAACTGTTTGCTACTAAATAGGCAAACGAATTGCGACTTAAATTCCAGTAATTTTATATACGTATATAAATGATAAATGGGTATGTAGTTTATTTTTTTTTCTAATAGACCTATTTTTAGTTGACTATTTTGTCAACCTTATTACCAAATTGTTTGCAATTTTTAACCATAAAGAAATTTGGTTTGCAAACAGAGTTCCCTTGTTAAAAACCATAAAGAAAGTAGGTTAATTAATTTTGTGGTGGGTTATGATCAAAGATTGGACTATATGACATATCCGTATTACCCACAAAACCATAAAGAAAGTTGGTGATGGGAAAATGATACTAGTGATTTGTTATGGACTCGGAAGGACTTGAGCACCATATTAATGTCCTTTATCTTGTCTATGTAGATGGACCCAATTCGACTGAGAATCCGAACTTTTGGACTCGGTGGGACTTGAGTACCACCGTTGGGTATCGATGTGGAAACCACCTTCGTGGCAAAGGACTACACCTCCACTATCAAACCATCCGCGACGCCGGCTCCTAAGAATCGAGAAAGACAAAGCTCATGCTCTTATGTTCCTTAAGAGGCATATCGATCCTAACCTACGTTGGGGTTATCATCACTTGAAAACGCCAAAAGAGCTATGGGATGCTCTAGATAGCCGTTTTGGGAACATTCATGATTCCTTGCTACCACAATTGGTGTCCGTCTGTGGAATGAAATCCGCTTTCTCGATTATGTAAAGTGAATGATTTCCAAAAAGACATGCTGATTCGAGTGCACGTCTGGACTGTGGAAAGAAACTTACGGATGAGGAAATGATTGAGAAAACCCTATCGACCTTTCCCACCTCGTCCATGATACTAGCGAACCAAGATCGTTTAGAGGTTGACAACAAAAGAATCACCACATTGGTAGGTTGATAAACTTATTGCAAGTGGCCGAAAGGCACAATGAGATTCTTGTCAATAACAATGCCGAGTGTCGGGAAAAAGAAAGTTCCGAAGCCAACCATGGCAAGGTAAATAAGGGAAAGAACCCCAAAGGAAAGAGGGCTCGAAATTCGATTCACATTCCCATGATCCATACCCACGTGGAGATAATGCCTCTCGTGGAAGAGGACGTAAAAGGGACATAATCGAGGTCGAGGACGTAAAAGGTCACTCTAATGTTTGGCACAGAGAAGGAACTTCGGCCATACAGGTGGTGATCTAAGTTCGAGAAAACACCTAAAAATCCGCTAACAAAAAGGTGGCAGACGAAAGTGCGCCTTGTTTTAGGTGTGGATTTACGGACATTGGTACAAGCATTGCAAGGCTAGTGCCAATGTAGTCATGAGCTACAAAAAGTGCCGGAAACTCTCGAACAAGAGGCTAACTATATGGAAGAAAATGATGTAACCCCGAGCGTCAACCTCACAATTTCGGACTTCTGGGCAATGAGGACTTTGCCCCAACTATGGATGTGCCTGATTTTGCTTGGGCCTAAGAATTTAGTTTCGGCTTGCTAGACTACGTCTGGGTTTTTATATGCTTTGAAGTTTTATGTTATCTTAGACTATCGTTTGTTTAATAGTTTAAGTAGGTGTTACCGTTCTTTGAACATGTTCTTACCATCTTTATGTTATGTGTCTGGATTATCTATAAGTACTTATTTTCTATTATGTTTTATAGAATTTTACTTTGTTCATGATAATCTGTTGTTTAGCATGTAAATTAGAATGGAAAGGACGCCATTCTAGTAGAACAAAATTCTCTAAAGGAAGTGAGATAAATTGTTCGTTTTTCTTTGTTTGTAACATTCTACCTAATGTACTTGTAGGAATGTCTCCGGGAGAAATTGAATGTCTAGTTGATAGTGCAACCACCCACACTATCCTAAGAAGCAGTGACAATTATTTGTCGATTTTACTCCTTATAATACATCGTGACTACGATGATTGGATCATCGCAAGTAATAATTGGGCGAGGTCTTTGCTCAATTCTTGTTGCCAAACGGCACAATGATTAAAGTCACGAAGCTCTATATGCACCAAGAGCTCACCGCACTTTGTTAAGTTTCAAGGATATCCGTGCAAACGGTTATCACTGGAAACTCTTTGTGAAAATGGAATTGAGTACATATATGTGACCTCTAGTGAATGCGGAAGGAAGCGCATCTTAGAGAAACTAATGAGTCACTCTAGTGGATTGTATATCACCACTATTAGGATTATCGAATCCCATGTGGTTGCCAACGATAGCTGTTACGATGACTTATATAAGCTTTGGCACGATCGACTAGGCACCTGTGTCGTGATATGATGATCCGTGTTTTGAAGAACTCACACGGACATCCGTTCTTTTCGAATGAAAAAAGAAAATGGGACAAAATATTGTTACAATGCAAAGTAACAATGTGCATTCTAAAGTAAATGATGCACATTTTATGCCTTCTAAAGCAAGAGAAGTGCAACCTTCGTCTTCCAAAGTAATTGAAGCGCACCCACTATCCATTCTTCTTCGTTGTCCTTATCGAAGGCACATTGCTCATTCTGCAAAGCTTGTTCTTTAGCAAAAGACAGGATCGAGACCATCCTATGCTAAAGATACCAAACAAAATATTCCATTTTTACAAAGAATACAAGGTGATATTTGTGGACCTATACATCGAATGCGGACCATTGGGTATTTTATGGTTCACAGTTGATGCTTGACCGTTGGTCACATGTTGCATTGTTGTCCACAAGAAATCTGCATTTGCAAAGCTCCTAGCACAAATTATACGACTAAGGGCTCCACCACCTGATCATCCAATCAAGTCTATCGGACTTGATAATCTTGGAGAATTTACATCTAAAGGATTTGATGATTTCGTATGTCTAATGGAATTGACATAGAGCATCCCGTACCCCATGTACACACTCAAAATGGTCTCGCAGAAGCTACCATCAAAAGTTACTGAGATGATAGCTAGGGCATTGGTTATGCGTTCCAACCCTATTCTTGCTTGGGTACGCCATATTGCATGCGGCATTACTTATTCGCTTTAGACCCACTGTTAGCCAACCATTTTAACGCACCGGTTGGTAGCTGGATATGAGCACGATATTTCACATTTACGCATATTTGGTTGTGCCGTATACGTGCCTATTACGCCCCCACAGCGTACTAAGATGGGTCCACAAAGACGAGTAGGTATTTATGTTGGATACGAATCCCCAACAATTATCCGCTACTTAGAACCTTTGACAGGCGATCTCTTCAAGCTAGATTTGCGGATTGTCACTTTGATGAGACAACCTTCCCGTCGTTAGGGGGAGGTATGGAAAAGGACTTCCAAAGGGAACGAGCCGGGAATTGTCGTGGTGTGTTCCCACGTTGTCTCATCTTGATCCCCGCACTCCACAATGCGAAAGTGAAGTGAAAAGAATTATCGATCTTGAGAATGTGGCAAATTCAATGCACGATGCATTTCGATATCGCTAAAGTGACGAGATCACATATACCACCTGCGAATGTGCCTGCAAGGTTGGAAATTCCCGACAAGGAAAAGGTACCATAAATATAGGTACTAAGGCTACACTTAGTGAAGTGTAGTTGAGGCCGTGGCCCCCAAAAGGAAGAGGGGGAGACCACTTGGTTCGATCGATACTCGGCCAAGGAAGAAAAGGGCGAGTAAGGCACAAACCGATCCATATATCATCAATACTGAGATAATCCATCTCATGAGATTGTCTCTCGATTACGTTATGTCCATGAATCATTACCGGGGACGCCCGAAGTTTGAATTGATTCCAGAGAACAAAGAAATCTCTATGGATTGTGAAAGTTCATACGTGTTGATGGAAAGATCCTCCACGCATATTGATGATATATTCGCATATACAGATTTGCTCGAGAGATTATAGAGCACGATGATATCGAACCACGCTCTATTGCAGAATGTCAAAAGAGAGCAGATTGGCCTCAATGGAGAGATGCAATCCGTCTTTGAATTAAATTCACTGGCAAAAAGACAGGTATTTGGTGCGGTAGTGCTAACCCCACCAGGTGTAAAGCCTGTAGGACATAAATGGGTATTTGTCAAAAAGCGTAATGAGAAGAACGAAATCTTGAGATATAAGGCTCGCCTTGTGGCGCAAGGTTTCTCACAACGCCCTGGGATTGATTACGAAGAAACGTACTCTCTGTAATGGACGTCATAACGTTTCGTTACTTAGTCGGCTTAGTTGTTTGAAGGACTTGAAATGCAACTTATGGATGTGGTTACCATATCTCTATGGGGATCTTGATACTGAGAGATATTCATGAAAGTTCCGAGATGGACTTCCATTGCCCAAATCAAGTAACTCTAAACCACGGAGCGCGTTTGCAATTGATTAAAACGCTCACTTTACGGATTAAAGCAATCCGGGCGGATGTGGTATACCCGTCTAAGTGATTATTTGATTGGGAAGGGATATACAAATAATGAATTGTGCCCTCGCGTGTTTATAAAGAAAACAAGTTCGGATTTGCTATTATAGCTGTCTATATGTCGACGACATGAACATAGTAGGTACTCTTGATGAACTAAGAGAAACCGCAAGCTATTTGAAATCCGAATTTGAGATGAATGATCTTGGGAAAACTCGAATGTGTCTAGGACTTGAACTAGAACATCGAGCTTGTGGAATATTAATCCACCGGTCTGCATATGTCCATAAGATACTCGGGCAATTTAATATGGACAAAGTGCACCCCGCTAGCACTCCCATGGTTGGTCGAACTTTAGATGTACATAAAGATCCATTTCGTCCAAATGAAGATGGCGAAGATGTATTGGGAGTGAATATCCCTATCTAAGTGCAATAGGCGCATTATTGTACTTAGCACAATGTACTCGACGGATATCTCATTCTCGGTGAATTTGTTAGCTAGATATAGCTCGAGGCGCCAACGCATCGTCATTGGAATGATATAAAGAATATCTTTAGATACCTAAAGGGAACCATTGACTTGGGTTTGTTTTATCCCTACGAAGACGAAAGGAGAGATGCTAATGTGATTGCGACTCCTTATACTGGAACCCCAAATAATGTTTTGGTTGGTTTTGTGAGGGCCGGGTACCTCTCGAGACCCACACAAAGGTCGATCACAAACCGGATACGTGTTCACTATCGGGAATACGGCGATATCGGAGATCGACCAAGCAAACCTGTGGCTACCTCCACGAACCACTCGAGATCATTGCCCTACATGAGGCGGTTCGTGAGTGTATATGGTTAAGGTCTATCATTACACACATTCGAGGGACATGTGGTTTGAGTTCTACCACTAAAGAGCCAACTTGCATTTACGAAGATAATGCGGCTTGCATCGAACAGAGATGAAGCAAGGGTATATCAAGGGTGATAATACGAAACATATATCACCAAAGTTCTTTTACAATCAAGCAACAACAATGTCTCTAAACATTCAAGTCGATGTAAAGTAAAATCATGAAAATGTGGCAGAACTTATTTACTAAGTCATTACCTAAGGCCACATTTGAAAAACATGTGAGAAGTATAGGACTAAAGAAATTGTCCGAACTTCCGTGACTCCATCGGACTAAAGGAATTGTCCTCCCATGATTGTATTAGACTAAAGAAATTGTCATGCATTAGGGGGCATCAAATGGTACGTTGAACTCTTTTCCTTCACCGAGGTTACTTTTTCCCATCGGGTTTTGTTACTCGAAAAGGTTTTTAATGAGACAACAATAATACCATAAATGCAAATCATGGAGAGATGTCGACATCGGGGAGCATCCGAGAGATGCACTGATGACATCAAAGTGTGTTGTACTCTTTTCCTTCATCGAGGTTACTTTTTCCCACTTCGGGTTTTGTTACTCGAAAAGGTTTTTAATGAGACAACAAAACACTAAAGATACAACTTCGGTTGAGGCTATTCTTCTCCTTACAAGTGTTCGGGTTTTGTGCGAATTATTTTTCCCGACACGTTCTACAAAGAAGAAGAGTCCGACAAGCGACGCCATTTGAAGCTCAAGTATTTTCTCCTTTGACAGTTTTTCATCAACGGATGTTTTCCGGAAAGGTTTTGACAAAGCGATTAGTATGTAATGGTGGTCATCCAAGGGGGAGTGTTGAAGTAACATGTAGAGAAGTGGATGACCACATGCCACACATGTCAAGATGCATGTACCTTTCTCTCAAACACTAAACACATGTAACCCTTTCTCTTCTCCTTCTCAACAAGTGTACTAACACAAGCACTTCTTCTTTTGTATTTAAAGGAACTAAAGGAAATGAAATAGAGAAACTGATTTCCTTCTTCTCTTCTCTTTACTACTATATTCTCTCTTTTGTCTTACCATTCTACTTTATCAGAGAATTCAGAGAAAAATACTACTATATTCTCTCTTTACTACTATATTCTCTCTTTTCCTTCTTCTCTTCTCTTTACTACTATATTCTCTCTTTTGTCTTCTCTTCTTCTCCGTCTTGGTTCTCCCTGAATCCGACCAAATTTTTTTATTTGTTCAGAAAATTCAGAGACTCAAAGCATTAGTCTAGTAGCTATTACTTCAAATACAAAACGTCAAAATGTCAATTTAAACAGAATCAAAACAAACAAAACCATTTTTCGTTATACACAGGGCATTACCTTCTTATGGTAGATCTAATACAAAACCAGGTAATCAAAATTGTCAGAAAACTTGATTTATTCATTTCCAAAGACCAAGACCTGCTCTTTTCATCTTTCGTTCTCCCCTTGAATGTATTTTTCAATAATTCAAATTCTTTATTTCTCAATTCGATTAGCAGCCGCAACCACCACATATGACGACAATGAAACTAGATACTGAAGGTGTTCATGGTGGCGGAATATTAGGAACATAGAATTCTTTCTGCAGTCTCCATCATCATCGCCTTCAATTTCATAAATTTTAGAGTTTAAGGTTTAGGTTTTACATATTAATGGCGGATATGTTTGTTTTTAGAGAAAGAAGAAGTGAGTTTCTGCAAGTGAGAGAAAAAAATATTTAGTGTGTAACCATCAAACAGAATGTCAAGACCACATGGATTACTCACCGTCTATTTTCTATCAACTGGTGATATTTAATCACATATTCATTTTTTATTTTAGGTTAAAGAGTAAATATCTGTTTAAAAAGGGTTAATGCAAAATATCTGTGTTAAAGAGTAAATATCTGATATTTTTAATCACATATTCATCAAACAGATATAATACTAGTAAATATCTGTTTCTTTCAAAAAAAAAAAAAAAAAAAAAAAAAAAAAAATAGGGTTCTTAAAAATAATTATGTATTTATGATGCACACGTGTTGCACGTGCAATCGTTAATCAAAAAGTTACGAGGTTATAACGGATAAAGGGTTTCACCAATTAGCAATTTAAAAACTAGGACATTTAAAAACGGGTAATGCAAAATAACTATTTATTTTGTGGGGGAAACACAAAATCCCCCGAGATAGTATGATATATTAATGTTTACTTTTTCTATTGTGAAGAAGACTAAGGCCGGTTTCCATGGGTAGATTTGCTAGTTTTGCACCCATTCTAGAGCTGGCAAACAAGCAAAGTTAGCCAGGACAGGTCGAATAGTTACCGAGCGGTCGAGTCTCGACCGTTCGGTTGAGTGTAGATCTCCCGGTTTTGTCTCCACCGCTGGCAGTAGACACTAGATCGCTAGGTATTAATTTTATTTTACTTCTTCTCTCCTACTTTTTAGTTATTATAACAAATTTTATTGTAAAAGGGTTCTACAAAATATTATATAATCCTTAAAATTTAATAGACACCCCACCAAACTCAAACAAACAGATTTTTTGTTGATAAGGGTCCCACAAAACAGAATAAAATATACTAATTTATTAGAATTTGTTAGTTTTACCATAATGGGAAAACTAATTTGTCGTGCCAAAACATCTTTTATACCAACTCCCATAGGAACCGGCCTAACATGGCTCAGAAACCGACAATAATTGAGAAAAAAACACAAAGAAGAAGACGAAATATCAACTCATGATTTCATGATTAAGTTATCTTTTGCATTGTTTAGGCGAAGACCTAAACGATGTTTTGCATTTGGTGACACCCCATATATAGCAGATGACCAAAAACTAGCAACTAGCCTTCAAGGGTGGCCACGTGAACTTATGACTAAGGTTGCACGTAACCTTCAAGGGGTTCGATGAAATCGAAGATAACCACAAATTAGCAAGTAGATAAATCACTGGTTAGACAGGAGTATAAAGTGATTGTACTGATATTTCCATTCCATGTTCAGTTCAGTCCTCACATTTTCATACCCCACGTTCCCATACACGAACAAAATTCCATTTTATCATTGTTTGTACCCCATTAAAATGATTGTTTGACCCCATTAAAATGGCTATTCCATAACTATGAAATGCGGTTTATTATAGAAACCTATTTGGTTTACGGTGGAAGTCCATGATTTTATATAAAAACCCATTTGGCTTATTTGGGAAGTCCAGTACGGTTTATAAATGAACCATATTTTGGGGACTACTCAAAAATGGTGAGGGACTACTCTCCAATTTTTGGGGTGGATATTAGAAGTAATAATGAGTCACCCGTTATTTATTTTTTTTAATACCAAACTTGCCCTTAGTAATTAAATTAGTATAATAATTAGAGAGTTAATTAATGATTAGTAAGATTAAATTAATAAGTTGATTTTTTTCAAAAGAAGAATTATTGAGAGGGAGAAGAAGAAGATGAAGATGATAATGAAGATGAGGTTTTGGAAGAAAAAAAATTAAGATCTTTTTTTTAAGAGCCACAACAAGAGTATGATGTTTTGGGTACTCACGAGCACTTCTAATTTAGTTAATGATGCTTGAATTGGCCAAAACATTCCTAAAAATGAAAAATTTACAAATTGATTTCGGTTTGGTTAAAAAAAGTTCGGTTATTTACATCGAAGAACAGTAAATCTAAAATCACCTTGCAAGTGTAGTTTGGCTAATAGTTACGAAAACATAGGTAGCCGAACTCACTTTAATGGAGTTTTTTCTTTCAGAGAAAAGTTCGGTTAGGAGAAGAAAATTGCGACGTAACCGAACTAGGAGTTCGTCTAGGAAAAAAATTTGCGACGTAACCGAACTCAATATGCTGGTTATTCAGAGAAGAGTTCGGTTAGGAGAAAAAAATTGCAATGTAACCGAACTTTTTGTGGCGAATCAGAACTTTTTATGATTTAATCAGGCGCAAGTTCGATTGACATTTTTTTCTCGACGTAACCGAATTGTTCTCTGAAAACAAAAACCTCCATTAAAGTTGAGTTCGGCTAGTTCGACAAAAAATTTCACATAATTCCTAACTGAACTTCTCTCTGTAACTTCCATTTTCAACTCATTTTGACGATTACTTCTCATTTTTTCAACGGAAAACGAATGAAAAGTAATGGGTGATATAATTTTGATTTTAATTTTGTTTTGTTAATGATTTAAATTAAGCTATATATAGAGGTGGCGGTGGTGGTAATTTGAGGTGGTCGGTGGTGGTGGTGGTGGTCGGTGGTGGTTGGTGGTGGTAAGCGACGGTGGTGATGGGAGGAGGTGGCTATATATAAATAGGTGGTGGTGATGGGAGGAGGTGATTATATATATATATATATGTGAAGGGTAGGTTAGTCATTTCCATACCTTAGGACACCCCTTATAAGTATAGCGTTGACATTCCTATCACAAAGTAGTCCCTCACCATTTTTGAGTAGTCCCCAAAATATGGTTCTTATAAAAGAAATTCATTTAGCTTAGTATGGAAGCCCGGATGGTTTATTATATAAACCCATGGTTTATTAAAGAAACACATTTGGTTTATTAAAGAAGCCCATGGCTTATTATAGAGGCCTAGTTAGCTTATTTTGGGAGCTTATTCGGTTTATTGAAGAACCCGGTTAGCTTATTTTGAAAGCCCGGTCTTGTTATTACTGAAGCTAATTTGATTTATTATGGAAATATAGCTGGCTTATTTTGGAATTATTTTTTGGACACCACTATTTTTTTGGAGGGGACCATCATTTTACTTTTGGTAAGTTATTTGAAGTAATATGAGGATACCCCTTATCCATATATTTATTTAATACCAAAACTACCCTCCTAATTATTTTTGTGTAATGATTAGTTAGTGTAATTAATCATTGATTAAGGTTAAATTAATAGATGATTTGTTATTAAAAGAAGTAGAATTATTGAGTGACTAAAGTAGTAGAAGAAGAAGAAGAAGATGGAGAAAAAAAATATTTTGAGATGGGTGAATATGGAGAAAAAACATCCTTTGGTACAGAGGTATGCTTCTAACTTAGTTAATGTTGCTATGAATGACCTAAAATAACTTCAAAATGAAAATTGTAACAACAAATTTCAACTAGGTAAACATAGTTCGGTTATATTATACGAAGAACATGTAACCGAACTTTCTGCAAATGCATTTCGGTTAATAAATCCAAAATACACAGGTAACCGAACCAGAGCTTTAATGAAGTTTTTGTTTGTTCGACTAGTTGATGAAAAATCAAATGTAACCAAACTACTATGTTTGAGGTTACAGAGGTTTGTTCGGTTCAGTCGATTCGACCACGTTGTAACCAAACTTTAAAAAACAGAGTTCGGTAGGTTCGCAAAATTTGTACGAACCAGTCATTTAGCCGAACCCTTAGTTTTTCCATGCACTTAAAATCTATAGGTTGGGCATGATCGCAACATTTATAAAACATTTCCGAACTCTTTGTTCGGTTAGCAGAAAAAATTGTGACTTAACTGAACTCATTATATAGGTTTTCAGAGTAAAGTTCAGTTAGGAATTTATTTTTGCAATTTAACCGAACTCAATATTTGGCTATACAGAGAAGAGTTCGGTTTTGAATTTTTTTTTGCGACTCAACCGAACTTAGGCATTCGGTTATGAACAAAAAAAAAATATCTTAGCCGAAGTGTTCTTCGTGTTCTTCATCTTTAAAAGTTCGGTTGTAAAATTAAGTTTTTTTTCAAAATTATCCAAACCGAACTTACTACTGTAACCTCCATATTCAACCTATTTTGATGACTACTGCTCAAAATTTGAATCAAAAACGAATTAGAAGTAATGGGTTTGTGGGAAAATACTTATGCACGAGTTTGTTTACAAAAGATTGATTTAGCGACGATGAAAATTCAATGAATCAACAACGATGAAAATTTGATGATTTTGATTAAATTTGAATGTGATCAGGTTTAGATGATCACAAATTGACGAAGAAGAGAGAAGAAAATTTGCAAAATAGAGGAAGAAGATGTTGTAGATTAGTCATAATTTTAATTAGGTTAAAGGGAAACTAGTCATCTCCACCTTTTAGGACACCCCTTATAACTATAGGTAAGGTGGCCTAATCAAATCATCCCCCACCCAATAAACAGTGGTGCCCAGAAAATCGTTTTTATTTATAGGAAGTCCAGTTGACCTATTATTGAATCCCATTTTGTTTATTGTGGAAAAATAATTGTCTTATTTTGGAAGCCCGGTTGGCTTAATTTAGAGCCCATTTGGTTTATTATTATTTTTGATTCAAAACCAACTTTCATTTCTTAGGATTGATTACATAACTTCAACTGACAGATTGTTTGGTCATCCCTTATAATTTTGATAAACTTAGATGGGATATTACAACCATATTCAAAAGAAGATCTTTCAGTTCTAGCAGAGTTTCCTATTACATGCGCAACATTATTCGACGATCTATTTACATATGTAACACTAAAGCAAGAAACAAGAGACAAAACTGTGCGGTTACTGAGGTTATAACGGATAGGGGGTTTCACCAATTAACAATTTAAAAAGTGGTAATGCAAAATAACTATTTATTTTGAGGGGGAAACACAAAATCTCCCAAGATTGTATGATATAATGTTTAGTTTTTCTATTGTGAAGAACATTAAGGTAGGTTCCTATGGGTGTGGCAAATCAATAGATTTGCTAGTTTTGCACCCACTATGGAGCTGGCAAACAAGCAAACTGGCCTGGCTAAGTGGCAAATTTGCCACTTAGCCATGCCAAGTCGAATAGTTACCGAGCGGTCGAGTCTCGACCGTTCGGTTGAGTGTAGATCTCCCGGTTTTGTCTCCACCGCTAGCGGTGGACACTAGATCGCTAGGTAATTCTTTAATTTTATTTTATTTCTTCTCTCCTACTTTTTAGTTATTATAACATATTTTATTGTAAACAGGTCCCACAAAATATTATATAATCCTTAAAATTTAATAGAGACCCACCAAACTCAAACAAACATATTATAAGGGTCCCAAAACATAATAAAATATACTAATTTATTAGAATTTGTCGGGAAACTAGTTTTGCCATGCCATTGTGCCTAACATGGCCCCAGAAACCGACAATAATTGAGAAAAAAACGCAAAGAAGAAGACGAAACATCAACTCATGATTTCATGATTAAGTTTCGGACGCAAATCGAAGATAACCACAAATTAGCAAGTAGATAAATCACTGGTTAGACAGGAGTAAGCTTCGGACGAAATAACTGGTGAACGGCTGAATGATAAGATAAGAAGTGGGGGGTTCTTTTCAATAGTAATCATTTCTTAGCATACGACTCTCTTTCTCTGATGTTTTCGAAGGTTTATCTAGCAATCATCAGTTTGGTTGTATTTCATTAATGATTTGTATGTAAAGATATAAAGTGATTGTACTGATATTTCCATTCCATGTTCAGTTCAGTCCTCACATTTTCATACCCCACGTTCCCATACACGAACAATATTCCATTTTATCATTGCTTGTACCCCATTAAAATGATTGTTTGTACCCCCATTAAAATGGGGTACGTGCGTATGCACAAGCTAATTCATGAGTCCATGACTATGAATTGTGGTTTATTATAGAAACCTATTAGGTTTATGGTAGAAGTCCATGATCTTATATAAGAACGGTTTTTTGGGGACCAGCCTTTTTTTGGGGGACCATTGTTTTATAAGGCCCCCTACCCTACAATGTTAAGGGATGTCCTAAAAATTATGAGATTACCAATTTGCCCCTTACTCTAATTAAAATTAACCCTAACCTAATAATCTAAAACAAAACCTAAAACTGAAAAAAAAAACAAAAAACAGTTTCTTCTCAAAGCTATTTCTCCCTATTCAGTTCTCTTCTTCCCCAAATACAACATCGTTTTCATCGACTCCATCGATTAATCGCCGATTCAAAAAATTTTCATCGTCGATTAATCAATCGACTATAACAATGGTTCTTGAAAGAAACCAAAAGACTTCAAGGAGAAGGTCCTCGATTGGGACATCTAGCAAATCGGTACCGAGTGATTTTCAGATTCAAAAGAAGTGGAACAACCAAGTGAAGCCATAATCCGGTATAATAGGCGCTTGTCAAGCCTGATTACGCCATGGGACCGATCATGCAGGTATTTTGCAACAAACCCATTACTTTTAATTTGATTTTGATTCGTTTAATTGAATACAAATCATCAAAATAGGGTTATTTGGAAGTTCTGAGTACATAGTTAAGTTAGGTCGAGTTTCAAAAAAACCCAATTTTGTTAACCGAACTTCCGAAAGGAAGAACACGAAGAAGCAGTTCGGTTCTCTAGGTATCAAAACTAGGTCACCGAATTGCACTGTTCGGTTAGATCGCAAAGAAGCCAAAAAAATTTCTAACCGAACTTAAAATGTTTTACAACAATTTTTTTTCTACATGTAACCGAACTCATTGCTTTTGCTGTTACTTATGAGTTTTTATGTAACGAATTTGTGCTATTAGAAAGTAACTTAAACTTTACAAAAAAATAATTAATGTAACCGAATTAATTGACAAAAAATCTTGACAAACATGTTGAGTTCGGTTTGTTCGCAAAAATTTTTGACAAACCAAGAACTCCTCATTACAATTTACCAATGTTGAGTTCGGTTTGTTCTCAAAAAAAATATTTGTTAACCGAACTATACTATGGTCCCCAAAATTAGATTTGGCCTATTTTTGTTGAGCTAATATCTTTTGTTTTCTTGATTAGTGGAAGAGGCAAAAAATCAAACAAACCTTTTTGGAAGATCTTAGAACTCCCACCCCTCGAGGCAAAGTACATTGCGATGCCGGTCATCGTGGAACCAAAAATGCTAAGTATAGAGGTGGGTCATTACCGGATGTTTTCATCCAAGATGGTGTTAATAGAGATAATGTTGACAACGTAATCCAACAAGTTAATGAAGAGATTGTTGAAGCGATGGGCAATGAAGAGATCATGGAAGCGATGGGCAATGAAGAACAACATCAAGGTGGAGAAGGTGAACCATTGAAAGAGGAGGAAATGAGGGTTCCAATGATGGTGAACCATTTGAAGGAGGAATAAATGAGGGTGCCAATGATGGTGAACCATGTGAAGGAGGAGGAAATGAGGATGACAATGATGATGGTGAACCAAATGAGGGTGACAAAGATGAGGAAGATTGAGATAAGGATGATCTTTGAATTAGATGAGGACTTGGATGAAGAGGAAGACAAAGAGGAAGAGGCGAAGTAGAAATAGTGGGAAAGAAACCTAGAAAGACTCCCAAAACGCCTTGTGCTAGATATTCATACATTCCTGATGAAAATTTGTGTTTGTCTCCAAAGAATCCAACTTATGGTACTCCAAGAGATGGAGGGGAGGTATTGATGGGCTACAAAAACTCATGGGCTGCCAAGATCTTTGCGACAAAGGTATGGCTCAAATCTTAACCATCAAGCTTTCTCAGGCACTTTAGTATATTTTGACATATATTGTTCTTTTCTATATATTAGTATATAAGATATGATGTTGCTTTTGTAGGATCATAACGATCTTTGTTTCGTGTTTTGAAACGTCAAAAGAACAAGGTATGGAATATAGAAAACGAGTGTGATGAGGTCGGTTAGCGGTATTTGGTGTGTACTATGGAACGGGATACAACATGCGCACCAAAAGTTTGATGTCAGAATCTATTCTTGCATTTGCCGAGAGGTCTTATCCAGAGACGGATACCTTTCATCTACCTTTTGGTGAGATGGCAATTACTCCAGGATGATTGTTTTAGAATCACAGCCCTACCAATTACGGGGAACAAGTGTTCGAGATGGCTACGATCCCTCGATGAGTTATGAACTTCTTGAAAAGCTGGTCGAAAGGTGTCTAGGATGGAGCGATAAAAAGGCACAATGTGAGTTTAGACGAGCTAAAAAGAGCCTAAGGAAGGTGATGAGTATAATGAGTTTGAGGCAGGCACATACAAGAAGAAGTTGAAAAGATCAAGCTCAAGACCTTGTTTGATGAGTTTTCGGGGACCAAAGAATTGGTTACTCTAGGAAAGTTGGTGATGACAGAGGAGAAGATTAAGCACCATGTGATTTGCTTATTTGTTATATCAACTAGGAACCATTTCCTTCTGACACTTCTCAGTCACGTGGTAAATGCTCATTACCTCCAGCCTATTGGATCCCCCGGTCGAGGTGAACAACTCTTGTTGGGGCATTGCGGTTCTTTCATTCGTTCAAGAGGAACTCAGAAAAGCTTCGAGGCTTAAGAGTCTATATTTTGGAGGCTTATACACCCTTGTTTAGGTACCCCGTTAAATTATCGTTTGTGTGTTTCAATATATAAGTGAATGAATGTGTATTGTTACTAATCATATTGCAAATGTATTATTTGTTGCCTCTTATTGTAGGTTTGGGTGTACGACCACTTCCCTAAACTGCAATTGTCTCATGCTCACACTCCTTGGCCTTATGGGAAGCCTACAGCTGGTAAATATGAATTTTTGAACTCACAGGAAAAGAATAAGAAGAAAAAGGTGTTGGAGTTGAGGGAAAAATTGGATAAGTTAACAGTGGAAGATGTGGTTTTCCATCCTTACACCATTCCATCAGATGAAGACGAGGAGGATGTTGAGGTTATTGATTTCTCACATTTGCTGCGTACAATGGGCCGTTGTTTCATCCCTGGAGGTTGTACAATGTATAATCCTCGAAGAGTATTAAGACAAGTTTCTTGTGTCCAAAGTGTCCCACAAGTGGAAAATTTCAACTTCAAGGTGAAGAAGCGGGGAACTAAGAACACCGAGATGAAATTCACCCCCAAATACGATCTGCTCCATCGGTGGACCACTTGGAAGAACTTTGGAAATTATCTTGTTCCCGGTTAAGTAGATTTACAAGATTGTTTTGATGAGCCAAATGCCGCTGACGAGGGATATATGGAATGGTATGAACATGTTTCTCATCCTCGTGTAATAAACAGCACATCCAACAAGCCCGTCTTGAGAAAACAAAAGCGAAGTCGGTGGAGAAAGAGGCTAAGAAAATTATGAAGCATACCCCTACGTGTGGTGATGAGGCCTTGATCTTGTGGAATTCAGCGGTAAGAAATTTACTCTTATTTCTTGTTTTCCAAAATGTTATGAAGTATTGAAAAATAATATCTACTTATGTTTTTGATGAGAATAGGTGAAGGCAAGTGGTAAATTGTTGAACAAAATGATGGCAAAAATCCGGAGTGGAGAGCCGATGGATACTCGAGAACAAACAGACCTCTACAACCAAATAAGTAATGTTTTTAATCCCAACCTTGTCGATACAAGCCAAAGTTGATCAAGCCGAGACCATGCCATCGAAGAGGAGTCGCGAGAAGGGGAAGGTTCAAGTCGGATGGTTGAACAACAAAGCAGATGGAGATGACACTCCTAGTGACGAAGGACGACCTAAAGCTCCTAAACGCAAGACTAGAAAAGTTTCGGTAGTGGTCGTGGTCGTGGTCGTGGTAAATGAGTGATTGCAAGAATTATTACTTTGGTTTCTTATGTTTGGAAGACTTTTTAATCATGGATTTGGTTGTTCGGTTACTTATATTTGGAATACTTTTTTATGGCGGATTTGGTAGTTTGTTTCCATATGGATTAGTAAATAGATTTCATACTTTGGTTTTTAATTTGTGTTCTAAGGGATTAGTTTGGCTATTTTGACGGTTAAGTGTTTCATTACCTTCAAATTTTTAAGAAACAATTAGTTAGTTCGGTTAATAGAATAAATCTCGTAAACAACCGAACTCCGCATTGGTTACTGCAATGTTATTTGGGCAACCGAACTCGTGCATTCTGTTACCGCAGGAAAAGGTTACCTAACCGAACTCATAACAAGAAAATTGTAAAAGTTACAAAGATAATGTTCGGTTTCTGGTATTATTTTGAAGGTAACCGAACTCGACTGCTTCTAGTTAATCTGCAGAGTAATGCGATCTAACCGAACTAAGAACAAGAAAATTTGAAAATTTAAAGTGTGATGTTCGGTTACACCATGAGAAAAGGTAACCTAACCGAACTCATAACAAGAAAATTTTAAAAGTTACGACGGTGTAATGTTCGGTTTTCCGGTATTATTTTGCGGGTAACCGAACTCATTGTTCGGTTAAGCTGCAGAGTAATGCGATCTAACCAACTAAGAACAAGAAAATTTGAAAATTTAAAGTGTGATGTTGATTTACTTGTAAAAAGGTAACCTAACCGAACTCATAACAAGAAAATTTTAAAAGTTACAGTGTAATGTTCGGTTTCCTAGTATTATTTTGCAGGTAACCGAACCCGCATGTTCGGTTAACTGCAGAGTAATGCGATCTAACCGAACTAAGAAAAAGAAAATTTAAAAATTTAAAGTCGATGTTCGGTTATTCGCATAAACGTTAACCTAACCGAACCGATAACAAGAAAATTTTAAAAGTTACGATGTAATGTTCGGTTTAGAACTCAAACGTTCGGTTAACGGTAGAGTAATGCTATCTAACCGAACTATAGTTATTCAACCAATATTTGAAGTCACTCATTTTATTGAATCGAAAAAACATACATGTAGTTGAAATAAAATAGAAGTAAAACACATAAAATTGTTCAATACATCGCTCTAGGGATTCTCTACGAGTTTAATTATATTGGGCGAATTGTCATTCAACTTCCTCCAGAGAGTGTAACGGTCCTCGTGCGAAACTCATGACCATTACCTTAATTCGTATTGGAGTCCACCCAAAGAACACTTTGGAAAAACAATTATTTTAATTAGTCAACGTTGTTGAATAATCATAACCAAATAAATAATTTTTGATGAACGACCTATTGATTCACAAACTTACTCTACTCATACGGTCTTCGTTTGGCATAGCGTCCTTACGAGCTTTCAACTGCGTTTTCTCAGTGAAGACGCATTCATTGTATAAATAAGCGTACCTTTCCCTTATCTGCGTGAGTGTCCTCCTTGAACGATTTCCGTTTAGTGCTTTGAAAACCTTAAACACACGTTTCCACCAAGCATTGGTGTTTTGATCATGCCCAAGGTAAGGCCCTCCGGTTGGGTCTTCATTACTGGCCACCCATTGCGCTTCCTCAACGGAGTGCTTTGTGAGATTGGTGTGTGCTCTGACAATAGCAACATCTTCTAGATGATTGAACGGAGTTGGAGCCATTTTTAGTGTTCTAAAGTGATGGGTGACTGATTTAGGAAGATTGAAAGTGATGGGTGAATAAGTTTGGTAGAGATAGGTCTCTATTTATAGCAAAAAAGTACCCAACGACTAGTTTTTTTAAAAAAAATCTGTTATTACAATAATGCTCCTACTAGTCAAAGTTACCGTTGTTTTTCAAAGTCTGCCAATAACTTTTGTTTGATTTAGGTGTGAGTTCGGTTACATTACGAAATCATCGAATGAACCGAACTTTGGTGGATCACCGATTCAGTTGCACCTGCAAAATAATACATAGTGAAACCGAACATTACACTCTGTAACTTTTAAAATTTTCTTGTTATGAGTTCGGTTAGGTTACCTATTATGCAGGTAACCGAACATCACACTTGAACTTTTCAAATTTTCTTGTTCTTAGTTCGGTTAGATCGCATTACTCTGCAGTTTAACTTAGAACATAAGGGTTCGAGTTACACTGAAAAATAATACCAGTGCAATAAAAACATTACACTGTAACTCTTTAAATTTGATGGTTTGCATTGTTCGGTTACCTATGTTTTACCTAACAAACCGAACCTTTTAGTTCGGTTTTTGTCGATCATTTGTTATGTAACCGAACTATGTATTTTGAAATTTTAATGGCACTAATTTCAAGTAACGACTATTTTATAGCGTTATACAACTTGATGGTATAAATATGTGTCTCATAGATAACATTTCGTCTCAAAATCTTCTAAAAATGGCAGCCACTACTCCTAAATTTCTCTAGATGAATATTTATCTCTTTACGAAACTACATACTATACTATCCAAAGACGGGTGAAGAGCGAAGAATGGATGGTATTATGAGTCAAAGTTATTGGGGAAAATTCATGAGAAAGTGCTCTGACACAACAAACCCTCATAACTTGGTGATCAAATAGCCTTGTTCATTCTATTCGACAAGATTAGAGCTAGAGTTGTGGAATTTATGGCTTTATTTCGTATTGTAAGGCGGTATCGACTTAGGGGTGAAGGATTCTCAGAAATCATTTTAACATCAAAAACGAATGACGGCGAAGATGGAAGAGAAAGGATTTCAAATATGAATATCATTTCAGCCTCCTTAAAGACTTTTTCATAACGCGTTTCGGATATTAAATGTTATGTAGCTTTAGTTTTAGTTCGGTAATGTCCTCTAATTTCATTTCCTAATCGAACTTAAGTCTTGATGTCTCACTGTTCGGCGATGTCATGTAATTAAGTTCCAATGTGAGAAAAAAAAAAGAGTTCCAAAAGTAACAGTCTCGTCTCTTATTCTTATGAAAATGTTCAAAGTAATTAATGGTACATTTAATCATCCGCAAGGGAAACTGCACCCTCGTGTATGATTTTTTCCGAATCAATCAAAGCTTTCCACATATCCATGTTATGCTCGTACTTAATGCACCATCCCAACATTGTGTCGGGGTTAAATCCATGCCAATAAGAGTTTCCGCATATCGGAGGCGGTGGACAATCGTCTTCTAACAGGAGGCCTATAAAATGGTTGTTGTTAACAAGCGCAATCACCACCCTCCTATGTTTAAGTTGCTCGACACATATTTTTGTTTTGGAGTGTATGTGAAACTAGCACCTTTTGAGAAATAGTGAACCACGCGAGTTGAATGCTTGGCGATTAAGTGCCCACATATCGGAATGGCCATCCAATGATCCCTTGTGATTGGATCCCCAGTGGAGACGCCTTTGATACCTAACAAACTTGCTCATTGAGACTAGCATCCCCATCGGACAGCATTCGCTTGTAAAATTCCGGGTTGTCCTTTAGCTTCATCAACATCCTTTGCCGGACATAGGTGATTTGATTATCATTATACATCTTTGCACCTTCAGTGAAAGGCCCTAGTTGTTGTACGACAACGTGGAATCAATTACCATCCGGAGGGACGTCATCGGTGGATATGGCGTACTTTCTAATATATGGAGGTAGCTCTTCCAAGTACCTTCTATCAACAAAAGTTGATGTATCATCAATTGGTCGACTTCTTTCTTGGATGCGGCATATTGGAGCCTTAAGCTTCACGTCTCGTTGAATTGGTTGGCTAGGTTCCGATGGAGTAGGTGGGGTTGGTTGCAGCGTAACATCGGTCCTTTTTCTTCATATCCCGTTCGGTTGTTTCGCCCTTTTCCACAATATTCCTAGACCTTTTCTTAGAATCTTCTTGATACTTCATGTGGTATGCTCATGCCCACTAGGGTCTCTAGTAAAGGCGTCATTTCACTTTTCCTCTTAGCCAACACCTTTGCATATTCTCTTACTTGTTTTTTGTTTCTTTGGTGATAGGTCTTCCTTTGCCCTTGCCTTTTTTCGGTTCGTGCACATTCTCCGAAGTGTGTGGATAAACAATTGGCCGCATGTCATCCCAAAGATTTGCTTTTGAGTTTGTTCATGTTCGGTACATCTCGATAACGATTCTTCCCATCTCATTGTCACCAAACTCTTCTCCGACATCGCCCTTTGGAGGAGGGACAAAACTTAAGTGTTGCCAATATGGATCTATATCGCTTAGAGGGATTATGCCATGTTCATACTTAACTATCATATGGCGACAAAGGAGTCCCATAGACTTCATCATGTTGCAAACACACACTCGTCCGGCTTGGTTCCCCATATGTCAATCAAATGAACCTCTACCATTAACCTCTTAATGCAAGCACGAAACATTATAATGAAGTCCCTTAAACAATAGAAGGTCGCCATATTCGTGATGTTACCACCTTTGTCTACAATCTTTTTGTACTTCATGATGCGGCTTTTTGAAACTTCCCTTTAATTCTATCAATCTCACGGTTGAAGTAATTCTCCATTAAGTTAAACACAATCACAAAATTATCGACACATCCAAAAAGATTTTCTTCAACCGGTGGTGAGGCGATTCTACCAAACTTGTCGCTTGATTCCCAAAGTGTTTATGGTGGTTGGTAAATGCATAAACGAAGCGTTCTTTGTGCGGCTCCAACCATTGCTTAACCACATACGTTACAATATCCTCGGGATATTCGGGGCTAGACCAATGTTCGATAAATGCCGCAAGATTTAGATTATACTCTTCTTCGGTGAGAGACCAAGTCAATGACTCCCATTCACCGGAAAGCAACCCATTTAGCGTGATTTATAGTGTATTGTATATCGAATTCCTCTTTTGCAGTCGTTTGTTCATCTTCCGGTAGCTTACTAATCTCTTCAAATGCTTTCCTCTTTGGTGGACAAATTTGAGGCTTGCACCTATTCATCACATTACACCAAATATGGAACGTACAAAGCATATTATGTGCTAATGGGAAGACTCTCTCTATTGCGTTCATTAATGCTACATCGTTGTCCGTCACTATAACCGCGGGGATATCATCATCTCGGTATATGTCCTTCACTTGTTGTAGCGCCCAAGTGTAACTTGGTTCTTGCTCATCTTCTAGAAAACAAAAAGCAACGGTAAACGGTGACTTCGTCGAGGTACGACCAACAATATTCAACAATGGCATCTCGTATTTGTTAGTCTTGTAAGTGCAATCCATTATAATAACTTGATGGAAGGATTGAGCCAATTGAACACTCTTCGGATGCGCAATGAAGAGATGCGTTATTTGATCTTCCGGACCTACCTTCTTTTGAACCGCGTAGCCTTTCTCTTTAGCTACCAAAAACAATTGTTGCATCACTTTTCTATCCTTCCATTCATTCCTTTTAATTGTCTCAATTGCATTGTAAATGGTCATCAAAGATGATACATTATCCTTGTTATCATCCTTTAGTAAGCGAAGCATGTTAAGTGGTGTAATTCCCATTCTCCTAAATTGAGCTATTTTTCTCCATTTCTTGAGGAGTGAGCCTAGCGGCCATTGCATGTCCTTCAAGATCATCCGGACGAGGGTGGTTATGATGGCCTACCACCTTATCCATAGATAGAACCCATCCTTTTTTTTTTGCACTTACTAAATACTAGCTTGAACGGACATTTAGTTTTCTTTGAGCACGCTGTGTTCTTCCTCGTCGTCTTTCCTTTATACACATAACCCTTCTTCTTGTGACTAACATTGGGATCTCCACTTCTCTCACAAACCATTTCAAAACGAGTTTGGCTTTCTTTTCCATTCAAAACTAATACGCACATGGCTTTCTTGGCATGGTCTCTGGCCCAATTCTTCGCATCAATAGTTTCATCAAAACCAAATCATTGACATAGTAATTAGATGTATCTTCAAACAAAGATGCCAACGAGGAGAAGGTTGATTATCCATTGGTATAGGTTGACATTCAATCTACAAGAAATGGAACAACATCAATTGCATCGAGAAATAAGTTCGGTTACATTATAATTTTATCGGGATAACCGAACTCATAGTTCGGTTGGTCAAGCAAGTTGACAACTAAGAACTTTACGTAGACTAAAATTTGTACGTAAGTTCGGTTAGATTGTGGGTTGGTATGAATTTTGCGAACAAACCGAACTTATGAACCCTATAGTTAGTTACATGATAATTTTATCGGGAAACCGAACTTAGAGTTCGGTTTGTCAAAGCAAGTTCACAACCAACAAACTTTACGTACACACAATAAAATCTTATTGTACGTAAGTTCGGTTAGGTAGTGGGTTAGTATGAATTTTGCGAACAAACCGAACTTATGAACCCTATAGTTGGGTTACATGATAATTTTATCGGGAAACCGAACTTAGAGTTCGGTTTGTCAAGCAAGTTCACAACTAACTTAACTTTACGTACACAAAATAAAATCTTATTGTACGTAAGTTCGGTTAGGTAGTGGGTTGGTATGAATTTTGCGAAAAAAACCTAACTTTGTACATTAATGTGCAATCTTATTTTACGTAAAGTTCGGTTACCTGATGGTTGCAAACTAACCGAACTAATGTACCCTTAGGTTCGGTTACATTTCGGCCAAACCGAACATTACACTTTGTAATCCTATTTACTGAGTTAATTAGCATGTCCGCTAACCGAACTTCAAAACCTCCATTAATGGAGAGTTCAGAACCTGCGTGTTCAGAACACGTGAACCGAACTACACTTTCGAGATGAGTTTGGTTACGTGTTCTTCCTAAGGTAAAGAACAAGCACAAATCTACTCTAAAAATTCACATTTTTTGAAAATTTGGACCAATTCAACCAACATTATCTAAGTTTAGAGCATACACGGGTACCCAAATAGTCTTCCTCCGGTTGTGGTTGGTAAAATCCATCGTTTTCATCTTGAGATTGGCTTTGGGGAAGAATACATTCACCATCTAAGAAATAATCCATATCCGGATCATTGTGAAGATTGACATATACTCTAGGAGGGGAAGGAGATGTAGATTCAGAGAGCTATCATCAATTGAATCATCACTTGAGTAGTCTAGATTAGTGAACTCAATTTTTTTATTTTCCATGGTTTTGTTCTTCATCTTCTCTAACTTTTTCTCTCTCAATAATTCTACTTCTTTTTTAAAAATCTGATTTTTTAATCTCAAATCTTTATTCAAAATCATTTCACTAATCACACTAACTAATATTAACACTAACTAATAATTAACCAAATATAATCAGAGGATAGTTTTGGTATTAATATAAATATTTAGATAAGGGGTGACCTAGAATTACTTCTAATGTCTTACCCAAAATAAAACAATGGTCCCCCCCAAAAAAAGGCTGGTCCCCAAAAAACCGTTCTTATATAAAAACCCATTTGGTTTATTTGGGAAGACCAGTACGGTTAATAAAAGAAATTCATTTAGCTTAGTATAGAAGCCCGGATGGTTTATGATATAAACCCATGGTTTACTAAAGAAACACATTCGGTTTAGTAAAGAAGCCCATGGCTTATTATAGAGGCCTAGTTAGTTTATTTTGGGAGCTTATTCGGTGTATTGAAGAAACCCGGTTGGCTTATTTTGAAAGCTCGGTCTTGTTTATTATTGAAGCCAATTTGATTTATTATGGAAATATAGCTGGCCTATTTTGGAACGATTTTTTGGGCACCACTCTTTTTTGGAGGGGACCATCATTTTACTTTTGGTAAGTTATTTGAAGTAATACGAGGATACCCCTTATCCATATATTTATTTAATACCAAAACTACCCTCCTAATTATTTTTGTGTAATGATTAGTTAGTGTAATTAATCATTGATTAAGGTTAAATTAATAGATGATTTGTTATTAAAAGAAGTAGAATTATTGAGTGACTAAAGTAGTAGAAGATGAAGAAGATGGAGAAAAATATTTTGAGATGGGTGAATATGGAGAAAAAATATCCTTTGGTACCGAGGTATGCTTCTAACTTAGTTAATGTTGCTATGAATGACCTAAAATATCTTCAAAATGAAAATTGAAACAAAAAATTTCAACTAGGTTAACATAGTTCGGTTATATTATACAAAGAACATGTAACCGAACTTTCTGCAAATGCAGTTCAGTTAATAAATCCAAAATACACGAGTATGGGAACCAGAGCTTTAATGAAGTTTTTGTTTGTTCGGCTAGTTGATGAAAAATCAAATGTAACCGAACTACTATGTTTGAGCTTACAGAGTTTTGTTCGGTTCAGTCGATTCGACCATGTTGTAACCAAACTTTAGAAAACAGAGTTCGGTAGGTTCGCAAAATTTGTACGAACCAGTCATTTAGCCGCACCCTTAGTTTTTCCATGCACTTAAAATATATAGGTTCGGCATGATCGCAACATTTATAAAACGTTTCCGAACTCTTTGTTCGGTTAGCAGAAAAAATTGCGACTTAACTGAACTCGTTATATAGGTTTTCAGAGTAAAGTTCGGTTAGGAATTTATTTTTGGAATTTAACCGAACTCAACATTTGGCTATACAGAGAAGAGTTCGGTTTTGAATTTTCTTTTTGCGACTCAACCGAACTCAGGCGTTCGGTTAGGAACAAAAAAAAATAATCTTAGCCGAAGTGTTCTTCGTGTTCTTCATCTTTAAAAGTTCGGTTGTAAAACTAAGTTTTTCTTCAAAATTATCCTAACCGAACTTACCACTGTAACCTCCATATTCAACCTATTTTGATGACTACTGCTCAAAATTTCAATCGAAAACGAATTAGAAGTAATGGGTTTGTGGGAAAATACTTATGGACGGGTTTTTTTACAAAAGATTAATTTATCGACGAGGAAAATTCAATGAATCAACGACGATGAAAATTTTATGATTTTGATTAAATTTGTATATGATCAGGTTTAGATGATCGAAAATTGATGAAGAAGAGAGAAGAAAAATTGCAGAATAGAGGAAAAAGAAGTTGTAGATTAGTTATAATTTTAATTAGGTTAAAGGGTAAACTAGTTATCTCCACCTTTTAGGACACCCCTTATAACTATAGGTAAGGTGGCCTAATCAAATCATGGTCCCCCCAAATAAACAGTGGTTCCCAAAAAATCGTTCTTATTTAGGAAGTCCAGTTGGCCTATTATTGAAGCCCATTTTGTTTATTGTGGAAAAATAAGATTTTTGTTAGAGGGAGAACAAAATGCGATCTGAGGAGTGCAAAAATCGTAGTTGACTCATTGGTTAGTTACGATTCAAAATGTTTACACAATTCGGACTAAAGTGACCTTGTTAAACACAGTTTCATCGCAAATCCACAATCCAACATTAATGATTAACCTAATGGAAGATATTTTTTGCATGAACTTCTTCTATCCATGTTGTTATACACCACCACTACCATCCTTCTGATAACTACCAACTTCTACATACTTACAGAATTGCCAAATGTTAAGCTAATCTTTTTTTTTTCTAACTTTGTCAAAAGTCAAAGACCGAAAAGAAAACCAAGGTTGTGATCTGTTCTTCAATCTGTTTCATTGTAGTTTTCGATGATTAAAACTACTCACTAAAGTAACAGATTTTATGAGCTCTTTCCCAATCATTTCTACCATTTAAAACCCAATCATTTCTATCATGTAGAAAACTGGTGTCGAAGTTGAATCGTAATCGGTATTTATAAATTTTATCTGATCGAATCTCTTTTCCATTAGAGGATACCTAATTGGATAGATGATACATCTGATAGAATTTTCGATACCCTCTTGCACAATCTCTAATAGTGGCGGAAATTGAGCAAGTGGTGGCGGTGGAGTCATGGCAGTGATATGGTTGTGGCCTATGTTGTGAAAGGCGAGCGCCTTTGGTGCTTAAGCCCCAAAGGCGCTTTAAGCGCTGGACCAGCGCCTTGGCAAAAAAAGGCGCCTAAGGCGCCAAATTATGCTTGATGTTTTTGTTTTCTAAATTTCGCCTGGGGCGCCTTAGGCTCCCTAGCCGCTAAGCGCTAGGCTTGGCGCCTCGCCTTGCTCAGCGCCTTTTACAACATAGGTTGTGGCTTCCAAAGCGACGATGAAACAAAAATGTTGGAAGTTTAAAGTTTAGGTTAATCTGTTTAGTGAGCGTGGGAAGAATCCATGTTTTATTAAGGTTATTTTTGTCCGAGTCGCACAAATATATTAAATCGGTCCAAAAAAGTGAGTTAACCACGATTTTTGCACTCCTCATATCCCATTTTGCTCTCCCTTTAACAAAAATCAAAAATAACTGGCTTATTTTGGAAGCCCAGTTGGCTTAATATTGAAGCCCATTTGGTTTATTATTTTTTTTGATGCAAAACCAACTTTTATTTCTTAGGATTGATTACATAACTTCAACTGACAGATTGTTTGGTCATCCCTTATAATTTTGATAAACTTAGATGGAATATTACAACCATATTCAAAAGAAGATCTGTCAGTTCTAGTAGAGTTTGCTATTACATGTGAAGCATTATTCGCCGATCTATTTACATATGTAACACTAAAGCAAGAAACAAAAGAGAGCAAGTGCCTTATTTCATCTACTATTTCTTGTTTCATCCAGTGGACTAAAGGCTTGGCATACTTGATTGAGTTACATTTATACAGTCACTTTCAAAGATAACTTTCTGCAAGTGATTATCTCTAGCCCATAATATTGCTTCTTTCATGGCCAGACATTCATCTTGCTCAGGATATATTCCCCCATAGAAGTACTTGACTCTGATGCCCAAGCATTGACTTGTTGAGCTACAGATAATTAGACCAATTCCGAAATCTGAAGTAATATAATCAAAAGAAGCATCTAAATTGATTTTAAGCTTATGAACTGGTGGAGGCTTCCAATGCTGATGGACTTTCTGTTGTTTATTCTGTTGGATCAAAGAGGTATCAAATGAGCATTGATTAATCATGCTTTTTATGGAATGAACTGTGGAACAGACATTCTGGTTCTTGTTTTCGAAAACTTTAGAGCATTTATTCTTCCAAATGAATCAGGCTATAATCATGACAATTAAGATCCAATGCTCTCTATCATATGTAGTAGAGTAATTAGAGTCATTAAACCAAACTTTTTATCCATTCAGTAACCTGAATTTGATGATGCTGTAATTGAGCAACATTGACATTCATAGCCAACCAAACTGAAGTGGACTGATCACAATCTAACAGCAAGTGTTGAAGAGTTTCATCCGCTTGTGAGCATCTAGGAAAGGAAGTTTCAACATCTCTTCTGTACTTATACAATTCAATTCTAGTAGGCACAATTCCTTTAAGGCACTTCCAAATAAATAGCTTTACTTTATGCGGAGTATTTGTTTTCCATAACAACCTCCAGTTAATGTTTGGTCTATGCAAGTGGGAATGTTCAGTTAATCTAGTTTGCCTCATCAGAGCATTATAGGTAGACTTAACTGAAAGTTCTCTAGTTCTACTTGGTTCCCAGATCATTTTATCAGTGCCTACTTGAACTAAATGCATATTTAATATCAAATGTGTCGTTTCTGCCGGGAACAGATCTATCACAAGTTGAGAATTCCAACTTTTTGGATTTTGTAACATGAGATCAGAGACACTAGTCCAAAAGGAGCTATAAATAACGTTTTTAAATGACGGATTAATCACGTAATTATGGTCTAACAAACAAAACCCGTGATATAACAAGAAAAAAATTGGACCCACCTTTTAACGTTAGAAAAATGTCATTATCAAACGTGATAATTTACTAAGTGCGTGATTTTATAATTACCCATTAAATCACTGGATATGTCTGATAAATATTTTTTGTTTATATACGCCCACCACCAATTTTTTTTGTGACGCGCCCAAAAATAGCTAGCCATCGGTCGTATAATGCTAAGTTTTTAAAAGTCGTAACTGTTCACCAGTGGGATATCGGATTTTTAAGATAAATTGGGCCTTTTTTTTTTTTTTTGATAAGTTGGGATTTACTAAAGCAACAGATATTGCATCCAGTCTTTTAGTTAGGCCTCATATTAGGCGGAGGTTGGGTGACTTTTTTTTTTCTATCTAAGATTCTTAACGACCTAAACCTCTACTCTTTCTCATCTTTCCTTCTTACGCCTGCACTCTTCGATATCGAAATTTACTCACAAATCAAATCGAATCTTAGCACCATCTCAAAAATCACATCCATTTACCGTGGAAATCAAAAGCAAACCCTTTTTGTCACCCTAGATTGAGTTGCTTTGCTCAAACCCTAGGGTTTCATTAATGGGGAAGAAGCTATCGATCGAAGATTCAAAATATGGATTCACATCAACGAAATCAGCTACGTGAAAATCAGGTATAAACCTTATTCTTCTTACTTGTTTCTGCGATTTTTTACTTGATTCTGCAATTTTTGTTCTTGTTTATTCTGTATCTGAAGGAATTTGAAAGCATGGGTTTGCTTTTGTATTCAGTTATATGAAGATTTGATGGTTAGGGATTTAAATTCGTCGAGGTTTATGATGTGCAGAAGAACCTGAAATGGAAGGGCCTAGTGCTATTTCCATTTTCTTAGCAACTTGTCTTAGCAACCTTTAGCAACATTTATTTGAACAAGTGTCTGGGAAGCCATTGTTTTAATGTTTCTGTTTATAGGTAAAAATCGTTTCCGCCGATTTTTGGTAAATTCGGTAGGTGAGTGAGAAACTGATTTAAACCCTAAACAAATGTGCTGCACGTGAGCACTTTATAGATTCGAGAGATCAACTGTACAAGTCCGGCCTAAACCAAGAAAATGGCTGTTCCAGACTTGCTTGGTCACAAAGTGGAGGAGAAGGGTTGATTTGGGGAGGAAGCAAGAAACGTGTTGAGACCAGAGTAATTCTGGGAGAGTAGTGTCTCGACTTGTATCAGAAAGTGAAAGCTTAGGAAGCTTGCAAGAGATGAAAGCTTTTTGGAGAGCTTGCAAAGTTGCCTTTTCTGAGTAGTGTTGTATTTTTCTCCTGACCGATACTTGTTGTCTGGTGGAAATAGGTAAGACCTATTTATACAAGTCGAGATTGAAACGTACCCTGGCCTCATGAAGGAAGAGAGTAAAGGGTGAAATAATGGGAGGAGGTGATAACCAAGCATGGTGTTTATGGGTGAAAACATTTTCACCATTATTTCCTCATTTATTTAACCGATTTATTCCTATTCACGCTTTCTTAATGTGAGCGTAGTTTACGCTGCAAGCTGTGACTGCCAAACCAAAACCCTGGAAAGCATCCCCCAGTTTGTGTTGATGTCTCGAGTATTGGTTGCACCTTGAGTGCAAGTGGCGCTGCTAGTGGCGCGTGTGGCATGTGCCATCGGCATGTGCGGAATGCCTTTGTTGCGGGTTGCACCTTGAGTGCAAGTGGCAATGCCAGATCTGCTAGTGGCGTGTGTGGCATGTGCGGAATGCCTTGGTGTAGGTTGTACGTTGAGTGTAAGTGACAATGCCAGAGCTGCTAGTGACGTGTGTCGCAAGTGCCAATGGCGTGTGTGGAATGCCTTGGTGGTAGGTTGCACGGTTTGTAGGTTAGGCTACCATCGTGTGCGTTTGGCATGTGTCAATGGCACGCATGGCCATTAGGGCTATGTCCTGGTAAGAAAGCTACCAGCGATGCGTGTTGGCATGTGCCAATGGCATGCTCGGCCATTAGGGCCATGGGTAAGAAAAGCTACAAACCCGATGTTTGTTGGCATGTGCCAATGGCATGCTCGGCCATTAGGGCCATGGCACAGTAAGAAAAAAGCTACCGGTGATGCGTATTGGCATGTCTGCGATGACATGTGGTAATTTGGGTCACGCGGGAGTGGAAAAGCTACCGGCGATGCGTGTTGGCATGTGCCAATGGCATGCTCGGCCATTAGGGCGTGGCACAGTAAGAAAAGCTACCGGCGAGCGTGTTGGCATGTGCCAATGGCATGCGTGGCCAATTTAGTCGCTTCTTGGTAGGAAAAGCTACCCTGTAGCGTGTTGGCATGTTTCAATGGCATGCGTGGCCAACTTGGTCGCGCCTTGGTAAAGCTTCTGCCGGCGTGTTGGCATGTGCCAATGGCATGCGTGGCTAACAGGTCGCGTCTGTAGCAAAGCTACAGCGAGGGTGTTGGCATGTGCCAATGGTATGCTCGGTCATTAGGGCCATACAGTGAGAAAAGCTACCGGCTGGCGTGTTGGCATGTGGCAATGGCATGCGTGGCCAATTTGGCCTAGGTTGCACGGTTTGCAAGCCCTAGGTGCGGGCGCTACTTTGGCATGGCGCGGCTGAGGGCCAAGGTAAGGGTGTTTGGCTTGGCGTGGCGTGACCGGTGTAGCTAGGGCCAAGGCAGATGTGTTTGGCATGGCGCGGCTAGCTTGGGCAAGGTGTGCATTTGGCATGATTTGCCATTGGCATGGAAGTGCCTTAGCATGGTTGGCATGCTTTTGGCGTTTGGTGTGGGCGCATGATTTGCCATTGGCACGAGGTGCAGCTAGCATGGTTGGCATGTTTGGTATGGTCGGGCATGATTTGCCATTGGAATAGAGGTGCGGCTAGCTTGGGCTAGGTGTGGCTGGCATGATTTGCCATCGGCACGGAGGGGCGTCTAGCATGGTTGGCATGCTTCGGCGCGTTTGGTGCCATTAGCACGGAGGTGCGGCTAGCATGGTTGGCATGCTTCGGCGCGTTTGGTATGGCTGGCATGCTTTGCCATTGGAATAGAGGTGCGGCTATCTTAGGATAGGCGTGGATGGCATGATTTGCCATTGGCACGGAGGTGCGGCTAGCATGGTTGGCATGCTTTGGCGCGTTTGGTGTGACTAGCATATCTAGGGCCAAGGCAGAGTGCGTTTGGCATGGCGCGGCTAGCTTGGGCTAGGTGTGGCTGGCATGATTTGCCATTGGCACGGAGGAATTAGGGTTTTGTTTGTTGTAACCCTAATTTGAAAAATACCCCTATTAATTCTGACTACATGCATTAAATATTCTAATAAATGTGTCATCGGTGACATTAGTTTATTCGGGGGTTTTACAATTTTACCCTTTGTTTAAAAACCACCATCAACATTAAGTCCACTGATTAGCTCGGAGCAGAGCTTTGTTGAGGTAAGCATAAGATGGTGACAATCTAATGCCAAGAAATCGCAAAGAGAATTGAGGAGGCTTGTCGACCTTTTTATAAATAGATTTGGAATCCTTGCCTCGCGATTTTGTACAAATCGGGAGGTCACACGATTGGGAAGTCAACATCACTAAGAGACAGAAGTCGGTCGGCATTGAGAAGTTGACGCGAGTTGGAAAGCTGAGTGTGCTATTTGGTGGGACCGACGCAAGGTAGGAAAGCCGAGCGTGCTAGCCGGCGCGATTTGGGGTGGTCCTTAGGAAGTTGGCGCAATTAGTGGGATGGGTGCAACTTGGGCGACGATTGAGAAGTTAGCGCAATTGGTGGGACCGAGTGCATCTTGGCGGCATTGGGAAGTTGGGCGTCGTTGCTAGAGCCCGCATGATTTTGGTATAGGGAAATCCTTCCCTATTTAGAATCTTCACGCCCATATATATAAAATCCCTTTCTCTCATCTTGCACCTTATTCCTTTCATCCTTTCCTACTAGTGGCAGAGTCACAAAGAAAAACCGGCTTCCAGGTATGTCTTCCAGTACTTCACTTGTTTCCCTTTTCATGTAGGTGCAAACCCTAAGAGTAGGCATTTTTCTTTATAAACCTTGCAATGATATTGCGCATATAATTTCTTGGCGTGCTTGTTGTAGAAAATATTGTATATATGCACCCAAGGGAAATACTGCATATATTATTCAAACCCGTAGAAAAATGCTCCATATATAATTTTGGACCCGAAGAAGGATACCATTGACGCATTCGAGCTCAAGAAAATCTGCGTATATAATTTTGAACCACAAGAAAATATCGTGTGTGCGGTTTGAAGCGCAGTAGAGAATCAGTATATGAATCCAAGAAGAATACTGTATATGTGCTTCATATGACTTGAACCAATAGGAAATATTGCATATATGAATTTCGGGGTCTCAAGAAAATATTTGCGTGCGATTTGAACCCGTAGAAAAATGCTCCATATATAATTTTGAACCAGAAGAAGGATACCATAGACGCATTCAAGCCCGTAGAAAATCTTGCGTATATAGTTTTGAATCGGAAGAAGGATCTTTGCAGACGCACTTGAGCCGTATAAAATCTGCAGTATATAATTTTGAACCACAGAAAAAAACTGCGTGTGCAGTTTTGAACCCGTAGAGAATACACCCTTTTTTTTTTTTTTTTTTTTTTTTTTTTTTAGGTTTTCCTTTTGGTGGGTGCGATTATGTGTCAGGGAGATAATTTCGTCTTTATCTGTGTGCAGATATCTAAGTTCTTAAGTTTGTTATGAAGAAATCCGACAAGATGTTACTCGAACAAAATTTCGCCTCATCGAAGGATGTTCATAGTTCCAAACCAAACACGGATGATGAATTCTTTGCTAGACCCCTCGCCTACTCGGAAGAATCACCAGAGTTTCGTGCCAATTTTGTTAACTTAGGTGGTGAAGATGAAAAGAAGACACGTTCGGTTCATTGAGAGAACACCATCTGATTCTGTCTTCATAAAGGGTATATTCTTCTTCCAACATTGATTTGGGATGTGTCAAAGCCCATTGCGTTCTTTTGATAAATGGGTTGAGTTCATGGTGAGTAGGGAGCACATAAATACCAACTTGACTCGAGCGCAGATTATTGATGTTGTCGAGCTTGAAGAAATCTCAGTTAGGAAGGATATCCGGGCTTGGTTGCTTTCATCTCCGGATGGTGTTCGGACACCCATACGATCATATGTAGATGGGGTGAAATAACTTTCTCCTTGGAGAGTGTGGCTCTCTTCTTGAATCTTCCAGAATCAAGGAATCTTAATATCCGATTGTGCGAAGGTGAGGAGAAGATGCGGGAAGACCTTGCCACTAAGTTGGGAGATTACGCTCGAAAAGACTCCATGAAGTCGAAGGATTCACGTAGAAAAGAGGATGAAAGGTGCTTTTACTGGTGGTGGATATCTCAATGGTTTGGACGAAGTGGAACCTAAACAGAAAAGCTGGTGATCTTCATGTTGCAGGCATTTTTGGCTCTCGGTTGTCTAGAGACATTTTTGATGACAGTTACGGCAAGAAGGAAATAAGACGAGTTGCTAGTGATTCTTTGTGAAGTTAGCAAAAGGTGAAGTTCTTCCCATTGGCAAGCTATTCCTTGGTTCCTGTATGTGCATCCGGATCACCTAGTTGCGAACATGCGAGTTTCGAATGGTTTCATGAAAGTGGATTCATATGTGCACGTTGTTTTTCGCAGAAGTGCGGATATGGGAGCACTTTGAGAAGTATGCTCCTAAACGGGTGCCTTCGATTCCCTTGAGTTTGGCGGCTCCCGAATTCTTCGATGGGTGAACAAGCGTCAAGAGTTGGCATGAGCTTGGTTAGTCTTCTCGATAAGTCGCATGAAATCAATTTTCGCCCATGGGATCCGGTCCATAGGTCGGTGACTCAAATTGACACCTTTGCTACCTGCTCCGATCACGTCTTTATCTTCGACGGCGACTTGAGTGTTGGTGAAAACTTATTTGTTCAAAGCTGCATGTCCAGGATATATGTCGTCTTTCTTCATGGGTCTTTAGAATAGCTTCTTACAATATTGACCGTCTTTCGTCACATGGGTTTCAATCAAGGGGTGCCTCTTGCTTACCAGCTGGTGGTTCCTAAGGATTCATTGCATGCTGCCCTCAATGCCAGTGCCCTTGAGCCGGGTATCCGCCTTTCCTTCTTTAAGACGGGAAGAGTAACTTCTACTACTTTTGGCTAAGGGTGTCAATGGATGTCCGAAAACTCCAGTATTCGTTCGAATTCGCATTCGAAAAATCAAATATTATTCGAAAATAGTTTTCGGATTCGGATATCCGGAATTTTTTATCCGAAAATGTAACTATTCGGATACGGATTCGGATATGGAGGTATTCGCATCCGAAATATCCGTATCCGAGATTTATGTATGAATATATATATTTTTTAAACCTAAGAAAGTGTAGATCGTATCTATTTTTTTCTATTTTCCTTTATGTTTCGGCAATTTGTTAAATTTTATCCAAAAACATAAATAATTCTTTTAATTCTAGTTAATTTTTATTATGTAAACATTAATCTTGTGCAAAAATAAAAATATTTTACTATTAATTTTTCTTATGATTTCGGATCGGATAATTATCCGATATCCGGATAAAAATTCGGATACGAATTCGAAGTGAAAATTACTATATCTGTTCGGATTTCGAATCGAATTCGGATAGTATATGGTATTTTCGGATTCGGATGCGGATAGTGCCCTATCCGCATCCGTATGCATCCGTTTACACCCTTACTTTTGGCTATAATGAGTTCTGGTACAATGAGTTCACTATGATCCAAGATTTTGTAAATCATGTGGTGGAGAATGTTCGTTGTAAACCTTCCCCAGCAGTTTAGAAGAAGTATCCAATGTTGAGAGATCTCAGCTAGAAAGTTGCTCAGCAACCTCGGAAAGTCCCAGGAGCAAAGGAACAGAGAACGAAGAATCGTCTTTGGCGGGTTCAAGGCGGTTTCAAAAGATCCTCTCGCAGCTCTCGTGTCTTTCGAGTTCTTCCAATAACTGAGGTATGTGTCGCCTCCTTGTTGGTTTGTCTCAAAACACGTGAATTTCTGCTGAAAACATGTGTCTTGTTTCTTCCAGGGCCGGTAGTGTTAATGCCTTCGCTTCCTTCGCCAGACGTTGCCGGGGAGACGGCAATTTCTTCAAAGAATTCCGGCGGACTTTGAGCCTCCTCATAGCGGTGATGAGTCGAGAGAAGAAGAAAGTTCGACAAGTGAGAGTGATTCCTCCGGCAGCACCTGGTTCTTTTCGGGAAGTGGTTCGGTGAGTTTCGTGCTTCTTTTTTTTCTTTCTTCTTCCGTTTCTTCTTTTGAAAAATGTCTAACTCAAGTTCGGGAGGAGGAATCGGTTCGGAGGACGATTCAGGGGTGGAGCCACACGGAAACTTGCCTTTGGCGACCACCCGGTGACTTGGAGATGGGAGTTAGCCAATTGCCTAGGGCACGAGATGTGGTTCAAACGGTGGATGATTTCTCTGATGGTTGCTGCCGTGAGGCATGGAAGAAGACCCTTTGCAGTCGTGAGGCCATTTGCGGGCGCCATTTTGATCCTCCGTACTTGGTTCTTTATCCGGGTCATGTCTTTGGTTGGCGGTTTTAGCGTCTTTGGCTAAGTATGAGGCGTTGTACACTGAACTGGGAGAAGCATGGACATATGGCCACAACCAAGAAGATCACTAGTCGATTTTACTGGTTAAGAGTGTGGAAGAGGCTTTATCTTCCATTGAGGACATGTGTGAGGTGATTTGGCCACACCGTTTCTCAAGACGTTATTGCGATCGGGAGCACCATCGCGACGTGTGTAGAAAAGGAGTTCAATGCTTCGTGGTTTGTCGAAGGACTTCTTTGAGATCCGAAGTCGAAAGATGCGGCGAGTCGAAAATCTTTCGCAGAGGAGATTGCACGACGGAGGTAGAACTCGAAAAGCTTTCCAAGATGTTGATTATGAAGTGAGCGGCTCTTGAAGATGCAAAGTTGACTTTCTCCAAGAAGAGCAGACCTCCGTTGGATGATTTTCCTTGAATGTTTCTCTGTTAAACTTTCATTTAGGTTCTTTTTTTTTTTTTTTTTTTTGAAAAACATATTGGATGTCTGGTTCAAAGTTCGATCGGTTTTGATAGGACAGGTGGTAGCTTTTGAGGATATTGGATTATTTAAGGATGAATGGTTTTGATAATATAACTCTGATTATGTTTTGGGAAAGGATTATTGTTTTTATGAAAGTGTGTGCTAGCAATAGGCACAAGACGCAGTAGTATGAAGGTTTTATTAAGAACCTAAAAACAGATCGTATATCTTGCCCAATCTAAATTTACTCACTTCATAGGTTTTTGCAAACACGCCTCTCTCCATGTAAAAGGCGGCTTTCTCTGTATCATCGCCATGACAAGTCCCCAATCGCTGGTAGCATCTTCAGATGAGTCCCAGGTTTTACGGTATAGTTTTAACAACTGTAGCAGGTTGTCGGCGGTTGAGTCGGATTAGTCGCAAGTCCCCAATCGCGGGTAGCATCTTGACGAGTCCCGGTTTGAGTGTAGTTTTTACAACTGGTAACCGGGTTGTCTGGCAGTTGAGTCGGATTGAGTCGCCTTCCCTTACCATCTTGACATCTGGGTCGAAGAACGAGATCGACAATCTGACATTGTAGCCGATAGATCAATCCTCCCGCTGAGGTCTCCGATTGTTTATAGGGTAAAAATCGTTTCCGCCGATTTTTGGTAAATTCGGTAGGTGAGTGAGAAACTGATTTAAACCCTAAATAAATGTGCTGCACGTGAGCACTTTATAGATTCGAGAGATCAATCTGTACAAGTCCGGCCTAAACCAAGAAATGGTAGTTCCGGACTTGCTTCGGTCACAAAGTGGAGGAGAAGGGTTGATTTGGGGAGGGAAGCAAAGAAAGGTGTTGAGACCGCAGTAATTCGGGAGAGTAGTGTCTCGACTTGTATCGAGAAAATGAAAGCTTAGGAAGCTTGCAAGAGATGAAAGCTTTTGGAGAGCTTGCAAAGTTGCCTTTCCGAGTAGTGTTGTATTTTCTCTGGCCGAGACTTGTTGTCCGGTGGAAATAGAGTAAGACCTATTTATACAAGTTGAGATTGAAACGTGCCACTGGCCTCATGAAGGAAGAGAGTAAAGGGTGAAATAATGGGAGGAGGTGATAAACGCATGGTGTTTATGGGTGAAAACGTTTTCACCATTATTTCCTCATTTATTTGACCGATTTATTCCTATTCACGATTTCTTAATGTGAGCGTAGTGTACGCTGCAAGCTGTGACCGCCAAACCAAAACCCTGGAAAGCATCCCCCAGTTTGTGTTGATGTCTCGAGTGTTGGTTGCACCTTGAGTGCAAGTGGCGCTGCTAGTGGCGCGTTTGGCATGTGCCATCGGCATGTGCGGAATGCCTTTGTTGCGGGTTGCACCTTGAGTACAAGTGGCAATGCCAGAGCTGCTACTGGCGTGTGTGGCATGTGCCAATGGCATATGCGGAATGCCTTGGTGGTAGGTTGTACGTTGAGTGTAAGTGACAATGCCAGAGCTGCTAGTGACGTGTGTGGCAAGTGCCAATGTCGTGTGTGGAATGCCTTGGTGGTAGGTTGCACGGTTTGCGGGTTAGGCTACCAGCGTGTGTGTTTCTCCTGGTAAGACGCGACCCAAATTGGCACGCATGGCCATTAGGGCTATGTCCTGGTAAGAAATCTACCAGCGATGCGTGTTTGCATGTGCCAATGGCATGCTCGGCCATTAGGGCCATGGCACAGTAAGAAAAAGCTACCCGGCGATGTGTGTTGTCATGTGCCAATGGCATGCTCGGCCATTAGGGTCATGGCCTGGTAAGAAAAACTACCAGTGATGCGTGTTGGCATGTGTCGATGACATGCGTGGCCAATTTGGGTCACGTCCTGGTGGAAAAGCTACGGCGATGCGTGTTGGCATGTGCCAATGACATGCTCGGCCATTAGGCCGTGGCACAGTAAGAAAAGCTACCCGACAGCGTGTTGGCATGTGCCAATGGCATGCGTGGCCAATTTGGGTCGCGTCTTGGTAGGAAAAGCTACCAGCGAGCGTGTTGGCATGTGCCAATGGCATGAGTGGCCAACTTGGGTCGCGCCTTGGTAGGAAAAGCTACCAGCTAGCGTGTTGGCATGTGCCAATGGCATGCGTGGCCAATTTGGGTCGCGCCTTGGTAGGAAAAGCTACCAGCGAGCGTGTTGGCATGTGTCAATGGCATGCGTGGCCAATTTGGGTCGCGTCTTGGTAGGAAAAGATACCAGCGAGCGTGTTGGAATGTGCCGATGGCATGCGCGGCTAACTTGGGTCACGTCCTGGTAGGAAAAGCTACCAGCGAGCGTGTTGGCATGTGCCAATGGCATGCTCGGTCATTAGGGCCATATACAGTGAGAAAAGCTACCAGCGGCGTGTTGGCATGTGCCAATAGCATGCGTGGCCAATTTGGCCTAGGTTGCACGGTTTGCAAGCCTAGGTGCGGGCGCTACTTTGGCATGGCGCGGCTAGGGCCAAGGTAAGGGTGGTTGGCTTGGCGTGGCGTGACCAGTGTAGCTAGGGCCAAGGCAGAGTGTGTTTGGCATGGCGCGGCTAGCTTGGGCAAGGTGTGGTGGCATGATTTGCCATTGGCACGGAGGTGCGGCTAGCATGGTTGGCATGCTTTGGCGCGTTTGGTATGGCTGGCATGATTTGCCATTGGCACAGAGGTGCGGCTAGCATGGTTGGCATGTTTTGGCGCGTTTGGTATGACTGGCATGATTTGCCATTGGCATAGAGGTGCGGCTAGCTTAGGCTAGGCGTGGCTGGCATGATTTGTCATTGGCATGGAGGTGCGGCTAGCATGGTTGGCATGCTTCGGCGCGTTTGGTATGGCTGGCATATTATGATCCTACAACGGAGGTGCGGCTAGCATGGTTGGCATGCTTTGGCGCGTTTGGTATGGCTGGCATGATTTTCCATTGACATAGAGGTGCGACTAGCTTAGGCTAGGCGTGGCTGGCATGATTTTCCATTGGCACGGAGGTGCGGCTAGCATGGTTGGCATGCTTTGGCGCGTTTGGTGTGACTAGCATAGCTAGGGCCAAGGCGAGTGCATTTGGCATGCGCGGCTAGCTTAGGCTAGGTGTGGGTGGCATGATTTGCCATTGGCACGGGGGGAATTAGGGTTTTGTTCGTTGTAACCTAATTTGAAAAAAATACCCCTATTAATTACTGACTACATGCATTAAATGTTCTAATAAATGTGTCATCGGTGACATTAGGTTATTCGGGGTTTTACGATTTTACCCTTTGTCTAAAAACCACCATCAAGTTTCATTTGCATAAAGCGTAATTCAAATTGCACATGGTTTCTACATGTGGCCTAAAATAATCATTTCGCGCCATATCGAAAGTATTTGAGCATTATGGAAATATTGGTGCTTATAACAATTGACAACTACGATAAGTACATGAATATTAATCGAATATGCGGTTTTTCTGTTTAGACAATTTTGATTTTCTTGTCCGTGGTGTGTATGTGGGTATATATTGTGCATTAACTGCTACTTGCATACTTTGAGTAAAACCCATTTTCCTAGGGGGAAAAGATCTATCCAAATAACTTTATTAGTGCCACTTTATCCGGACACCTATTATTGAATCTCAAATGCTTTGCCAGGGAGTTTCATGCTCGCTGCTTCTTTAGGACTGGAACAATTAATCACTTTTGTCTTAATTCTACTAGAACTGAAGATGTCTGTTTAAGGACAACCTTGGGATGGTCCGAGAAGTGGTCTTTGAAACATACATGTTAATGTTGATATACGGGGCACCAAAGAAGAGAAATATGATTCTCGAGAGCTATCCTCCCCATGCTTCAAGCCGTAGAGGATGAAAGGTGAAATCTACAATGTCAATCCCCTTTACTGGGGTCCAATCACACACCTCTATGTGAAATCGAACTAAATCTTACCTAACTTTATTTTATATTCGCCAGCCAATGGAAAAAGTATCTAGAGGAAGAAGTGAGAATCATGACGGATGTTCCAGGACGGAAGATCGGTGAAAGCGTTAACACTCTCCTTATGTATGGTAAGAGGCTTGCATGTATAACTTTGTGGAAGTGGATTTATGTCTTGGTTTACAGCTAGTGGACATAGTTCTCTCAGTTCGTATTTCTCTGCGCTCCTTGAATTAAATTCTGAACCATGATAATATGTTACATGCATTCAATTTTAATAGATTGTCTTGGTTTGTTGTATGAGTTTAAAGACAAGATAATAGAAGTATTCATGTTTTAAGGATGCTCAGTTTCTTGCATTTTGAGTTGTGTTTCTTGGTTGTATGTGAAGATGACGAAGAATACTCTGAGGAGGAAACGGAGGAGCAAGATGTTGATATTGAGAACCAATACTGCAACTCTAAAGGTACTTCCTTCTATAGTAGGGTTGTAGATTATTATTTAGGATTATATCGTGGATAGTGCTTGAAGTTTCACTATCAAAATTTTTGTACAATTAATTACCAGATATTTTGAGGGTATCTTTGGAACTATTTTCCTAGGAGCTGAAGTTGAATGTTTTACTTTGAACTTCAATGTTATTGTTTTTATTTCTTTTGAATCTCACCCCTCCTAATGTTTTATTTATATTGTTGTAGGTTTGGCTGAAACTGATCCGAATGAGCATTGGAAGGATTTTCTAAAGTGGTGCCTATTGAACTGGATATGCCAGAAGGGTAAGTTTCGTAAAATGCTAAGCTTTACATCTAGGTAATAATATGTGGAACTTGTATGTGAATCCCACTTCATTAGAATGTTTATTGGCTCAGTAATATGTAGTAGACTTCAACTAGTTAATTACACCTCTCTTCAGTTCAATGTCTCATGTTACTTGGGAACCAACTAACATAATCTCTTTTGTATTGTTATGTCGGTGGATGGAGACAGAGCTAATTTTGTCTAAGGAAGATTATCAACGATGAACCAAGAGAACCAATCGATTAGCTTGATGTAGGGAAAGAAGGCGCGGTCTTTGTGGGTAAAATGCAAAACTATATCAAGATTGTTTATAAATGTGATATCTTGGCATCACCCAAGTTACTCCCCAACCTGGAGTTCCACCTGAGGAAGCAGGAGTCGCGATAGCTGCGGAATCTTTGGTTTCCTTGTGATCTTATTTTTATTTTTAGTTGATTAAATTTAGTTTCAATATGTGATCTTGGATTGCTAGAATTTATCTCTAAAATTGTATCCAGAGATTCTATTTTTTCGAATATTATTTTGGGTAATTAATAAAAAAGTTATTTTCAATCGTTCCTTTAGAATTCTATTTTAGTTTTAGGTTTTCAAATTAAATTTTTGTTTCACGTCCAAAATAAGTTAATTTGAATGAAATTATAAAGATTCAAAAAATCTGAATCATTAGCCATAAATAAAGGAATATTTTCGGGATTTTTATTTTTATGATAATGCCTTCCGCATGACAGATATTAACCGTTATTTTATTTAACGCATAATAACCGTGGTACTTTTATGACAGACATCAATCGTTATTCTATGTAACATACAGTAACCGTGGTACTAAATAACAGTTTCTATTTGTGACTTAAAGTTACATATTTTATTCGTCATATTTAATAACGTCTTCTGTTTGTCATTTATAAAGAGTCACACTAAATAAATAACGGTTTGAATAACAGATGAAAACCGTGATAAATCATGTTTTATAACAGACATCATTCGTCATTTATAGTCCTTTCTGGACTAGTGAGACATAAACAATTCTGGCTGGTTCTCTAAAATATTCATTCGGTGTTGGTGGATAATCCAAACCTCTCACCCATTTATGATACCAGACCAAAATTCTAGTTCCGCATCTTACATCCCATCGGTGAAATTTCCTTACATAATGAAGACCTAATTCCAAACCTTTCCAGATCCAAGAAGATTTAGCAAGAAATTCTCGGAGATGAAGGAAATTAGAGTATGGAGAATACTTGTCTTTCATAATCTATGCCCAAGTCTTATCTTCCTCCGTGCATAATCTCCAAGCAAGTTTTGTTATTAGTGCAATGTTAAATTGCTCTAAATTTCTAAATGCCAAACCCCCTTATGCTTTAGGATAGCAGAGAGAACTTCATGCAATCAGATTTAAGCCTTTATTAGATTTATGAACCCACCAAAATTTCCTTTGAAGTGAATCTAGATTTAATATAGTGTTTTTAGGAAGCTTGAATTTACTCATATAATGAGTGGGTATAGTATTTAGGACTGATTTTACTAAAGTTGTTCTTGTTGCCTGATTAAGAGTTTTAGCACACCAACCTTGAAATCTATTTTCATAAGAATCTTGAATAGAGCTAAAAGAGCTGGTTTTTGATTTTCCTAGGAGAATATGGAGTCCTAGATATTTATCTCAGTTACACAGTTCTTTAAGTCCTAATTCATTCCGAATAGATAACTTAGCATCATATGAAAGATCACATGTAATAAAGGCCGAGGATTTGGAAAAATTTAGAAGATGACCTGATAGTTCACTGAATTTTTGAAGACAAGTCTTCACTTGGGTAATACTATTCTGATCAGCATGGAAAAACATCATACAGTCGTTTGCGAAAAGTAGATGATTGATATAAATAGAATTCTTCGGAACCTGGATACCTCTCAGCAAATTGAGTGTTTCTACCTTGGTTAGGGATCTAGCAAGATATTCCATAGACAAAATGAAAAGGTAAGGGGAGATAATGGATCCCCTTGCCTAAGACCTTGCCTATAAAATCCTATTCAACTCTGTCGAAGGCCTTCGACATGTCCAATTTCAGAGCTACAAGACCTTGCCTTTTCTTAGACTTTTTCATAGAGTGAATCAATTCATGCGCCATAACTATATTGTCATTAATGTATCTCTTGGAAACATATGCTGCTTGGGTTGGTGAAATTATTTTCTCCATCAAGGGCTTCATTCTAGTGACCAACAGTTTTGAATTATTTTGTATGTGATATTACAAAGACCAATTGGTCTGTAATCATTAGGAGATGAAGTCCATGAGTTTTTGGGATTAAGCAAGTAACAGTTTGATTAATAACCAAAGGAATATTTTTTTTACTGAAAAATTGTTGGACCAGATTGCAATTGGTAACATCTTCTCCAATTGTAGACCATTGAGATAAGTAAAACCCTGCTGGGAATCCATCTGGACCCGGAGCATTCCAACTAGGCATACTCTTGAGCACATTACAAATTTACTCTTGTGAGGGAATAGATACAAGAGATTCATTTTATGCCTGTGTGATGATGGGAACAATAATATGGAAAGAGTATTCTTGGAATTTAGGATTGGTAGTCTTGGCAATGGTGGAAAAGTGATTAGTAAGCAATTTCTCTAGATCATTATGTGTATGATGCCACTGACCTTGATCATCTCTTAGAGATGAAATGTGGTTTCTAGATTAGCCAAAGAGTGAAAGTAAGTTGTGTTATAATCAAATTCTTTAACCCAATAATCAACATCTTTTTCTATTAGCCAAAGAGTGAAAGTAATCTGTGTTATAATCAACATCTTTAACCCAATGATCACCAGAATTTTGTTGCCAAAAATCAGCTTCTATTTTCTTCAAGTAATTCAACTTATCAATAGTGAGATGAATCTTATGAGAAGTATCTTCACTATATGGTTGAGCTTGAAGAATAGACAACTGTCTTTGAGTTGTTGAGTATGAAAGCTAATTCTACCAAAATTTTGTCTGTTCCATTTAGAAAGATTTGTTCTTGCAATTTTCAGTTTTTGAGTTATATTATCCACTCCTGAATAAGAGTTCCAGATATTCCCAATAAGCTCTGAGCAGTTAGGATCTTAAAGCCAACACCTATAAAACTTCCATACATTCCTAGGATTGATCAAATCTACCTCTGTGGTAAGTAGTAAAGGGCAGTGGTCTGACCCCAAAAAAGGAAGATGCTGGACTCTAGAATTAGGATAATCTCTAATCCAATTTTAATTTTGAAGATCCAAATCTATTCTAGCTCTCTTGTAACCTTTTCCATTAATCTTGTTTGACCAAGTATGATGGATACCAGAATAACCCATATCCATTAAACCAATATTGTTGATGATATTGCAAACCCAATTATCAATGGAATTGGTACTAGTTGATGCATCACAATTTGATATATGAATATTAAGGTCTCCAATAACCACCCATGGTTGAAAAACATTTTCACTCAGCTCTCCAATGAATTCCCACTACTGCTTTTTCAAATCCAAATGTGTAGAACCATATACACAGGAGAGAAGCCACTCTTGCTTAGATGCATTAGATGTAATGATAAGATGAATCATATTATCTTTGCTACAAGCAATATCACATGGAAATCCATCTTTCCATAGAACAGTTAATCCACCAGATAATCCTATTGAACTTATAAAGATGGAATTTGGGTAATTAAATCTTTGTGTCAAACTTCTAGATTTCTTCTCACCAAGTTAAGTTTCTACGAGAAATATAATTTCAGGATTATGGTTCTTGATAATATCCCCTAAATGATCTCTAGTGTCCTTACCCAAAAGACCTTGAACATTACAAGATAATATTTTCATAGTTTGAACGTAATTAGACAAACTAACATAAAACCTTAATTGAGGAAATCGAATACTGTAAAAATATTTGTAGTGAACTGTTATTGGAGAAATGAAGAAACTAAATTTTAAAATTGAACTCGTTGAAGAAATTACCTGGCCATCAGTGCTTGAAGTTGTTGCTTTGAATCTTTTGGAGTGATTTTGCTTTGAAACAGTCCCATGAAACGAAGTATGAAAGTTTGGAGATGGAGAAAGTTCGTCAAAATTGACATGCTCATTTTCTGACAAATCTACATTTAGAACTGGGGAGCTAGAAATTTGAAATGGTGTCTTCAAAATGAGAAATAAGAGCTTGAAGTGATTTCTTATAAGCTTAGGCAGGATGTTGAATGTCTGGATCGAGATTATTGACATTGAAATCATCAAATGAAACATCAAATTTTCTTAAATCCATGTAAGATTTTAAAATATCCATGTTTGACCCGTATCTGCATTCCTGACCTATTATGGAATTCAATGCTTGTATCTGCTGCTCCACATTTTGCTTAGACATGTTATCAAAATTAATATTCTTTTGTATGTTTGCATTAGAATATTGGTCCAAGTTTTTCGAATTACTAGGACCACCCTTCTCCATTCTGATTATTTAACTCCTCTCATGTCTGGATATGTCCATGAAGGAGGATCCAGGATTGAAGTGGATGAGAGATAACCCCTTTGCTGTTGAAGGAGATAGGCAGAAATTGTTTCACATTCAAGTTCCTTGTGATCAATGGTGTAGTAGAAACCACATAAATTAAATGGTTGCTTCTCATAGAACAGTCGAATCCAAATTAACTTCTTCTCCAGCTGCATTTTTCATCCAAAATCCTCTACGAAGAGGTTCTCTAATATCAACTAAAACAAGAGCCTTTTGAACTTTACCTTTTGGAACAATACAATCTGGAGGATCTAACTCTTTAACTTCACCCATAGCTTTGGTTATCCCATTTACAATAGTTGGATTAGCAAAACCTAGTTGTATCTTATAGAGACGCATCCAGATAAGTTGTTTCGTTAAATCTACAACAGTTTTTGGCATCATGGGATTCCAGGGCTCTAACACAAGTAAATCACCTTCAAAAAACCATGGTCGAAACCTAAACATAATGTCATATTCCTCCTGGGTCTGGAACTTGATAAGGTAACAGTCATTATCCTCCTTTTTGATAAAGATATCTTTACTTTGGCCATAACTTTTTGAGTTCTTTATCCAAGTCTCCTACCATATAAACTTTAGTTGAGTAAGGTTTACCCAAAAAGCTAAACTTAATTTCCGAAGCACCTTGTTGTAATTCTTCTAATGACAATTATGGTTCTTTCATAGCTCTTAATCTATCAGTAATTGATGTAAACTCCATCTTTTTCTGATCTCTGATCAACTCTGATTCTATTAGAGAAAAGCTAAAAGTGAAAGACAAGAGATTGGAGAAAATACCGAGGTAGAGAAAATAAATAAAGAAATTGCAGCCTCTTTTTTGATGTCTGAATGTTTTACAGTTGGATGAATTTTCCTTACAACCAACTAGGTTACAGTTAGGGTTAAAGTTTAGACGGCGGTGATGTCGGCTGACAGAGAAAACGAGAAGAAAGATGAATAGAAAAGTTGGTTGAAGGAATTCATTAAGATAGTCTGTCCAAAAAAGTGGTAATAAGATCATCACGTGCAAGATTAGTATCGAAAATGAAGCCATGGACAAATCAAAGGGGATTACTATGACAATAAGCAAAACCACTCTAATATCTTAGCAACCTCCAAGCACATCCGCCAGTGCCTAGAAAAAAAAGAAGGGAAATTCCATTAAAATTGTAAACAAACTATACCCCGTGATCAAAATTGGATTAGAATGACATGAAAAGGAGGAAAGTAAGGATCAAAAGAAAAAATATCAAATAATTTCTTGTGAGTCACTGTCGATTTTATCGCCGAGTCAATCGCCTCTCTAGTTATGTACAAGAATTATATGTGTCGACTCATTTGCCACTATAAAAATTCCCCTTTGCAATTAGCTCCCATTTAAGAAGAACTAATAAGGCTTTATTGGTGAAGTGGGTTTGGAGATATACTCGGCAAAAGAAGGTATTATGGAGGAGGATTGTTCAGCAGAAAGTGCAAGTTTCAGAAGAAATTTTGATGCCTGCGGATGACAACTTGACTCAAGGTAGAAGTTTGTGGAGAAATGTTACAAGAATGGTTCCTGAAATTCAAAATTTTACTAGTTTCAAGATGAGAAATGGTAGAGGCATTCGGTTTTGGCATGATAAATGGGTTACTAATGGTTGTTTGAAAAAAAAAAAAATTAGCTCCCATTTGGTTTATTATGGAACTCATTTTTCTTATTATGGAAGCTCAGAGACCCATGGGTCGACACTTAAAAACCATGGTTTGATCCATCAATCCAAATTATCCCCTCTTGGGGATAAGTGTCATTTTTAGAATAGGATATTTTAAAGAAATATCAAGTCTTTGAAATTATCATAATTAAAGATAATTATGGTGGTTTAAGATAACTGGAAAGGATATATAGACACTCTTAGATGGACACTATCATACATGATTTGCGCTATTTTCTCCACAAAACCCAAACTATAATGAATTTGAATATAATATTTAGATGATACGTTCGTCTTTTAAGTTTCTACATTTCTAACAAAAATGAGCACAATTCGAGTTACCAAACCATACCATCCACCGATCTTAATTTCAACCGTTAACTTTTAATGCTAACATTCAAAGGGGTGATGGTGATGTTATATGTCTCGAATTGTGATCATTTTTGTTAGGAATGTAGAGTCTTATGAGAGGAACATATCATCTAAATATTAGATTCAAATTAATTGTCGTTTTGGTTTTGCGGAGAAAATGGCGCAACCATCTAAGAGTGACCATGTAGACACCCAATTTTGCACATGAAAACTCAATGTCGCCGCTAAGTCGTATCCGAGAGACGGAAGTAAGCAAAATATGTCCGAACCTAAATTAGGTCCATTTTGTCGACATTTCAGGTGACCTGCTTATTTACCTCTTTGCTAGTGACCATTTAGCTAATTAATGGACTAGGTAAGTCCCTGTATAACTATATACGTTTGGATCAAACTGAATCCATAATGTTCGAACTACTATGAAAGTCCACTAGGTAGTACCATTTGTCCCCTAGCGTTCGAGTCCGCCTAGGCTAGTCCAGTTTCAAGGTATTCACTAGTCTGTACCAAAGCCCCATTAGCTAGATGTCTATCCTAAGCAAAATGACGACATGACATTAGCTTAGTTTCCAAGTCTTTCTTCCGACTAAAATCCTAAGTTTGAATGAAATTTTTTGCATTATGGTAATATCCGATGAATTTTTAAAAATGAGAATAATATTTTTGAAAATGAGTAATAATATTTAGGTTTTTAGAGTTCTACCGTTTGATGATAGACGTTCAATCCTAGGGTCCTAGATGGTTGGAGGAAACTATAAATAGGGAGCTATTTCATGAGTTCTAGGGGGAGGAATTTCAGGCAATTTTTAGGAGGAAAAACTCCGTAGAAATTGGTAGGGAGAAAAATAGAGAAGAAAAATATTGGAGAAAATTGCTAAGAGAATATAGGTTAATCACGTGGAATAGTGGTGTCTAGATGCAATTTCGCAAGGCGGCGGCATCACTGGTTCCTCTTATTAATCTAAGTAACATTACAAACATATTTGCATTGAAAACAAGTTCGCGGCGAGGTCACAAATATTGCATTGGTTTCGTTTTGTGAGTATGGACCAAATTTAAGATAATTGGACGGTATCCACGGACCACAGATCCCCCCTCATAATTATTATTTAAGATAATTGTAAAATCCTAACAAAAGAGGATAATTATCTCAGGTGATTATATTTATTATCCAGGATAATAATTATTTAAGATAAATAAGGATTATGATAAATATCGGAGGGAATACCAAATTTATCATGAATATGGTTGTTATCATGGATTTATACATATAAGGGAAGTTATTGAGATAACTATGAACCCCTAAAGATAGATCTACTTTCTGTTTCTGCCTATAAATAGAGGCTAAATCCAAACTCAAAAGGTACAGATTTTCTAATCCTTTTCCAAAAACACCTGCTGAGAAACTCTTTTTGAATTTAGTATCAGAGTGTCTTTGCAGGTACCCCCACCATTCAACATTAATTAAATTTTCATCAACGATTTCTTGTGGAGTTAAATCATTAGTTGAAGATCAATCAATCAACATGAATCTGAGTTTCTTCATTTATGGAGGTATTAAATCAGCGACAGAGATTTAATCCATCTTCACGCATCTCGAAGATTGTTGGGGTGAATTTTTACACTAAAAGTCATCGCACTACATTTCATCATGTTCACTGATATTTGATAAAAAAGAAAAAGTAAATTTTTGTTGACCTAGCTAATAATAATAAAAAAAGGGTTATTTTTCACCTTATATGTATACCTTTGGCCTACCTATAGGACCCACATTTTCAAAAAGATTTGCAAATATTAAAATAATGTTTTGAAACCCGATTGGACCGGTAAACCAGTAAACCGATAAGAGAATTGGGTTGGTTCAATTGTGACCCACTAACTTTCCCAAAAAGCGCTCTAAATTTAATAAACACAGGGAGAACCGGTCGTCCAGACTGTGAACCAACTGACCATTGTGTTTTTCTGCCGATTCACCCGGTTACTTTTCCATCGATTTTTTTTCCTTTTTTCCTTTAAACAAAAGTTCTAAAACATATCTTCCATCAATTCCACTACTTAATGTATTGTTGTTATGATTTATTTTTCTCAGAGATTTATAACCATTGAAATATGAATTTTGCTTTAAGAAATCATATCTATAATCATCCATCATCAAATCCATAATGCATTATATCCATTTATTTATCAATTAGGAAATCAAATAGATTTCTACAATATAAAGCACAGTTTGTTTCTGAGTGGTGGCCAGGATTTATTCTGGGCAAAGATAAATCTGCGGTCGTGGTTGTGCGAGACCACACCCATAACCCGCACGTGCGCCAAGGCTAACTTTGCCTATATGAGTGGTGGTCGGGATTTATCCTTGGCAAAGATAAATCAAAGGCATCGCACACGTGGTGTTCATTCAATATTTTGAATTAAAAATGAATACTCAAGTCAAGATATTGAATTTTAAAAATTATAACGGGGAGGTTCGAACTCATGACCTATTGTGTCATAAGAGTGGCCTCTAACCATTGTTCCACCTTCGTTGGAATTGATAAAAAGATAAATCAACGGTGGTTGTTTGTTCAACTTAAATATTAATTAGTATAAGTATTTTATTAATTAGTATAAGTGATTTGTCTAGAGAGAAGATAAATCTATGGTTATGGTTTGTTCAACTTAAATATTAATTAGTATAAGTGTTTTATTAATTTAGGAAACATTAATTTCTCATGATAAATGATTTATTAATTTTACATCATAAATATCCCTTAATTAATATTAATACATATCTCCATCAATAAGTAATAATTTTGACAAAAATTATTTCAATAGATATTAGTGGTGGTGGTGGTAGTAGAGGAAGAAGTAAGTGGTGGAAGCGGTGGAATGTGTTACAAAGTGGTGGAGGCGGTAACATTAGTTTTGGTGGAAGAAATAGTGGCGCTGGATGGTTTTAATGGCGGTGGTATTAGTTTTTTCTTTTTGAATCAAAAATAATAAATTTTTTTACATGATGGGTAACATTGTATTGTGAAAAGTATAGTTGGTTGTTTTTGACACGATCAAAAAAGGCGGATAAAAAATACTTTTGGGATGATACCAAATCATATAAGACAAAATGGTTTTTTTGTACCACTGCTATCTTTGGTAACCGTTAAATACGCATGATTTTCAGTATTAACAAAAAACATATAGTTGAATAAATTAATTGACGACCTAAGTTTGTTAAATCTAAACTTTATACATGACGTGTGGGATTAAAAGTTATAAGTGCGCCCAATATTCTACGAGGGATGGAAAATGGTGGTGGTGGAGAAAGAAGTAATATCTCGGTGGTTTGTGAGTCTTGGCCGGTTTTGATGAGTAGTAATTGACTATGTTAATTATGTCTTGCTACAAAAGGATAACACTATAAATTAGAAATGTGGTTGATCGTCTTAATGCTAATATAAACTCGGTTAAAATACATGAAAATTAAGAAGAAGAAAAAAACATTTGGATGTCACGTTATATAATAAATAACACTAAAAACTACATATTTAGTATCAAGGTTTCTCCGTCAATAGATAAATCTAAGGTTGTATTGAGATCCCGTAAGCATAGGGCGAGTTGGTCTTGGATTTCTGAATGATAATGAATATAATGAAACGCTCCCTCTCGGTTTGTCCAATGAAAACCGAAACCTTCTAAAAAAAATAATCAATCGAACAACACTTAGATGGAACGCATCACCACCGGTGTAAACTTCTCTGAATTGCTACATATCCAGTGAAATTTCTACAAATTAATCTGGTGATTTCCTCCTACCGTTGCGGGGCATGCAATTAAATCTCTAATAGTGATTTTAAAGGTATTTAATAATTATAAAATTATCTTATAAGTTTTGTTTATGCAAGTATTGATTTAACTTGGGTTCTTTTATATTTTTGTGTTAAGTTGATGACTTTTTAATTTGAATACATGTTTGGTTAACAAACTTTGATACATATAGGGTATTTTCTTTGTAGAACTGATGTTAGTCTCTCATTTTCCCGTTATCACATTGTTTCGATCCGTATTTGTAGACATTATTTGACTAATATTGGGGTATTTGTTTAATCTCAAGGCCGATTAAACCCAATGTGTGTTGTATACATTGAAGGCGAGGTGTCGGCTCTACCTTGAAACTAATAATTTTTCTTCGGAAGGTTAGTTGAATTTATGTAGATACAAATATCAATATGACTATGCTCTTTAAAACTCCAAATTACTTGAGTAACACTAGATGTGAGAACGTCATTCATGCACTACTTAGCATAGTTGGTGTGAAATCTTTTTATCCACGAATTTCTTCAATATTATGTTATCAATATGATTGAGAAAGAATCTTACACATGTTTTGATTTACTATTATAAGTTTATTTTTCAACTCACATGTGTATATCTCAGACCTTCCAATAGCCAAGGGTTCTTCATTTTTATAACTCTCACATTTTACAAAAAATAAATAAATAGTGTTTATCTATAGTAGGGAAAATATTATGGGTTTTGCTTCACTCCTTAGAGCCTTAGTTATCAATAATTTCGGAACAAAAGTATTCATAAACATCATGGAGTTGGATTGGCAGTTTAGGTATATGTCTTTGTTAGATGAAATATTCTTTTTGAAGTTTGAAATTATGGTATGATGGAACAATAAATAGGGAAAAATTTTATTTCTTGTATTTTTTATTTTATTTTCATGTTGGCACAACATTATTACTAAAATCCGGATAATAAATTGGAATAACATGCTTAAGTAAAAAATAAAAAGATCGGGTAACCCATTTTGTTTCCCAAAACCTATTTGAATATCAAAATAATTACTCACGAATAAAATGAAGCAAGAAAAATGTGAACAATATCGTATTAGAGACAAAACATCCCGTGCCGTTACGGCACGGGTTAAGATCTAGTATTCTCATAAAACATAATGAATCCATGAAATAAAGCTCACCTCTTTAGAAGATAGGAAGCCGTTGGATATACGTAGAAAAGGAAAGAAATAATTCTACAGACTAGTAAGGTCACATGTGCGATGCACATGATTGAATTGGATTCTTTTAACAACACCAAATTTGATAATAATGGAAAAAAAAATATCTTAAAATAAAAATTTAATATCCTTGTTTGTACTCATTACGTAGATAATTTAAAGAGCTTTCCAAATATATTAATTTTGCAAAAATCGATGTGTATTTTTAAAGATATTTAAGTTTTAATTTTTTGATTTATTTTTAAAACAATGGCATTCCTTTAAATATACAAATATTAACTAAAAGTTAGTTAATGGGGTATTATTGTCATGTGAAAAAGCTTCACCAAAAATACCTCTTTTCTTTATATTAGTAAGATTATTGTGTTTACTTCTGCTCATGTACTTTTTATTTTTATGGTAGTGAGAAAGGAGAAAAAGAAGGTAAGAATGAGAAAGAGTTGGACGGTTTGCCGTATAAAGTACTTGAGGGGGTGTTTACTTTCTTTTCTTTTTTTTTTTTTTTTTAAGGAATGAGGGGATTCAAAGAGCCCCTAAATTTTATGTGTCTAATTTGTCTAATTTGAAGGATAGACGCATTTATGTGGATAGACACATTTTGTCTAATTTGAAGGATAGACGCATTTATGTGGATAGCCCCTAAATCATTTTTTTTTTTTTTGAAGGATAGACGCATTTATGTGTCTAATTTGTCCTCAATGTTTCGTATTGTTAGTACTTGTTTTTGTCCTTATTATGGTGTTTTGTGTGTTTGTAGGTATTTTTGGGAAATAAACATTTTTGGAAATATCGGCTCGAAAAACTACTCGGAAAACCCCCGGAGGACATTTGCTATTCGGACTCCCACTTTGGATAAGGGGCGACCTAATTGCTATGGGGCAACCCAGTGCTATTCGCACCCCGTAGCTGGATAAGGGGACACCCTTCTTCTTACTCGTGAAGAAAGTTTTGGCGGGAAAATATTTTTGAAAACCGGTTTGCTATTTTGGATTTGGAGAATTTATAAGGAGATTAAATCGCTGCAATCAATTGGAATTATCCTTTTACACTTAAACAGGGGTGGAACGTCCATTAAAACCGGTAAACCTGGGCTACATTGTCGGATAGAAGAGAAAACAGAGCACGAGATATACTCGAGTCTCTGTTGGATGAGTCTATCGAGATTATGTGCCTGAGTGTGCGGTTATCCCCCTCGCATGAGTTTGAATCAACCCTGGAGAGTGTTACGCAGGGTTTTGGAATGTGTCAGCGACAATCATGCGCGTGTGAAGATAAAACAGGAAATTATTTCCCGGAGAATAAAAGAAAATATGTTCGATTGATTGGGAGATACTTTGATCCTGTTGAGTATATATAGTGTGCTAGGGACTCAGTGAAGAGGATGGAGAGCGAGGGATAGGTACAAAGCCTCAACAGAGCCGGAGAATCAAGTTCAAGAGAAACACCATTTCTGCTGCTGCTGAAGAACATAAGACGCACAAGCGACCGTCGTTCTTCAACAGTGTAAACGACTGCCAAGAGTGGGTCGTAATATAGAAGACAGTCTTAAAGCAACAACTACAGTTTATCATTATCGTTCTCTGTAACAGCTGGTTTGTAACAAATATAAGTGTTACAAACCCGGTTTTTATTATTTTTCTCCCATTTCATCATTTGTGAACCATTTTTGAGCAATGAAATCAACTTTTGAGCGTGTTTCCAACATGATGAGCTAGACCCCATCACTGGGACGACGGAGGAAGCACTAGTCCAGGAGGGGCTATAAATAACGGATGAAGTCTGTTATAAAACATGGTTTATCACAGTTTTCATCTGTCATTTGAACCGTTATTTATTTGATGTGACTTTTTATAAATGACAAATAGGAAGCGTTATTAAGTATGACAAATAAAATTTGTGACTTAAAATCACGTTTAGAATCTGTTATCAAATACCACGGTCATTGTATGTAAAATACAATGATGGATGATGTCTGTCATATCGGAAAGGCTTAGTACCACGGTCTTTCTGTGTTAATATCTGCCACGACATTATGCTACTGATTCAGATTTTGAGAATCTGAATTTCACTCATATTCGTATTTATTGTACCTGATTTTGATTCAACTGAATCAAAAAGAGAAAGAATCTTTAAAGGAATCCGTAGAATTAAACTTTATTAATTACTCGGATAACATTCCACTCACACCAACATGTAATTTTATTACAAATATGAAATCATTCATATTCACTGCTCAATACAAAATGATCCATCCCAAAACCCAAGACACCAAAAAAGAAAGAAAAATACAGTATGAACTGAAGTTGTATTAAGATCATACGCTTCACAAAATTCTGACCGAACAGAGGTACAATTTAACCACACCGATAAACAACATTGTCGAGCTTGTGAACAGTATATCTACGCTTGTGCTCCCAGAAATAACCTTATTGTAAAACACTGCAATGCCTTCAGGATCTCCAAACCCATCAGCTGAATCTCCACTTTCTCTAATAGCAAATCCAATAGAATGTCAAAGGAATCTAGCTAGGAAGAGAGAAATTGTATTCAATAAGGTATTCTCCCTTTCGTTATTCTCAATTTCAGCAACTTGAACGGGAGGTAGACTTCATTTCGCTCGCCCATCTACCATGTAAAGGTTCATTTACCCATGACTCGCTTGAAAAGTAAAAAGTAAGAAAGATTAAGAAGATCATTATGAGATAAGAAACATTCAACCAGGAAAAATTTCTTACTACATAGATTGTGGAAAAGGGTGTCCTGCTAAAGAAAGACGTCACAAAGAGCCTATATTTCTCATGCAACTCAATTACTTAATAAACACACCTATAAAAAGAGAACGAGTTTTATTACTACTCATCATGCATTAACTAAACCTACCTAACAGGTAGATTTCGATATGAGTAAATATCCTGCCAAATGTCCAATTCTTAATCTAGTGGTCGCATGTACTTTAAGAAAAAGAAGTTATCTCCTTACAGTTTAACCTATTTGTGTATCTCATTGAAAATCTATGCACTCCTGCAATTAGATAATCTGTGTAACGAAACATATGCAAAATAATATCAGGGATTGCTTACAAAAATCTCTTCTAATTAAAAAAACTCACATACCAAGTAAGAGATTTCAGCTGCTTCCATCTGCATTAAAACAAAGTATAATTATAAGAACCACAAACAAGAGACCTGAATTTAAGAAACCTAACGGCGAAATGAACCAGTCTTATAACATATGTGACCTAGCTCGCAATTACATGTTACTCTAAAAAAAAGGATTTGGATGTCTTTAGAACAATAACTTTTCCTTAAAAAAAAAACAGAGAAACTTATCACCGGCTCTGAGAAACCCCAAACTTGATCTCAGATTTATCTCCAGTTTTAACAAAAAGTATGAAAACCACACAAAATCTTGGACACGGTCAAGATATGCATTCACAATCCATAAACAAACCACACAAGAAAAAATTGAAGAGACTTAAATTAATGGAAGCCTAAATGTCTCATCTGAACTCAATGTGGCCTAGTTTTAACTGAACCCCGACCATGAGGGTTCAGATATAAAAATGTCATTTGAACTTAATATTATAAGTATAAACACTTTAATCTACTGGAAACATAAAACATTCCAATTACTGTCATTCACAAAGCTAAATATCAAAGGGAAAGCAATTGGAAAGCGTATAAAGGTATTCACAAGGTTTAAACGGCAACAAAATACAAGTAATATACTGGCAGACTTCAAAATTTGAACCTTTATCTAAATTACAACAACCTCATTCATATTAAGATTTGAAGCAACTCACTTTTGATGCTGTACATGCACAATCCGAGCTACAGAATAAGCAACCATTTCTTGTTTTGGTTTTAATGCAATTCCAGCACCTTGCTTTGGATTCAATATGCAGTATCTTGAACTTTAGGACCAGTTATAATCTCACATTCAAGCACAAGAGCAATGAATTCACATTTCAAAACAATCAATCACCTGAAGAACTCAAGTTAATTACTGTTACAATAACTAATCCCCAACACTACATGTAATATAGAGGAAATATTCTTACTTTTCTTGTGTCTTTGGAATGATTTATATGCCATGATAATGAATTAGGATGAGGGCAAGGTTTTGGAATTCTCCCGGATTGACATTGGATGACATATAGGATGGAAGCATTGCCTGGATTTTCATCTTTCCACCTCTAGCTGTGAATCTGAAAATCATCAATGTAAGATTGATAAATTTCTAGATCAAACCACACATAAATATTGAAACCCTAGATTCTAAAATCATCTCAGATTGAAGACTACATCAGATATTAGTCACTACATAGCCAGAAAAACTAAAATCCTAACAAAGATAGAAAAAGCTAGATGTACCAAATGGATTAAAATCAAGAATCCCATACCATAGAAACCCTTAAAAGAACATCTTAAACAATAACAATACTTCTATGTTAATTGTATAAAAGAGAACTTAAACAAAATTTAGAAATTGATCGTACCTTGGTAAGACCTTCCACATTACTGAAATCACAAAGAACAACTTGAACCGATTCAGATCGACCTGCATTAACAAACATAAAGAAATTAAAATCCCTAAAAAATTCCAGATTCAAAAAATAATCCCGTCACTTAAAACCATAGAAGAGTCTTCCCCAAATCGTATTTTTTAATGAAACCCTAGAATGTTACAAGAAAATTAAACGAAGAATAAGAAGAATCATAAATGTTGTAAGGGGTTTGTTTAATGAGAAACAAACTATTGTTGTTGTCTCTGGGTTTGTTGGAGAGCATTGGTTTTGAGGTAGAGTTTTTCTGAATTTTTTAGTCTCTTCGGAGATGCAGAAGATGGAGAAGAGAAAGAGAGAGGCGCAGAAAAAGGCTAGGTTTAGAAGTCAAACGAAAAGAAATGGCAGCTAAAAACTAGGGATGTGGGAACTAGATGCTCCCATTGTCGTTCAATACTCCGCTAGCAACCAATAGGTCATTATCGAACTAGATGAAAGGCTCACGGCAAATTAGTCAGTGGCTAACCATTTCCAGATTTATAATACCCTGGCATTACATTTGGCTAGCCACTTTTGGGTATGGAATAGAAGATTGGTGGTGGGTGTATAAATACTAAAAATATTTGTCCGATTTATTCTATGATATAATGGTTTCTCAATAAATCACACACCTAGTAAATTACCACATTTTAGAATGACAGTTTTTTTGTGTTAAATGATGGACCCCACTGTTTTCATGTTATATGACGGAGTCTGTCTGTAATACCCTAATCACGTAATTAATCTGTCATTTAAAAACGTGATTTATGACCCTTTCTGGACTAGTGAAGCAACTTTTCATGACTGTGGTAAATGAATTAATTCTTTATATGACTTTTTGCATAGATTTAATTATTTTATGATTTCTATTAATTATTTGTTATTTTGTCTGATGTCGCATGCTTAGTTTAAATTACTTTTGATGCGTCATGCTTATTTACTTTACATATAATGTTTTATGAAATCTATTTTTGGCAAGGAATTAGAGTCACAACTTCTTTTGTTTGAGCTATATTGTCTAGAATTAATGACTGAACCACAACAATATGAAAAGTAGTGAAATCTGCGTCTCAGTGTCTCTTCATCTGTGACAATATTTGTATATATTTTTCTTTTATTTTCTTTTATTAATTCTTAAAATCAATCCCATCAAGTCCGAGTGAACGACAACCCTTTTACTACTACAGCGACATTGAAAATAAACCATCAACTACCTCATTCAAATTGAGGTTTGAAGGATTACATATCAGAGGTGGTAGATAAAATCACCCTCTTGTTTCATCATTGTACATTACATAGTGATACAACAACTGTGTAATGTAACTTAAATTTTTTGGGATTACATAAAACCAAATAGCATGGAAGAGACTAATAGAGGTTTTGATCTTAGAAGTGAGAAATATGATGCTTTGAAGAATATCATAATCATTCCCCATATCGGCTTTTTGACGGTTGATTGCATCGCCCCCAATTACCTTGTCTGTAATGTTCTTCAATTGCATACCACATGCCTTTGTTTCATCCATCTGAGAAGAAGTTGTATCAAAATCCTTAATAATCTTCCACATGAGTAACCAAAAAAGATTTCATCCAACATAAATTATCTTCTTTATTCTTCCTTCTACAGAACTGGATGGATGAGATTGTTGAAGCAAGATTAGAAGAAAAAATCTGTTGTAACAATTCCATATATTCATTATATGATAAAATCCCATTAAAAAGCCCCAAGCGCTATGATAAATCGATGTATGATAAGCGTAAGGAAAGAAAACATGCCATGTAATAGCCATTAATAATGTTTATTGAAATCAAACAAGTAAAAAAACCAAATCTAAACCTAAAATTGCAAAAAAGGAATATTTTTATTCAAAAATAGAAAACAAATTAGTGTTCCAAGATTTGCTCGGTAGATCTGAAATCTCAAACCCAAAATCGAGTAAATCTAGATGAAAAAAGAAGATTATGGAGGAAAATTAGGATGGAGAAAATCTAGGAGAAGATATATATATATCGTGGTTCATACATAGATAAGATTAGTGCTACTTCGAGGTTATGACCCACTTATTGAACCATAAGTTAAACCAATGAACCTTGGCCCATTAGATTTGTCGGTTTGACTTCCGTTTTGGTTTTAAAACAGGGGTTATTTGGTTTTTGGTACTCGAGGTTTTGACCAAAACCGGGTTTAGTCTAACATTTGTCTAGCCTTTGCGTTTCGTCTAAAGACCAACGTTGATCCGCATTGACTCCATCAAATGATGATGCGTTTAACTTTGACTTGATTTATTTTATTTGCACCATCCAAAATAATAATATATTCTTATTACATCCCAATCTCTAACCTTCGTCTTTCTCAAATCGCAGCTTTTGCTGCTACATCCAGAAATGGGGAAGAACAGGTTTTTTCTCCCTAATTAGGTCTAAATGATTAGGATGGTTATTGGGAAACAAAATTCATGCCATTTTATATATATCCTCTATTGCCACCACTTCTTCATCAACTACAACAACATTTATTCCCTTCCATAACAACCATCACAGACTCATAGATTCATTTTCTCTCATTCACAGCAGCAAACACAATTTCTCTTCATTGTCCCTAAAAGTCAACTGCAGCCACCATTAAATCTTGTCCCAAACAACACTATGTTACTGGAACATCAAATCGAATCAAACCCATCTTAAATCTTTAGTCTCTTCTCATAATTGAAATCATATCCGAGATAAACCCATTCATTCATAATCCAAGACGAACTTCATCAAACCCATTCATTCTTACAATTTGAATCTTGAAGAGAAAAAACCACTCAATTATTTCTTCTCAACACCATAGCAAACACCATCTTCATATCCAAAATCCATCGTATACAACTTACAAAATAAAAAAACCCCAAATTCCTCATCTCCATCGACTGCAATCAAGCGGCAACACAGATTCAACTCAAACCCTTGGCTAACAACATCAGATCTATTAACTCAGCTCAACAAACTCCACAAATTGCCCAAAATCCAAACTAATTCGAGTTCTAGCCAAAACTCATTCTCAGACTCTAAATACAAAGCCCATCAATCTCAATCTTTCCTCTATCATTGAATCATTATTCACCAGTAGAAGAATCATCTCATAATTGTATAACCTCTCTTTAATCTTCACTAGCAACATAATCTTCTCGGTTTCAGACTTCATCTCCTTGATCTCAGGCAGCATCACGTCTATTTCTTCGCCGCAACTTAAGAATATAACTAATTCTAGTCTCAATATTCAATCCAACAAAAACCCATCTTCTGTTTAAACACAGACCTCAAATATGAACCCTAATTTCTTCTCGATTCAACATCTATACTTTGAACTCAAAAACCCTAATTTTTCATGTTGTTGAATCATTCAAAAGACTGAGATCTTCCCCTATCAACCTCTTCTCACAAACAAATATCTTCTCTCGCTGTAATTCATAACAAATATCAATGCAAACATAACGAAAAACATGACAACAATTTGGTAACAATCTTAATTAGTGGTGCAACAACAGACAAAGAGAAGGAGAAGAGAAGAAAATGGGGAGTTACTGTATAATTTTTTGGGGTCCTGATATGCACGTAGGTGCTACGTTTTATACCCATATTTATATTAGCTAGGACTCGATATTTTGGCTAACAATACTATTTTAGTATTTTTGTAGAAAGTACAAACAAATCCTATCATCCGAAGAAGAAATGATTAAACTGGAAGTTATATTGGTGTTTGCGACTTATTGCACCAGAGGAAGAGAGGTCACTGTGGGCTTCCATAATTATTCATGTTTGTAGCACCACCTGGTTGGCTACATTTCACGACCAGGGAAGGATGCATACCAGGTTTAGCTGCAACTAAGAGATGGAGATTTCGTAGTGGTGATTCTGGTTCAGAAGATGGTCGAGAAAATGGAAGATGCAAGTCTCCGACGATGGAGTGCCAGTTCCCCTTCTCGGATGGCAGCGTTGTAGTGATTGGTGTTGTAATGTTTTGACAACAAGTTATGGAAGAATGGGTCTGTGTTGCGATGAACTGGAAGTTGTTGCTGTTGCCGGAGAAAGGTGCAGGTAGGGGTGTTCATGGTCGGTTTTGGTTCGGTTTCAAGCCAAACCAAAACCGAAACCAATACTATCGGTTTCTAAAAATTGAAACCAAACCAATCCATTAACCATTGGTTAGGTTTCCAAATGGTTCTAGCCGGTTTCGGTTTTTCCCAGTGGTTTTTGGTTAACCAATAATTATGTCAAACCAAAAAAAAAAATTACACTAATTTACAGAAAAAAATAGTATTGGTTTACAAAAATTTATAGACAAAAAATAAATAAAAAGAATATCAAGAGTAGTTAAAGCTTACTCTAAATCTAGAGATCAAAAGAAGATTTAACTAATGGCAGTGACATCTCTAATGAAAATCAATGATTTTTTTTTTTTAATCAATATTCGGTTAACCATTGGTTTTTGGTTCGGTTTCTCTATCATACCAAAACCAAACCATTAATCTCGGTTTTCATCTTTTCAAAACCAAAACCAACCATTAGTTAATGGTTCGGTTCGGTTTCCCCCTAATCGGTTTGGTTTGGTTCGGTTTCTCGGTTAACCAGTAACCATTAGGTGCAGGAATTAGAAGTTGTTGCCATAGCCAGGTGGATATGGAAAGGTGGTTAAACTGGTGGCATTTGGTGGCTGTGGCTCAATTATATTGCAGTAGCGAAGACAGAATATGTGCTGCCGATGGAGTAAAGAAGCTAAGTGATGGTTGTGGCGCTTGTACTATGAACTAGTACTCGAATGGACTGGCAGCAAAAGCTTGGATTCAAACTGGTGGTGATCAGCTGAGATGAAGAATTGGGATGTTGTTGTTGACCTGACATGAAAGCTCAATAGACGGACTGATTGGGAGCTGTACTTAGTTCTGTGAAAGAAAATTATGGAGCTGTTAAGCTCGAGTAAGAGCAGTAGCTATTGTCGGTCTCGGTACTAGCCTGAAGTGCGAAGAAGCCATTGATGTTTTGCTGTGGATTGAGTTTCGATCTTGGCATTGGCAGGTGAAGGTGGCCTAATCTTAAGAAGAATGGTAGTAGGCAGTCCGAGAAAGCTTGTGTAAACTGCAGTGGTCGATGATAGCCATGTTCTTAGCTTGGACGTGACTGAGCTGGTGCTATGGCGAAGTGAGAAGACAAACTGGTAGACGGAGCTAACTTGGGTTTAACGGGAGCTGTGTTTGATGGAGCTCTCTATAGAAATGGAGGCTCGTCATATTGTGATAGTTTTACAGCAACAAATGTATTTAGTGTTATGTCATGGATCAGTGAACTTGGGTTGGTGTCAGTTCATGTCGTGTGCTCTTGTATCTCGGTTATAAAGGATATGGTTGAATCGATGGTCTTCGAATTGAAGACAATGTTGGACGTGAATTGAAATACGAGAGAAGAGTAAGAAGGGAGTGGAGCCTGGATTCTCCTGAGTAGCATGAACTGCATGTGGCTGTTTTGATCGGAGCAGCGGTAGTCATTCTTGGTTTTTACAACAGCAACGAGTTCATGATTTCAAGAAGCAAACAGCGAGCTTATCTGCTACAGGAACTCAAAGTTCAGGCAAGTCGAACTGGGTATTGCTGTGGTGCTGTTAGCTGGTAGCCGGTGGGCTCTTGGCCTGAGTTTGAGAAGAATGGAAGGTCGTAACTTGCTTCCAGTGATAACGAGATTTGGTTTTGAGCGAGAACTGGATGGGGACGAACCTGGAGCTCATTTGGGGTTGAACAAATAAGAAGAACTGATGGAGAAAGAAGATGAGCGACATAGAGACGACGCCAGAATAGATGGATGATCGATTGCAGGTGAGTTTGGAGTTAGGTGCTGACGGTGCGGTGAACCTGGTGAAGGACAAAAGCCGGACAGGGAATTGTTGCCGGTCTTTTATGTACAGGTCAGATGCCAGCTGGGGTTACCCGCCGAGTTTTAGAAGTTCAGGGAGTTGGTTTTGTGTCCGGACTTGGCAGCTGGAGTAATGGACCGGCATAAGCTGGGCTTTGGGCACTCTGCACGGACCTGTTGATTTGAGCAGCACTGTATATATTTATGAACGAAACAGAGACAAAAGGGGGGAGGTTGCGGCTACTGCCAAAACCAGAGAAGAGGAAACGAGCAGCAACGACGACGGTGATAAAAAGGATTAAGGTTTGAAGTTTCATCGTTTCGCATCTATTTTGATTTATTTGTGATTCTCTTTTATATATTTATGGCTTTTGAGAAAGCCATGTGTTGCTAGATTTGTGTAGCTAGGGTTAATGTTGAAACCACTTTGGGTATTAGGCTATTTAAATTGATTTATTGAGCAAAAGACCATTATGATTTGAATAGATTAATCTTTGAATATTGTTTATTGATTGATTGAAATATTAGTTGTTGCTTCACCGGTTTTAAAAACCTATGTGCGTAATTGATGGTTCTACAAATATATTTGTTCTTATTATTTGATAATCTATGCTTGGGTTAATGTCTTTGATGGGTTATGCTTAGAAAAGCCAGATAATATTTGTGAATCAATATTTTAGTTTCGTATAACCTCCTCGCTAACACAATTTGATGGTGCATGCTTGGATTTAGTCTTTTCATGTGCCATGCTTAGGGTGTCCAGTGATATTTGCGACGCTATTACATATAATAGCTGATGTCGATAGAACAGAAAATAGACAAATATTCAGGAGTTATGTTTCATTTCAGTAATTGAATAGAAATAGTGGTGGATACGATAAAACCCACAGTTACCGAGCTTCTCATTGAATTTATTTTGTTAGTTTAATTTTATTATTTCTTTTTCAATTCTAAAAATCCAAAAATATTCTTTCTGATTAATTCATTAGAGATACTGATTATCGATATTTCCACCGCTCCTCGTGGAAACGACCCGTACTTGCCTCTGTCTACTAGTTAGACACCGTGCGATTGCGGTTATTACATATAGGCATCTCCGGATCCTATCAGGTCCCTGGTAGTGAATACATAGTAATTTAAGGGGTGGAAAAAAAATAAACCAAGTCAAATAGTTAGACCCGTCACCACATAACCGAGTCCACGCGGGCAACGTTGATCTTTAGACCAAACACAAGGGCTGGACAAATGTCTAACCAAACCCAGATTTTGGTCAAAACTTGAATACCAAAAACCAAATAACCCTTTCAAAACATTGGAATCTACAGAGTATTGGGATATAAATGCCAACACCACTAAGAGAATACAAATTCAGTGGGAAGGATACTAATATCCATATAAGACAATATTTTCATCGCTACCAAGACTCATATAAGCTAAACTGGAATATATGACCTTATATGGATTAATTCTAGTATCTCCCCAGTAAACTAATATTGTATTAGCAACAATGACAAAGTTAATCACGTAAAAAAATCCAAACAATTTGCTTCATTAAAAGTTAATTGTTTTGTTTTTAAAAGTCGCTACTAAATTATGTTTTAATACTAACTTCTATGTTTCGACTAATTAATTCGACAAACAACTGTTTGTTTTTTTTTTTTATCGGTAATTTTTTTAATGCGGGCGAGTTTTGAGATGCTGGCGAGTTTTGAATTCAGATCACTGGTATCATCAGCCAGAGACTTTATCACTGTATTACAGTGACATCTGCATTTGGAAAATAGTTAATATCGAATTTGTTACCCGACTCTTAAAATTGGAATATTAGTGGCAGAACTAGGATTCCAGAAAAGGAGGGGCTAAAACTTTTTTTTTTTTGCCACACCCAAATGAACGTGAGAGGGAAACACCACTTCTCTTAGAAAGCAAAACAAAAACGTACAAATACATTGTTAGGATCATTAATTCATTCCTCGAGCTTAAAACTTTGTAAGTCGGCAAAGATGTCTACACCTATGCAAACTGTTGATGCATTGAGTCATCCAACAGATATGAACAACATGACTTAAAGTGAAATTAGTTAATATTACACTATCAAAACCTGTACCAAGGGCACACTGTTGGAAAAAAAATCCTTTCACCTCAACTTTCTCATTGTTCATGGTAATTTCGAACTGCATGGACTAGTTGCCATCCAGTAACATTATAACATCCTTCGCTATATCGACAGCGGCATCATTAATAACTGTAGGATCGAGCAAGAGAGAGGAGAGCACACGCGGAAGCAATAAAAAGACTACATTGATAATCAGTTTGGTGTACAATCTCTCATGGCTTAATAGCCTACTTATAGTCTCACAAACTTGACAATCACTCAAAGTACTTTCCTAATAAAATCAAACTCTAAATAAAGCACACATTCCTAACATAAAACACACTCTAAATAGAACTCTTCTAGAACTCTCTAGAACACCTTGTTTCTCAAGTTAACTCCAACTTCCAAATATGACACGTTGTGTCAACTGAACCTGTTGATCCAACTTGACTGCGTCAACTGCAGTAGTTGATCCATTCGGACTGGATCAACAACACTTGTTGATCCACGAACCAAATCCATATCTTGGTTTAACTTCCAACATCCTCCCTTAAACCAAGATATCATTCAACGAGAATTAGTAACCTCTTCTACTCCTCATCTTCTTCCATTAATCGACGTTTGCACGTCCTTGTCTTTTCTCATTTTCCATTCCTCTTCTTCCATAGATAAACGTTAACACGTTCTTGTCTTTTCTCATTCTTCTTCAAAGAAACCACCAAACAAACCCTTACTCCTTGATACTCGATTATAGTTTGTTCCAACTTCATGATCACACCGGAATTCCGTCAACCAAACTCAAACTCAAATAAAAAACAAAGCACAAATAGCAAACTAACTAAAAACGAAACACTCTTCAAATTTTGCTTAACAGTAATCTTCAACCACTCTTCACATTCTTCTTCATCTTCATCGCAGCGGAACATCATTCTTAACAAGCTAGAAACACCTCGTTGTGCTCTATACAACTTGCTAACCAAACACAAAAAAAACAAATACTTTAACTCAATTCACCGAGCATTGTAGCTCATCTTCAACTTTCTTCTTCAACTCTCTTTTTAATCTTTATCACTACTGTAATGATCCAGATCACCTCATTTTTCGATTTTTATAGGTATCATTTCAGTTACTGTAATGATCCAGCTCACCTCATTTTTCGATATTTATAGGTATCATTTCAGTTTACAACTCATGGGATTTTAACCCACTATTGTTGTCTTCACTTCTCAAATTCCACACTGGAATTTCTTCGCTTTTCTAGCCAAATCCCCACACTTGGATTGCTTCACTTCAACTTGCAGACTTTGCTCGCCTACAATCTTGTTTCACGCTCACAACCTTGTGACGTCTCAAACTTAACAACTCATAGGTATTAACCTCCTTTTGTTGTCTTCTCACACATCACCCTCTCGGTGATTACCTCTCTTCCTTCACAACCTTACTGTTGTATTTCTATATCTCTTCTTTTCTTCTTTTCTTCCAGTCACGCTATTGTTACGTAACCTTCACACTTCTTTTTTCGTCAAGATTCTCTCACAATCTTTCCCTTGTTACGCTTCTGCCACAAGCAATAACTAACACAAAGTCTGCCACACTTTGTAGGCTTTCCAAGTTTCTGCCACAAACTCTTCAATCACCATGTTTGAGCTTAACCTCAACATCCTCCCTTAAGCTCAAACATATCCACCCAACATAACTTGTCATTCTAAGTTTCAATTGATCACCTCAATCAAACTGTACTATCCTCGTCTGCAATACCAGATTTGATCCTCTATCAAATCTGTACCATCCTCGACTACAATACCAACTTTGATTCTTTCGTCTTTTTCGAATCCATGACTTAACCCTTCGAATCAACCACTTACCCAAAGCTTTTTACCTCAACCAACATCAAATCTGCTTTCCAACACCTCGACATTTAACTCGTCACACTTTCTTCGTTGTTATAACACTTTTATTCTGTCACCAATTGTGACACTTTCTTATTACGCTTACGTAACAATTCTTCTTAACACTTTTGTTAACACTACATTGATCTCGTTACAACTCCATCAACAACAACTTCTTCCTCGAATCGTTACGTAACAACTACTATGTCACACTACAGAATATTCATTCCTTGTGATTGTTCTCTGTAACACATCACATATCAGTAACAAACCTTCAATAACACTTTTTTTTTTTTTTTGGTCGTGAAACCCTAATCTCCAGCTCTATTGATTTGTGCACCAATTAGACAAACGCAGCAACTACTTCCACCTGAATCACACGACGAGATCCACTTCTCTTCCTTGTCTCTCGGCAACATCTATCATGGGAACAACAATTCTTCTTGAAAGCATCAACTAACAACGACCACCAAAAGACTACGTAAAAATTCCTTCTTCTTTTGTTCAACTCGAGCAACAACATATGATCATCACAGACTCCATTGACTTCAACAACAACTTCTCTTTTCTTCCATCGGGTTTCATCACCACGACTCGAGCTCTTTATCATCAATGGTTACTACTTTACGTCACTTTGCCATCATCGACTTGTCATCAACAACAATGAGATTGCTATAATGACTCAACTCAATTCGAATCCCGACTTGAGTTCGATTTCCATCGGCATCGGCCGTTACGGGCTCGGTGTATCAAACTTCTTCTTATTCATCTCTCAGTAAATTTCGACCTAACCATTGCACCACAACTCCCAGATTTTCAATCGCTTCAACCACCATCCATACTTTTCCCGAATTTTTTCGTGTCCACCACAACAAAATATCTTCTCGGTTTCGAGACTCCAAAGATCCGCAACTTATTTGTGAATACCCATCGAGAGATCATGCCTTGCCGACGTTAGTTCTTCTTCACAAAATTTCTTGATCAAAATCTCTTTCGGACTCAATCTTCTCTCGTTTCAACATCTTCTTCTCAAACCCTAGCTCCTGCAGATGAGCATCAACCACGAACATCGGCAACACGACTTTCTTCTTCACGTAAAACTCCAAACTATTTATTCTTGCACCAAACAACGATTTTCTCTTAAACCCTAGGTTAGGTTCTTCTTCTCAATTTCGGTATTGTTGTATCGGCAACTTAAACTTTGCAAGCATACAACAACAATAACTCTTGTCCGAACCTTCAAAAAACAACAACACGACAACCTTTTAGGCACCTAACTTCTTCTTTCTCAAAGACAACCAAACTCCACTTGTATCGAACAGAACTCGATGAAGACAAACACCAACACGGCAACAAGGCTTGACAAACCTTGAACACTTCTTTCTTCTTTCTTTGACACGAACGAATCTTTTTTTTTTTTTTTTATTACTTCTTTAAAACCTCTCGAACCCTAACAACACCAACACAGCAAAAACAAAATCACACGAAAATTCTTTATCACCGAAAATCTTCTAACTCTTTCTCCTTCTCTAACTAATCGCAGCATCGAGACTAATTCTTCTCCTTCTCCTCTCCCTTCCTCTCACCAAGCTCTGATACCATATGTAGGATCGAGCAAGAGAGAGGAGAGCACACGCGGAAGCAATAAAAAGACTACATTGATAATCAGTTTGGTGTACAATCTCTCATGGCTTAATAGCCTACTTATAGTCTCACAAACTTGACAATCACTCAAAGTACTTTCCTAATAAAATCAAACTCTAAATAAAGCACACATTCCTAACATAAAACACACTCTAAATAGAACTCTTCTAGAACTCTCTAGAACACCTTGTTTTTCAAGTTAACTCCAACTTCCAAATATGACACGCTGTGTGAACTGAACCTGTTGATCCAAGTTGACTGCGTCAACTGCAGTAGTTGATCCATTCTACTTGGATCAACAACACTTGTTGATCCACGAACCAAATCCATATCTTGGTTTAACTTCCAACAATAACCATTTACTCTTTCTCCATCGTTCTATTTATTCCCATTTATGATCGGTTTCTTGTTTAATTAGCTCGACATTTCAAACCCAATGGAATTACAGATCTTCACAGGATGGGTGCTGGCTTGGTTTTTCTATGATGTCCATGATGGTAGCAGCAGTAGTTAAGAGGAAAAGATTTCATGTTGCTTTTTTTTTTCCAAACTAGCAAATGCAATCGTAGAATTTCTGTGATACTAGTACATCTGGTTGCATTTGGCAGTACATACTCCAGTATACAAAAATTAAATCCGCCTTTGTATGAGTTTTGCGCACACAACGCCATGTATAGAATACCTGAAAAAATCATGACGAGCTCAGTTTTGGATAACTCATGAACTGTGTCGAGTGCGTTTCATTATCTTTACTTATCTTCTGTTTAAATTGTACAATAATTGGTTACAATTTCAGCTTAGTAGTTAACGATCCCCCACTTTTGTCTTTGTTCTTTTCTTAGCCCTGACTTTGCTAACAAGAAGCTATATTGGTGGACTAAAATGCCGGGCTTGGTGGACTAAATTAATAATTTATATTTTAGATAAGGGTAAAATACTAACTAGATGAGATTTTATAGGAAAAAGGGGCTACTGCCCCCGAATATATATCAACTTGGTTTAGCAGAATTCTGAAGCTAGTTCACCATGACAACAACAATTGTACGGTGATACATCTCACCATATTGTCATGCCATGTGTCGACACATGTGTTAAGAAAAGGGTGAGGGTTAAAATGGTATCTCCGTTATGTTGTCACGTGTTACTTACCCCCGTGGTGTTATTATTTTAGTCCGTTGAATTATTTGCGTACATGGCAGGATCTTAGCGAAGGTGGGTATTTATGTCTCTTTCTTGCACGTGGGAACTCACAAATATGGACTTCACTGGTCTTTATAACACTGGGGCATTTTTCCAAACTTTTTCAACGTTGGTGCAAATTTCCAATATTGCAGCCCGTATTTGGGCATTTTCCCAATTTTCCCCAAAATCTAAAACACGCCTTCGGGTTGTCTCATGGTCTGTCAGTTGCATCTATAGGTGTTGCGAATGGGGTATTTAGTTACACACCAGCAAACTTAATTTACCTAATTCCATGTGTTCATAAACAGGACTTGGTTCTATGTTTAAGTTTGGTCAATGTGAGTTGGCCTTTCATGTGCAAGTGCTAATCCACTTCACTTTTTTTCTCGATGGATTATCCTTTCAACCTATATTTGGGAAATTAGGCTAAGGCCCAACCCATGGATAACTCATAATATGAGGTTCTTAATTAAAAGAAATTTAAATCTAGGCCCCGAGTTATTAAAAGATATTCATGCCCTTTTATATATTGTGAAGCCCCAAATTAAATAAAATTTAAATTTAGGCCCAAAATTATTAAAATATTATGTGATGATGTTCCCACCACCTTCGACCACCACAACCACCGCCAACCACCTCCGACCACCACCGCCACCAACCACCTCTGACCACCACCGACCACCGCCGCCAACCACCGCTCACCATCACCTTCCACCACCACCGCAGGCAACCACCACCTCCGACCACATTGATATTGCAAGTGTAACTGGAAGTTACACATGCATACACATTCATGTTGTGTATTCAATAGTGTGTAACTAAAAGTTACACATCCATATGGCATGTGTAACAAGAAGTTACACATATCCACAAGTTACACATGCATATGGCATGTGTTGTCAACAAGTTACACATCAGAAGAAAAAATAATATATAAAAAATACATGTATCGCATAAATATTCATTTACAATAATTTATCTGTTTACCAGTTATAGTAATCGGTTGTTATTGAACACATTAAATGAGTTAAAACACTAGAAATAGCCACTGAAACCTATAATAGATGTTTTGTCTTTCTTTTTTGTCTTCCTCACTCCAAAATGCTTGCATATCTGCAACGAAATAAACATCCATGGATTAGGCTGGATGAACAAAAAGCAGAAAAAATATTATAGAACAATTGTAAGGAAAGATTATAGAAAAAACATGATAACCTATCTTAGCATGTGTAAATGGGAGTTACACATGCATTTGTCATGTGTAATTGACAGTTACACATGCATATGACTTGGATACCTAGCATGTGTAATTAGAAGTTACACATGAATCTCATTAGTGTAATTAAGAGTTACACATGCATATGACTTAACTAAAAAAGTATACAGTTTCAAATTGAAATATTTTAAAACGAACATATTAGCTCAAATTGAGAGATTTTTATCATTAAAATCTAAGGTTCCAAACATGATTCCATGACTGACAATGTGAAAAACTCATCTTAAGACAACATATATTTTCTAGCTAAGGTTGGACATGTAGCCACGATATTCCAACAAACCAAAACGAAGAATCAAACAAATTATACAATATATATGATCTAAGTTATCTGGATAACATCAAAGCCGAATCTTGTATCCACGAACCAGCATCATGATGCTTGGAAAAACAAAGTGGCTTTACGAAGCATAATGAAGAGCATGCCTGGTCTGAATTACAAAGATTACAAAAACCACTTGATAACTTATCTTAGCATGTGTAACTCCTGGTTACATATTTATTTGACTAGTGTAACTAGAAGTTACACATACATATAACTTGTGAAGACAACACTTGCAGTTCAGGGAACATACACATACATCTGTATACATGTGTAACTTTGCTAGTAATGTATTCACTGGTACAGGAATATAATTCGACAACATAAAAACAAAGAAGAATTCATTCTTAAAACACGAACACCATACTTTAAGTATATCATGGTAAAGAATATGAGTTAGTGTCAATTAAGCAAAAGTAGTTACCTTCTATAAGAGCCGTAATTTGTGCTTTAATAGAAGGGGGAGTTGTCAACAGCAACAACAACATCACCACCACCAGAGAGGTAGTATTACTAGTATTGTTGTTATAAAAATAATCAACACCTGCATATTGAGACACCAATCCAAAACACCAATTAATCTTCATATTCTTCTCTATATATAATATCAAGTATTACTCACTCATACCTTCTAACTCATCTGCTTAGAGAGGGTAACCTATGAAAAGATAGATAAATCAATATGGCATGTGTAATTGGAAGTTACACATTGGTCAAGATATTCCACCGGATCACCGACCTTCACAGCTAGATGCAACAACCAAACACTCATTCAATCCATAAATACAACCCCGGTTCAAATCCCTGTAAGCATTCAATATATTATTCACGAGATATAAATGCTTACTAATCTATATCAAACGGCAGGAACACATACACACCACAAAAATCTGCTAGGATTCTTAGTTGATAAACACGATAACTCATTACAAAGTTCTAGTTTAAGCAACACCGATATTGAATTAAACATACTAATAATCTGAACTGAGAATTTTTTTCAAAGATTCCTAACACTAAAAAATGCTTCACTTAAATATCACACATCCAATTGGCATGTGTAACTAGAAGTTACACATTCAATTTGCGTGTGTAAGTAGCAATTACACACCTAATTGACATGTGTAACTATTAACTACACATGCATATACCTAGCGTACTCAGTAAATCAGCCTAAATCTAGTAACAACCATGATAAGTTACCTATTCTTTAAACCAACTAATAACTAATTTTTGACGCCTGCATATGATGTTCAAGTAGAGCGATAGACATATAGTTGTATCAAACCTGCCTGCACCTTTGCTCCTTTTCATCCAGTAATTGTGCTCTAGAGGTAATAACTTTCAGTTTCTTCATTTTTGTGCATCCCTTTGACCTACACAAAACCAGTAGTGTAAGCCAACAATAACGCAAAATGGATACATAATCACCTAAATTGAATGGACATAACAATCACATTCTTTGAGAAACTCAATCACAATTAAATATTAATCAAATTCTTTGTAGTTGCTCACCAACACCAGCAACAAAAACTAAACATGGTTCATCCTCTTTCTTCTCATATTCTCCTTCAATTTTATCCACTTACTATTCAACCTCCCCATCAAAATTATCACCACCACCATTAATCAACCTTGTAAAATCAAATTGAAATGTAAAAAACAACAAATCAAACCTACAACAACAACAAATAACATCAACAATAACAAACAAAATCGTGCCTGGATTCAATTTACTTATTTCTTCACCACTCATACTACCTACAACTCCAGCACCACCACCAGCTAAAAATCCTTCTCTAAATCCTTCACCTCAACTAAATTCTTACCACCATTTCATGTAATCTATCATGTATAAATGAAAATCAAAAATTAAAAGTGAATAAAATTCAAATCAAATCTATGGGTAATAGAGAGGATGATTCACTGATATTGAATCTCAAATCAGTTATTAGATCGAAGATAGAAATAGAGGTATACAAAGATTTTGACGATGAACAGATCAGAAATTTTTGTTCAATTTTTTCCCAAAAACTCTACATCAAAACAACCAGAGTAAGTAGATAATTGTGAATCTAAGCTCTGATTTCGATTCAGATAAGTCAATTGAAGAGCATCTAAAGATTTAGGTTTTGAAATACTTTTCTGAAATTTGAATTCAAAATAAATCAACTAAAATCTCTAAACCGAAGCATCATCACAAAGAGAAGAGGATACTTACCCGTATAATTTGCTTGTTGATGAATCTCGAGTTGAATCTGCAGATTAGTTGATTGAAATCTTCTCTCGATTCGTTTATTCTTTTGCTAAATCATACAATGAAAACTAGAAGAAACGTTGAAACGTCATCGGCGAATATCGATGGAGTGAGAATCGTTTTCTTGCTCTCTCTGTAATCGTTTTCTTTTCGGTATGATAAAAAACCTAATTTTCTTGAAAGCGAGAGAGAGAGAAGTGAGAGAAAGTGAAAATGAAAATGAATCTGGAAATGAAACCTATAGCCTATTTCATTAGGTATATATAGTAAAGGGCATATTTGGTATTACGTATTCTCCCCAAACCCTAAACTTTATTACCAAGCCCTGAAATCTAAAGTTCTGGGTCTAGAAATATTAAAAAGTGAAAGTATGGAGTTGATAGGGGAGGATCCATTTAGTGGGGCTTCTATATATTGAACCCATATAGTAGGGGGTTCTAGTATTTTTCACTATTTTGAAAGGCGCCCTAGGCACGCGACTCATGTAAGGGGCGCCTAGAGAGCAAATTCTTTTATAATCATTGTTTTTTTTTTTCTTGATTTTCGTTCGAAGAATCAAGGACAACCGGATTCACAATGCTAAAAGAACAAATAAAAAATCAAATTGTATCACCTAAATTTAGCACTACGGCTGCATGCTGGGTTGCACGGACGCTCCATTTTTTGAGCAGTGTCCGCGTCCGACTCACGTCACTCACTCCATTTTATCTTACTAATATAAAGAAAATAGGTAATTGTTTGGTGAAGCCTTATTTTGGTGAAGCCTTTTCACATGACAATAATACCCCTATTAACTAAGCTTTTAGTTAATATTTGTATATTTACAGGAATGCCATTGTTTTAAAAATAGATCAAAAAAATTAAAAATAAGATATCTTTAAAAATACACATCGGATTTTTGCAAAAATAATATATTTGGAAAGCTCTTTAAATTATCTACGTAATGAGTACAAACAAGGATATTAAATTTTTATTTTAAGATTTTTTTTTTTCATTATTATCAAATTTGGTGTTGTTAAAAGAATCCAATTCAAGCATGTGCATCGCACATGTGGCCTTACTAGTGTTTATAAATAATATATAAACATAATATGTATACTAGTAAGGCCACATGTGCGATGCACATGCTTGAATTGGATTCTTTTAACAACACCAAATTTGATAATAATGGGAAAAAAATCTTAAAATAAAAATTTAATATCCTTGTTTATACTCATTACATAGATAATTTAAAGAGCTTTCCAAATATATCAATTTTGCAAAAATCCGATGTGTATTTTTAAAGATATCTAAGTTTTAATTTTTTGATCTATTTTTAAAACAATGGCATTCCTGTAAATATACAAATATTAACTAAAAGGTTAGTTAATGAGGTATTATTGTCGTGTGAAAAGCTTCACCAAAAAAAGGCTTCACTAAAAAGTGTCTTTTCTTTATTATAGTAAGATAGTGTATTAAGGTCCTAATTTTTTGAGAATTTTATAGTGTCTGCATGATCTCTATGCAACCCAGGCTGCATGTAATTAACCTTCAAGGGATTCGATCAAATCGAAGATAAACATCAAGCACGAACTAGCTAGTAACAATCAGTACTGGAGAACGACTGAATGATGAGATAAGAAGTAGGTTCTTTTCGTTCCTATATTCTCCTTATCGATAATCATATCTTGATATCTCTATGTTATCGAAGATTTATCTATCATCTTTTGGTTGTATGCCATTAATGATTGGTATGTATACATAAAAAAATGATCATATCCTTTCCGTGTTAAATTTCAGTCGGCACATTCTCAAACCCCACGTTCACATGCACGACAATTCTTCATTTTGATTATAAAGATGATATTAGATCCGCCGCAAAAGGAATAACAGAAGTTGCAAATCATTTCTTAACATGACTCCACTTTGGTATGTTATGGCAGGTCCATCTATCATCTTGTGGTTGTATGCCACTAAAGATAAAAATGTGATGCAACTGAGATATTCATTCCGTATTCAGTTTTGTCTAGTCGTCAGATTCCAAACCCCACAATCCCCATCCATAACCATACTTCATGTCATTATGATAAATTGAACCACCGCAAAAGGAATAGTCTTCTGAAATAGCTGCTGCTGTTGATCACTAAAATGATGTCATTTCCACCCGTCATCTACTTCTCATTCACCTTTTAAATCTCACTATTCATTGATTTCTTTGTTATTCAGGAGTGAAGTAGAAAGAGTTTGACAGATAACAATTGCTTCTTACCATTTTTTTAATTTTGCTTGTCAAAAATTTATTCATCCCACCATAAAATCCACAGTTAAACTCGCGTTTTTATTTGGGAACAAAAATTCTAAATAGACGGCTTCGAAAATCGGAAAATGGGTCATTTGTCAAAATATTTTTGAAACATGGTTATAATGGACGAGTAAAAATTAGTATGGGTGAAATGGACACCAAAAAAATAGCAAGAATGAAACTGAATTCATCCTGGCTTAAACTTAAAAAAGAGTGAGGATGAAACTGGATGCATCCTGATGTAAATTAAAAATAAGATAAAATATTTGAAAATGGGTAGGATGAAACTGTTTACATCTTGGCTATTTTTATCTTCTTGTCCATTTAAATAATATTAAATTTTACATGTCTTTTTCACCCAGAAATTATTGATTTTGGTCTTTTTAACCAATTTTGTGTTCGAAAATTAGTTAAAAAGACATGTAAAATTTGACTGTGGATTTCATGGCATATCAAAATTAAACTCCCACCAAACCCCCCTAGACATATAAAATGTGTAGGGAGATTTCATGGCATTCCATCCCCAAATTATTTTTCACTGTTACCCTTATTGGGTATTCGTTTTTTAGGGAGTTAATGGACACGATTTTTCTAGAAATGACTGTTTTGGGAATGTTTCTCTACATTTCTAGAAATGGCTGTTTTCGGAATGTTCTCTATATACTAGAGGGACCTACGCCTAGTTACCCCACTGAGGAGAACTATTCGCAAAACAGGATTTGGAACGAAAATTACTTTTACAATAGTGTAACATGCAACTTTGTCAAAGAATTGAGATGCCCAATCATGTGTATGCAGTATGCCCAATCATGTGTATAAATAAGTATAAAAAAACAGAGTGAAAACAGTAGAAAAAGAGCTCTCACTATCGCAATTTTGGATGATCCTATAGATTTCTAGCTCTCGTGGAATCTCTCTTTGGAATTTACCTCTTCCTCTAAATCTCTTCCTATCTTTTCCAATCCTATAAATTCTCTCAAACTTTCTCAATACAATATCACTTCAAAATGGTTTGTTGTCTGCCTACTATCCTACGAGTATCGACGTTTGATCCCAGCAAAATATTACAGCCATCTCTATTCTATTCCTCCCCATCTTCTTCCAGTATGTTTTAGAATGTATTCTTTTCAATAAAAGACTAACATTAGTCTCTATTTTATTCGTTTTGCTTAAAATTCTTACTCTGGGTTTCAAGAAATCAGTTTATCTGTTGGAATCTTATATTATAATTAACCAAACTTGAGTATTTTTTGGCAGGTGTTCGTTCTACCGGTGGTGGTGGTGGTGGTGGTGTCCGAAACAATCCAGAGGACATCTCTCTTCTTTGTTCTACATACAATGCGATATCCAAACGTCAGAGTCGAGTAGGTACGTAATACTCCTCCGTTCCACTTTAGATGATGTTTTTGGAGTTTTCATGCCAGATTAAGAAATGAAGAGATATGAAAAATTTTCATTTATGCCCTTAAGAAAAGTCTTTAAACATTAATTGTTATTAGGGCACTTAAAAATAAATTTATAGTTCCGAAACAAAATGTTATTGGATGTTTTTTGGAAAAAAATGAAAACCATTGTGGAACAAAATAATAACCCTAAAACATCATCTAAAATGGAACGGAGGGAGTAATTCACGTGAAAAAGAAAATTGAAGTACTAAGAAAAAGTGACTGACTACCAAATCAAAGGTGTGTGTTCTTATGATGTGCATTGCTCTGGATGCAGTACAATTTTCAAAGTGGGAAGATATTACACAACAAGACGGAAATGAACAAAGGTTATCTGTTAAGGAACAGGTGGAAATAATTAAAACAAGGTTAAGTGAGATGAATGATGGAGAAATAAGTATATCAGCTTATGATACTGCATGGGTTGCACTAGTTGAAGATATATATGGAAGTGGCTCACCTCAATTCCCTTTGAGCCTCAAATGGATCATCGAAAATCAGCTCTCAGACGGTTCATGGGGTGATCAACATATCTTCTCCGCTCATGATCGAATCATTAGTACTTTGGCTTGTGTTATTGCATTAAAAGCTTGGAATACATGCCCTTCTATGCGCGAAAAAGGTACGAAAAGAAGTACCCCTATATATTCCACTTATATATATTCAAATAAGAAACAAGAAGAAGTTCCATAGTTGCTTCTTCACTCATAAGTTGGAAATGATGGGTTACTGATTTCTTGTATCAAAAATTTTATCTTGATATTGTGCATGTGTATAGGACTACTGTTCATCCAGCAAAACATGTGTAAACTGGAAGATGCCAATACTGTCCATATGCCAGTAGGTTTCGAAGTTGTATTCCCGTCTCTTATCGAGATTGCTCGAAGTTTAGACATAGATCTCCCCGGTGAAGATTCCCCTGCCTTGAAAGATATATACGCTAAGAGGAAACTAAAGCTAATGAGGTAGGAGGTTAGCCTTTTTTTGTTCTTGCTACTTTCCCTAGTTTCATGTCCAGGCAATTTTTCACTTTGTTTTTAATATTGGGATGACCTTATTTTGTGCGACATTTCCTGGATTCATATCTTTTCGATGTAATTTGAAGAATAGTGTATGTATATAGGATACCAAAAGAGGTGATGCATACAGTCCCTTCAACACTGCTTCATAGCCTTGAAGGAATGGCAAACCTAGACTGGGAAAAGCTTCTCAAGTTGCAGTGCGTAGATGGATCCTTTTTGTTTTCTCCAGCATCCACAGCATTTGCTCTCATGCAAACTAAAAATGAGAAGTGTTTAGACTATCTTCAAAAGGCTGTAACAAGATTCAACGGAGGAGGTAAATTCAAAAAAAAATTAAAAATCCTGTTTTTTCAGCAGCTAGCTAGAATTCCTGATAGATTACTATACGTACATTGTAATTGTTTCTTTTTAGTTTGGCACAAATTTAATCGATCAATTAATTGACATATTATTCCAGTTCCAAATGTGTATCCGGTTGACATGTTTGAGCGTATTTGGGTTGTTGATCGCTTGGATCGCCTTGGAATTTCACGATACTTCCAAACTGAAATTACAGACTGTGTTGACTACGTCCAAAGGTATTGGACTGAGCATGGAGTTTGTTGGGCAAGAAACTCTAAAGTTGCTGACATAGATGATACAGCTCTGGGTTTTAGGATCTTACGATTGCATGGGCGCGATGTTTCTTCTGGTAATTAATTACTTTTGTCAAGTTTATGTACTTTTTAAAAACAGAATAGAATTTGATTACTTGCATTTCCCGTTAAATTGTTACTTTCGGCAGATGTTTTTCGCCATTTTAAGAAAGGAGATGATTTCTATTGCTTCCATGGACAATCAACATCGGCAGTAACGGGAATGTTTAACTTATATCGAGCATCTCAGGTTATGTTCCCGGGAGAAAATATCCTACAACAAGCAAAACAATATTCAACCACCTTTTTAAGAAAGAAACAAGCTTCAAATGAACTTCTTGATAAATGGATAATTACAAAAGACTTGCCTGGGGAGGTAAGAAGCGATCATTTTATGTTTTTATACATGCAAAAGGAAATTAACAAACTATGAGACATCTTCATCATTAACGATGTTCGTGTATATAAGGTGGGGTACGGTCTCGAAGTTCCATGGTATGCTAGTCTACCTCGCATTGAGGCAAGATTTTACGTCGAACAATATGGTGGTGACAACGATGTTTGGATTGGGAAAACACTTTACAGGTAAAAAAATGTTTCGTTGGTTTCTGTCATGAATAGATCATCCTTAAAAAAAGTTTTTGATGAAGTTTTGTTCAACAGGATGTCTAATGTGAATAACAGTCAATATCTTGAACTCGCAAAATTAGACTTCAATAATTGCCAAGCACTACATCAGCTTGAGTGGCAGGAAATTCAAAAGTGAGTGGAAACTTATTCTACTATATATTGTGTTCCTATTCTATATAACTAATTATGCACTTCACACCCCAGGTGGTACAATGTGTGCAACCTTGAACTGTTCGGAGTAGAGAAAGAGACAGTTCTTCAGTCATACTTTTTAGCTACTGGGAACATATTTGCCGTGGAGAGGTCGACAGAGCGACTAGCATGGACACAAACTGCTGTACTTGTGAAAGCAGTATCGGCATACTTAAAGACAATTTCGGGTGCTGAGCAGAAATCATTTTTCTATGAATTCTGTAATCATGTTGGCCATGACGATATCAGGTACCATTTAGTTAAACAAATTTGAATGGCAACAGCAGGTGGGTATTAGAAATGCTACACTCCAAGAATAAAGAACATTAATTGTTTTATTGATTTTCTTATCTTTCAATTTGTTTGTTACTTTTCTTGTTCCTCGTTGCAGTAGGATCAGACATAAGAGAATGAGCTCAATAAAAACAGAAGGAAAAGAATTTGGTGATAACCACTTCCATGAAGAACAACAACACCAGCTGATACAGGCTCTAGTCAGCACCTTGCACCATCTTTCTTCGGATGTATTTGTTTCTCATGGAACAGATATACACCACCATTTATGTAGCATTGTGAGTATATCGACTCCATAATTTCTTCCACTAATATGTACATAAAAGCCGCATATTGATCCCAAAATAATCTGATGTATTCAATATTTATATGATATTTACCGATCAAACAAAATATATTTATATGATATTTTCAGTGGGAGAGATTTTTGAAGCAAGACGACGAGCAAAAGAGACGACCCGAAGAAGCATTCATCTTAGTGTGCACGATAACCCTGTGCGCTGGCCTATCCTCTCCACTCTTCGGAAAGAATGGAATTTTATTTGATACCCACCTCACTCGTCTCGTCTCCCTTGCCAACTCTCTTACTCATGAATTACTACAAATAAATGGAGAAGATAAGGTAGATAAAGAAATGGTGTCAATAGAACTAGGAATGCAAGAACTGGTGAAATGTGTTTATCAAAGATTTGATGGGATTGACCCCGAGATTAAGCAAGTGTTTCTTATGGTCGTGAAGAGCTACTACTATGTTGCCTATTTTTCATCGGCAACTATCGATCATCATATAGCTAAGGTTCTCTTTGAGAGAATCCCATAACTATAATGACATTTTCTTTTTTTCGTTATTTTGGCCAAAAGAAAAGTGTATTCTCTTTCATAATCGTTTGGTTTTGTACAGAGATTAAGAAATGCAGTTAATAATGTCATAATCGCCTAGATTTTGATTGTTCAGTCTAACTGATTGTCATGAGTCGGCTAACTTGCTTATCCGATTATGTGTAAAGATTTGACTCAAGACTCCCCCTTGATCTCTTGTCAAGCAACAAAATGTATAATACAAAAAATAATTGTAGTCATTTTGAAGTAAACTACATTTCTTAATATAAGGGCTACTCATCTAAATTCGGCGTACAATTCTCATGGATCGAGCAAGAGAGAGGAGAGCACAAACGCGGAAGCATAAACGAATACATTGATAATAAAATTCGGTGTACAATTCTCATGGCTCAACGGCCTACTTATAGTCTCACAAACTTGACGATCACTCAAACGACTTTCCTAACAAAGATCAAACTCTAAACAAAGACACTTCCCTAACATAAACCAAACTCTAAATAAAATTCTTCTAGAACTCTCTAGAACATATTTTTTCACAAGTTAACTCCAACTTCCAAATATACATACGATTGTGTCAACAACATATGTTGATCCACCCGATCGTATCAACTATACTTGTTGATCCAAAACTCAAATCACCATATCTTGGTTTAACTTCCAACATCCTCCTTAAACCAAGATATCATTCAACGATAATTATGTAACCCTCTTCTACTCCTCAGCTTTTTCATTGATCGACGTCATCACATCCTTGTCTTTTCTCATTTTCTATTCCTCTTCTTCCATTGATAAACGTTAACACGTTCTTGTGTTTTCTCATCTTCAAAGATACCACCAACTAACCCTTACTCCTTGATACTCAATTATAGCTTATCCCAATTTCATGATCCCACCGGAATTTCGTCATCATTATCCAATCAACAAACTCAATTCACAAACTGCAGCACCAACTGCAACTCAGCTAACAAACCAATCTTCTTCTTTTGCTTAACAACAATCATCAAACACTCACTACTATCTACCATAGCAACCATCACAAACTTCTTTTCACGTTCTTCTTTATCACTATTGCAATGATCCATCTCACCTCATTTTCTGATATTTCCCGACATCATTGGCATCTACAACTCATGGGATTTTAACCCACTATTGTTGTTCTCTACAACTCATGGGATTTTCGCCCACTATTGTTGTTCTTTACAACTCATGGGATTTTCACCCACTATTTTTGTCTTCTCTTCTCAAATTCCACACTGGAATTTCTTCTCTTTCTATTCAAATCCCACACTGGGATTACTTCACTTCTCACGATCACACCCTTGTAACGTCTTTTCTCTTCACTCTCTCATCAACTCCTGGTGATTACTTTTCTTTCTTCATAACCTTACTATTGTTTCTTATTCTCTTATTCCTACCACACTTTGCGAAACCTTCACACTCTTCTTTACTTTTCAAGATTCTCTCATAATCTTTCTCTTGTTACGCTTCTGCCACAAGCTATAACTTTTCTTTACAAAGTCTGCCACACTTTGTAGGATTTCCAAGTTTCTGCCACAAACTCTTCCTCCACACTTTACTTCTTCCAACATGTTTGAGCTTAAACTCCAACATGCTATCTTCCTCCCTTAATCTCAAACATCACCATCCAACATTCCTTGTCATTCTAAATCTTTGAATTCGATCAAATTAATCAAACTGTACCAGGTGTTGATGGTGGTTTTTAAAAAAAGGGTAAAATCGTAAAACCCCAAATAACCCAATGTCACCGGTGACACATTTATTAGGACATTTAATGCATGTAGTCAGTAATTAATAGGGGTATTTTTTCAAATTAGGGTTACAACGAACAAAACCCTAATTCCCCTCCGTGCCAATGGCAAATCATGCCAGCCACACCTAGCCCAAGCTAGCTACGCCATGCCAAACGCACTCTGCTTTGGCCCTAGCTATGCAAGTGACACCAAACGCGCCAAAGCATGCCAACCATGCTAGCCGCGACTCCGTGCCAATGGCAAATCATGCCAGCCACATCTAGCCCAAGCTAGCCGCGCCATGCCAAACGCACTCTGCCTTGGCCCTAGCTATGCTAGTCACACCAAACGCGCCAAAGCATGCCAACCATGCTAACTGCACCTCGGTGCCAATGGCAAATCATGCCAGCCACACCTAGCCTAAGCTAGCAGCCGCACCTCTATGCCAATGGCAAATCATGCCAGCCATACCAAACGCGCCAAGCATGCCAACCATGCTAGCCGCACCTCTATGCCAATGGAAAATCATGATGACCATACCAAGCGGCGTAGAAGCATGCCAACCATGCTAGCCGCACCTCTATGCCAATGGCAAATCATGCTGACCACACCAAACGCGCCAAAGCATTCCAACCATGCTAGCCGCACCTCAAATTCTTCAATGGGAAATCATGCCAGCCACACCTTGCCAAGCTAGTCAGCGCTTATGCCAAACACACTCTGCCTTGGCCCCTAGCGCGCTGGTCACGCCATCAAGCCAAACACCCTTACCTTGTCCCTAGCCGCGCCATGCCAAAGTAGCGCATGCACCTAGGCTTGCAAACCATGCAACCTAGGCCAAATTGACCACGCATGCCATTGGCACATGCCAACACGCTCGCTGGTAGCTTTTCCTACCAGGGCGCTACTCAAATTGGCCATGCATGCCACTGTCACATGTCAACACGCTCGCTGGTAGCTTTTCCTACCAGGACGCGACCCAAATTGGCCACGCATGCCATTGGCACATGCCAACAGGCTCGCTGGTAGCTTATCCTACCAGGGGCGCGACCCAAATTGGCAACGCATGCCATTGGCACATGCCAACACGCTCATTGGTAGCTTTCCTACCAGGGCGCGACCCAAATTGGCCACGCATGCCATTGGCACATGCCAACACGCTCTTTGGTAGCTCTTCCTACCAGGGCGCGATCCAAATTGGCCACGCATGCCACGGGCACATGCCAACACGCTCACTGGTAGCTTTTCCTACCAGGACGCGACCCAAATTGGCCACGCATGCCATTGGCACATGCCAACATGCTGTTTGGTAGCTTTCCCTACCGGGCGCGACCCAAATGTACACGCATGCCATTGGCACATGCCAACACGCTCGCTGGTAGCTTTTCCTACCAGGGCGCGACCCAAGTTGGCCACGCATGCCATTGGCACATGCCAACATGCATCGCTGGTAGCTTTTCTTACCAGGACATAGCCCTAATGGCCATGCGTGCCATGACACATGCCAAACACGCACGCTGGTAGCCTAACTTGCAAACCGTGCAACCTACCATCAAGGCATTCCGCACACGCCATTGGCGCTTTCCATACACGCCACTAGCAGCTCTGGCATTGCCACTTACACTCAACGTACAAGCATTTCGTACATGCCAGTGGCATATGCCACACACGCCACTAGCAGCTCTGGCAATGCCACTTGCACTCAAGGTGCAACCCGCAACAAAGGCATTCCGCACATGCCAGTGGCACATGCCACCACGCGCCTAGCGGCGCCACTTGCACTCAAGGTGCAACCAACACTCGAGACATCAACACAAGCGGGGATGCTTTCTAGGGTTTTGGTTTGGCGGTCACAGCATGCAACGTACACTACGCTCACATTAACAAAGCGTGAATAGGAATAAAGCGGTCAAATAAATGAGGAAATAATGGTGAAAACGTTTTCACCCATAAACACCTTGCGGTTACCACCTCCTCCCATTATTTCACCCTTTACTCTCTTCCTTCATGAGGCCGAGTACGTTTCAGCCTCGACTTGTATAAATAGGTCTTACCTATTTCCATAGGACGATAGGTCTCGGTCGGGAGAAAAATACAACACTCTCTCGAAAGGCAACTTTGCAAGCTCTCCAAAAAGCTTTCATCTCTTGCAAGCTTCCGAAGCTTTCACTTTCTGATACAAGTCGAGACACTACTCTCCCTGAATTATTCTGGTCTCAACACCTTTCTTTGGTTCCCTCCCCAAATCAACCCTTCTCCTCCACTTTGTGACCGAAGCAAGTCTGGAACGGCCATTTCTTGGTTTAGGCCGGACTTGTACAGATTGATCTCTCGAATCTATAAAGTGCTCACGTGCAGCACATTTGTTTATGAACCAGTTTCTCACTCACCTACCGAATTTACCGAAATCGGCGGAAACGATTTTTACTCATAAACAATTGGCGACCACAGCGGGAGGATTGATCTATCGGCTACAATGTCGATTGTCGATCTCGTTCTTCGACCCGAGATGTCAAGATGGTAGGGAAGGCGACTCAATCCGAATCAATTTGCCAGACAACCGGTTACCGGTTGTAAAAACTACACCAAAAACAGGGACTACGAAGATGCTACCGGCGATTGGGGACTACGAAGCGGGACTACGAAGAAACGGGCAAGATATACGATCTGTTTTTAGGTTCTTAATAAAACCGACATACTACTGCATCTTGTGCCTATTGCTAGCACACACTTTCATAAAAGTAATATTCCTTTCACAAAACATAATCGAGTTATATTATCAAAACCATTCATCCCGAAAATAATCAATATCTCAAAAGCTACCAGTCAAATTGCTCATCAAAACCGGTCAAACTTTGAACCAGGACATCCAATATGTTTTTCAAAAAAAAAAAAAAAGAACCTAAATGAAAGTTTATGAGAGAAACATTCAAGGAAAATCATCCAATGAGGAGGTCCGCTTTTCTTGGAGAAAAAGTCAACTTTGCGTCTTCAAGAGCCGCTCTCTTCATAGTTAACATCTTGGAAACCGCCAACCAGTACATGACCTGGATAAGGAACCAAGTACGGGGATCAAAAATGGCGCCTGCAACTGGCCTCAAGACTCACAAATGGTCTTCTTCCATGTCTACGGCAGCAACCATCGAGAGAATCATCCACCGTTTGGACCACATTCAGTTGCCGCCTTAATTGGCTAACTCCCATCTCCATGTCACCGGCGGTGGTCACCAAAAGCAAGTTTTCGTGTGGCTCCACCCCGAGAATCGTCCTCCGAACCGGATTCCTCCTACGAACTTGAGTTAGACATTTTTCAAAAGAAGAAACGGAAGAAGAAAGAAAAGAAGCGCGAAACTCACCGAACCACTTCCGAAAAGAGCCCGGTCTTGCGGAGGAATCACTCTCACTTGTCGAACTTTTTCTTTCTCGACTCATCGCCGCTATGAGTAGGCTCGGTGCCGCAGAATTCTTCGAAGAAATTGCCGTCTCTTGGCAACGTGCAAGGGCAGTGGAAGCATTAACACTCACTAGAAGCCCTGGAAGAAACAAGACACATGTTTTCACAGAAATTCACGTGTTTTGAGACAAACCAACAAGGAGGCGACACATACCTGGTTATTGGAAGAACCGAAAGACACGAGAGCTGCGGAAGGATCTTTTGAAACCGCAGGAACCCGCCAAAGACGATTCTTCGTTCTCTCGTTCCTTTGCATGGGGACTTTCAGGAGTTGCCGGGAAACTTTCGCTTGGGATCTCAACATTGGATACTTCTTCAAAACTGGGGGGAAGGTTTACAACGAATATTCTGCACCACGTTATTTACAAAATCTTGGATCATAGTGAACTCATCGTACGTAACTCATTATAGCCAAAAGTCGTGAAGTTACTCTTCCCGTGCGAAAGAAGGGAAGGCGGATACCCGCCTCAAGGGCAACGGCATTAAGGGCGGCATGCAATGAATCCTTAGGAACCACCAGGTTTGGTAAGCAAGAGGCACCCCTTGATCGAAACCCATGTGACGAGCAAGACTTGTCAATATTGTAAGCAGCTATTCTGGAAGACCTTATAAAGAAAGATGGCATATAGTAGGACATGCGACTTTGAATAAACAAGTTTTCACCAACACTCAAGTTGTCGTCGAAGATAAAGACATGATCGGAGCGAAGCAAAGGTGTCAATTTGAGTCACCGACCTATGGACCGGCTCCCATGGGAGAAAAGCGATTTCATGCGACTTATCGAGAAAACTAACCAAGCTCATGCCAACTCTTGGACGCTTGTTCACCCATCGAAGAATTCGGGAGCCGCCCCAACTCGCGGGAATCGAAGGCAACGGTTTGAGCATACTTCTCAAAGTGCTCCCATAGCGGGCTTGCGTAGAAAAGCAACGTGCACATATGAATCCACTTTCATGAAACCATTCGAAAATCGAATGTTCGCAACTAGGTGATCCGAGATGCACATACGGGGAACCAAGGAATAGCTTGCCAATGGGAAGAACTTTACCTTTTGCTAACTTCTGACAATCACTAAAGCAACTCTGGTCTTATTTCCTTCTTGCCGAGAACCGTCATCAAAAATGTCTCTAGACAACCAGAGAGCCAAAAATGCTTTGCAACATGAAGATCACTTTGCTTTTACTGTTTAGGTTCCAGCTCGTCCGGAAACCATTGAGATATCCACCACACCAAAAGCACCTTTCATCCTCTTTCCGGACAGAATCCTTCGACTTCAGTGGAGTCTTTTCGAGCGTAATCTCCCAACTTAGCGGCAAGGTCTTCCCGCATCTTCTCCTCACCTTCAGACAATCGGATATTAAGATTCCCGATTCAGGAAGATTGACAAGAGAGCCACACTCTCCAAGGAGAAAGTTATTTCACCCCATCTACATATGATTGTATGGGTGTCCGAACACCATCCGGAGATGAAAGCAACCAAGCCCGGGATATCCTTCCTAATCGGAGATTTCTTCGAAGCTCGATGCATCAATAATCTGCGCTCGAGTCAAGTTGGTATTTATGTGCTCCCTACTCACCATGAACTCAACCCATCTATCAAAAGAACGCAATGGGCTTTGACATCCCGAAATCAATGTTGGAAGAAGAATATACCCCTTTATGAAGACAGAATCAGTATGGTGTTCTGCAGGCGAACCGAACGTGTCTTATTTTCATCTTCACTCTTGGTTAACAAAATTGGCACGAAACCTCGGGTGATTCTTCCAAGCAGGGGCGAGGGGTCTAGCAAATAATTCGTCATCTGTGTTTGGTTTGGAACTATGAACATCCTTCGATGAGGCGAAATTTTGTTCAGGTAACATCTTGTCGGATTTCTTCATAACAACTTAGTAACGAGATATCTGCACACGGAGAAAGACGAAATTATCTCCCTGACACATAACCGCACCCAACAAAAAAAAAAAAAAAAAAAAAAAAAGAGACGGGTGTATTCTCTACGGGTTCAAAACTGCACACGCGGTATTTTTTCAGGGTTGAAAATTATATACACAAGTATTTTCTACGGGTTCGAATGCGTCTATGGTATCCTTCTTCGGGTTCAAAATTATATATGAAGCATTTTTATACGGGTTCAAAACGCATGTGATATTTTCTTCAAGTCCGAAATTCATATATGCAATATTTCCTATGGGTTCGAAGTCATATGAAGCACATATACAAGTATTCTCTACGGGTTCGAAAATGCACACGCAATATCTTCTTCGGTGGTTCAAAAAATTATATACGAGTATTTTATACGGGCTCAAGTGCGTCTGCGATATCCTTCTTTCGGGTTCAAGACTATGTACGCAGTATTTTCTACGGGCTCGAATGCGTCTATGGTATCCTTCTTCGAGTTCAAAATTATATATGGAGCGTTTTCTACGGGTTCGAATCATATATAAATATTTCCCTTGGGTGCATATATACAATATTTTCTACAAGAAGCACGCCAAGAAATCATATGCGCAATATCATTGCAAGGATTATAAAACGCCTACTTTTAGGGTTTGCACCTACATGAAAAGGGAAACAAGAGAAGTCTTGGAAGACATACTGGAAACCGGTTTTTCTTTATGACTCTGCCGCTAGTATGAAAAGATGGAAGAACAAAGATGAGAGAAAGGGATTTTTTATATATATGGGCGTGGAGATTCTGAAATAGGGAAGGAATTCCCTATACCAAATCGTGCATATAAGGAACGGGCCCACAAGGGAGCCCAACTTCCCAACGTTGCCCAAGTAGCACCGGTCCCACCAATTGCACCCAACTTCCTAACGTCTCCCAAGTTGCACCGGTCCCACCAATTGCGCCCAACTTCCCAACGCCGCCCAAGTCACGCCCCTAGCACGCTCGGCTTCCCCACCTTGCGCCGGTCCCGCCGCCTAGCACGCCGCTTTCCCAACTCAAGTCACGCCAGCTAGCACGATCGCCTTCCCATTTTGCGCTTAGGTCCGCCACTAGCACGCTCGGTTCCCAACTCGCAACAACTTCTCAATGCCGTGACTTCCTGTCTCTCACGACGCTTCTTCCCAATTGTGCCTGACCTCCCGATTTGCGCAAAATCGCGGAGGCAAGGATTCCAAATCCTATTTATAAAAAAGGTCAGACAACCCTCCTCAATTCTCTTTACGGTTTGTTGTTGATAATTTGTCACCATCTTATGCTTACCTCGCAACAAAGCTCCTGTTCCGAGCTAAGCAAGGGACTTAATGTTGATGGTGGTTTTTAAACAAATGGTAAAATCGTAAAACCCCAAATAACCTAATGTCACCGGTGACACATTTATTAGGACATTTAATGCATGTAGTCGGTAATTAATAGGGGGTATTTTTTCAAATTAGGGTTACAACGAACAAAACCCTAATTCCCCTCCGTGCCAATGACAAATCATGCCACCACACCTAGCCCAAGCTAGCCGCGCCATGCCAAACGCACTCGCCTTGGCCCTAGCTATGCTAGTCACACCAAACGCGCCAAAGCATGCCAACCATGCTAGCCGCACCTCCGTGCCAATGGCAAATCATGCCAGCCACACCTAGCCCAAGCTAGCCGCGCCATGCCAAACGCACTCTGCCTTGGCCCTAGCTATGCTAGTCACACCGAGACGCGCCAAAGCATGCCAACCATGCTAACCGCACCTCCGTGCCAATGGCAAATCATGCCACCCACACCTAGCCTAAGCTAGCCGCACCTCTATGCCAATGGCAAATCATGCCACCCATACCAAACGCGCGAAGCATGCCAACCATGCTAGCCGCACCTCTATGCCAATGGCAAATCATGCCGACCATACCAAACGCGCCTCATGAAGCATGCCAACCATCCTAGCCGCACCTCCGTGCCAATGGCAAATCATGCAGGACACACCTTGCCCAAGCTAGCCGCGCCATGCCAAACACACTCTGCCTTGGCCCTAGCTTCTTGGTCACGCCACGCCAAGCCAAACACCCTTACCTTGGCCTAGCCGCGCCATGCCAAAGTAGAGCATGCACCTAGGCTTGCAAACCATGCAACCTAGGCCAAATTGGCCACGCATGCCATTGGCACATGCCAACACGCTCATTTGGTAGCTTTTCCTACCGTGGCGCTACCCAAATTGGCCACGCATGCCACTGTCACATGTCAACACGCTCATTTGGTAGCTTTTCCTACCAAAACGCGACCCAAATTGGCCACGCATGCCATTGGCACATGCCAACACGCTCGTTCGGTAGCTTTTCCTACCAGGGCGCGACCCAAATTGGCCACGCATGCCATTGGCACATGTCAACACGCTCGCTGATAGCTTTTCCTACCAGGGCGCGACCAAAATTGGTCACGCATGGCATTGGCACATGCCAACACGCTCGCTGGTAGATTTTCCTACCAGGGCGCGACCCAAATTGGCTACGCATGGCACTGGCACATGCCAACACGCGCCGGGTAGCTTTTCCTACCAGGACGCGACCCAAATTGGCCATGCATGCCATTGGCACATGCCAACACGCTGTTTGGTAGCTTTTTCCTACCAGGGTAGCTGACCCAAATTGGCCACGCATGCCATTGGCACATGTCAACACGCCACGATAGCTTTTCCTACAAGGGCGCGACCCAAATTGGCCACGCATGGCATTGGCACATGCCAACACGCTCGCTGGTAGCTTTTCATACCATGGCGCGACCTAAATTGGCCACGCATGGCACTGGCACATGCCAACACGCTCTGCTGGTAGCTTTTCCTACCAGGACGCGACCCAAATTGGCCACGCATGCCATTGGCACATGCCAACACGCTCGTGGTAGCTTTTCCTACCAGGGCGCGACCCAAATTGGCCACGCATGCCATTGGCACATGTCAACACGCTCGTCGATAGCTTTTCCTACCAGGGCGCGACAAAATTGGCCACGCATGGCATTTGCACATGCCAACACGCCTCGGGTAGATTTTCCCTACCGGGCGCGACCCAAATTGGCCACGCATGGCACCGGCACATGCCAACACGCCGCCGGTAGCTTTTCCTACCAGGACGCGACCCAAATTGGCCACGCATGCCATTGGCACATGCCAACACGCCGCTGGTAGCTTTTCCTACCAGGGCGCGACCCAAATTGGCCACGCATGCCATTGGCACATGTCAACACGTCGCCGATAGCTTTTTCCTACCAGGTAGCGACCCAAATTGGCCACGCATGGCATTGGCACATGCCAACACGCTCGCCGGGTAGCTTTTCCTACCAGGGCGCGACCTAAATTGGCCACGCATGGCACCGGCACATGCCAACACGCTCGCCGGGTAGCTTTTCCTACCAGGACGCGACCCAAATTGGCCACGCATGCCATTGGCACATGCCAACACGCCGCCGGTAGATTTTCCTACCAGGGCGCGACCCAAATTGGCCACGCATGCCATTGGCACATGCCAACACGCATCCAGTAGCTTTTCCTACCACAGGGCGCGACCCAAGTTGGCCACGCATGCCATTGGCACATGCAAACATGCATCGCCGTAGCTTTTCTTACCAGGACATAGCCCTAATGGCCATGCGTGCCATTGACACATGCCAAACATGCATGCTTTGGTAGCCTAACTTGCAAACCGTGCAACCTACCATCAAGGCATTCCGCACACGCCATTGGCACTTGCCATACACGCCACTAGCAAGCTGGGCATTGCCACTTACACTCAACGCATACATTCCAAGACATGCCATTGGCATATGCCACACACGCCACTAGCAGGCTACCGCATTGCCACTTGCACTCAAGGTGCAACCCGCAACAAAGGCATTCCGCACATGCCACATGCGCCTCTAGCAGCGCCACTTGCACTCAAGGTGCAACCAAAACTCGAGACATTAACACAAACTAGGGGATGCTTTCTAGGGTTTTAGTTTGGCGGTCACAGCATGCAGCGTACACTACGCTGACATTAAGAAAGCGTGAATAGGAATAAAGCGGTCAAATAAATGAGGAAATAATGGTGAAAACGTTTTCACCCATAAACACCTTGCGGTTACCACCTCCTCCCATTATTTCACCCTTTACTCTCTTCCTTCATGAGGCCAGGGTACGTTTCTGCCTCGACTTGTATAAATAGGTCTTACCTATTTCCACCGGACGATAAGTCTCGGCCGGAGAAAAATACAACACTCTCTCGAAAGGGCAACTTTGCAAGCTCTCCAAAAGCTTTCATCTCTTGCAAGCTTCCGAAGCTTTCACTTTCGATACAAGTCGAGACACTACTCTCCCCACTATTATTCCGGTCTCAACACCTTTCTTTGGTTCCTCCCCAAATCAACCCTTCTCCTCCACTTTGTGACCAAGCAAGTCTGGAACGGCCATTTCTTGGTTTAGGCCGGACTTGTACAGATTGATCTCTCGAATCTATAAAGTGCTCACGCAGCACATTTGTTTAGGGTTTGAACCAGGTTTCTCACTCACCTACCGAATTTACCTAAATCTAAAGAAAACAATTTTTGACCATAAACACCAGGCTTCCCATCTGCAATACCAACTTTGATCTTCTATTGCATGTTTCGAATCCATAACCTAACCTTTCAAAACAACCACTCATTCTAAGCTTCTTCGTCTTCTAAAATTCTTCAATGCTCAGCCACAACAACTACATTACCGATCACAACAACAATTATTTTTTTTTCCTAGCAGTACACTACTTTGATACTCTTGTTCAAAATCTTTTCGCACCCATGTCTTAGTCACATCCGTTCTTCCGATAAAAAAAAAATTGTGCGTAACTCATGACCCATTCTCCGTTTTGTTGTCAGCATATGACTCTCCGTGTTTACTCAACAATACCAATACCAAAACTTCTGAAAAAGATCACCTCGTAATCTGCAGATCACTACACCATTTTTAAGGATTAGCAACGGCCCTTGGTTGTTGCTGACTGGGGTCGCAACGACAGATCCCTGTTGCAAAATAACGTGTTTCATTTTTTCGCAACGGCATAAGCTTCGTTGCGACTCTTGGTCAGCAACGGAGATTCTCAACGGCCGATGCCGTTGCGAACATGTTTATTCACAACCAAAGTCTGTCGTTGTTAAGCTGTTGCTAGTTACAGGAATAAACCTACCCGGAACTAAATGTTATTTGTTATGGTTCTAATTTAGCAACAGAATGACGACGTTGTTAATCTTTTGCAACAGAAAAAAAAAAGGTCAAGCCTTCATTGACCTGGTCAAAATCCATTTCCCCCCACATTTACCCCCCTGCAGGTTACCCGGTACCCCATATTCATCATTCCACAGATATACAAACTATGTCATTCATTCAATGGACATAAACAGATATACAAACTATGAAGCATTCATTCAATTTCATTTCCACATTCACCATTATGAAAAAAGGATTCTTCAATTGAAGTTAACAAAAAGTATGAGTATTTGATACAAATGTATACAAGTATCACAATTTACAAATGTCATTCAATTGAGATGATCATTAAGACCCAAATTTTTGTGACTTGACATACATTGCTCTATGTTGTCGTTCATAAATGGATGGGTGACCTAGTTGGTGTCAACTGAAAGAGGCATTGAAAAACAGGGAAAGAAGGACTAATACATGGAAAGAAAGACCTAGTTTGTGTCAACTGAGACTCCACTTGCTTAACCAAATTCCTCTGCAAGTCATAGGTAGATTCAGTTGCAGTTGTACTGCTTTTTTGACTTAAGCCCAAATACCTGCATATGACCATGGACCACTATAAGTGAACCGAGCACAAAAATCCTCATCATATGACCTCAGGGCCCTACTGGGAGCTAAAAAGAAAAAGGTATTCAACATCTCATAGACCACTATTAACTTCCATTCTAGGCAGATATGTAACTAAACCAGATTAATTATGTTATTTAAGAACGCGACGGTAGCTTCAAAATTGATATTCATCTAAAGTTTGCAGGTCAAACCAGAAGTTATTTGCTATAGAAAAGACCCAAATCCTAAACCCAACAACTATTCAGCTACGATCAAATGTGAGAGAAACTCAAGTCAAGCTGCTATTTTACCTTCATGTTAACAGCAAGATGGAACCGCTGCGTGTTCAATTTGTCAGTTTTATCAACAAGCTTTTTCAGTTTAGACTCCAAGTCATCCTCCCTAGAAATAGAGTCTAATTTCGATCTTTTTTTATCCATATAGTCCAAGAAAACACATAATAGAGTAAATGAACTTATGATCGAAATAACAAAAATTATAAGACTAGTCATAGCTTTCGGTTAAGGTATCAGCATCGATATGGTTCTCTAATTCACGAGCGTTTTCTTTTTCTTGCTGAATCGTGTTGTGAATACCTTCCTACGGAATAAAAGGACAAAATGTTTCAGAAGAGAAGACACAGTCACACGTAGGTTTAATTACTTCTATAGATTCATCGTAACATACACGCTGCCTTCGAAATTTAGCTGTTTTTTTTCTGTAATTGGTTTTGCTCACTCTGAAGTTTTCTACAGAGTGCTTCCAGACCAGTAATAGTGTCTTACGGCTCTTTTTTACTTTACCTAAGTTTTTGAATTTCACCAGCATCTACACCTAAGAGAAAAAAATGAAGTACATAGGAGGTCTCAAACAACTCTTGGACAGGACTATTGCGCACAAAAAGCTTTCAAATACATACTAGATAAAAAAAAAAAGGCGCGAAGGAGAGATTGAATCAACACCTGCGGATACATGTCCACCGTATCGAGATTTGGTCCATTTGTAGTGGTTTTCTGGAGTCCAAAGATCATGAATACCAAGTTGGTTGAAACCAGTAATGTATCGGAACAAAATGACCTTGGACATGCTTGTGGTAATGGAAATTATATAACTGCAGGGACTATTGTTTGCTTCTAGAAAATTGAATAACCACAAATTTTACTCCAAATGAAAATAAATAACTTTTTGTTTAAGAGGCATCAAGATAAGACATGCTCAAAAATTGTATATACGCGTTTGAAATTCTCAACAGCTAAGCATTCAGATAAGAGTTAAAATAAAAATGCAATGCGGTATCGTATGAAAATTAGAGACCAATAAAATTTTGAGATGTTGATTTAGACGTGTGAACTTCTCAAGAAGTCACTGAAGATTACTTACATTGAGCAAGTATTTTTGCTTCTCCACCTAAAGGATAGACTCCAATCTAGCAGTCAAGACAAACTCATTGAAGTTCCCATGGGTTGCTAGTCTAACACAATGACCATAATCATGTACGAGAAAGGAATATCAACACCAATAAATTAGTGAAATGTACATTGATGTGCTTCTATTTCTTGATGTAGGTGTTGCTCCCATAGTGACAAATAAAAATCTAAGAAAAGGAAATTTCAAGATGTCAAAAATGTCAATACACGGAAAGGGTATAAGCTTATAACCTGCAAAAGTTTACCAAATGCAATAAATGGATGTATATCTCCTCGGGTACCGGCAATAAGCATTAATATATGTAACTGTTATATATACCGAAGGTCCATTGAGTCAAGAGGTTCCTTGTCAACTGCCTCACTGCCAGCATCTGCGGTTTCAAAATCAAAACCTCCATGTGTAACATCCATTGGAACTTCAAACTCAACAGTACCATCACATTTCACAGTACCCATCCGCTCCAGCATTTCAAGTTGTATAATCGAAAAATAACTTCTCAAATCAGTAAGATATACAAACTTTGATAGATGTACCTAGAGGAGGACAGGACCATACACTTCCTTTTTAAACTCGCTGATGTTCTTGTAAGTTGTAACCAGCGATAAGCCTAAATATATTTTTTTCGACTCTTAATTTTTCAAAATGAACTAATAGATAAAACAACTAGCAATGCCATCAATAGCTACAACAGAGCATGCAATGAAGGATGCTCGGTGCATTTATCTATTATGATAATTTTTTCCTTAAATAGTTGCACATCAATGAAAGCATACTAACTTTTCCATGGACAACCTTGTGGTTGGTGCAGGAAAAGTAACTATAGAACCATCTTGATCTTCTCTTTTAGGTATACAAAAAAACAGGCAATTGCTTGAACTAGCTCAGTCCCCCTTTGCAAGCATTCATTCGCTAATATATCTCTGGCTAAATAAACAAATAGGGTTTCTTTAGCTTTCACTCCCACAGGCAATTCAAGTTTTTGGAAAACCTTATTTGACAAACAAATAAAAAACGAAACTCCCAAACCAGCAGAAAAAATCCAAGACTGGTGTATTGAATAGCCCCTGTAACCTGAAGAACTCAAGGTGAAAGAACAAAGATTTACTTAAAAAACTCATGCAAGAGTTGACTTCTATTATTCACATCCCTCATATATAGTTATCTTGCAGATGAGTGGAGATGAAAATCCAGACAAAACTAGAATCGATTTTTTTTAGAAATTTGAGATGGGTATGAAGATTAGGATCCTTTATTCACAGATATAAAACCAAATTAAACATCGGACGAAAAATTAAACAGGTACAAGCAAGGTTAAGAACGAACCCTATTCTTCTTTATAAAGTTTTTAAACATGAAATCTTTGAAAATGATCCTGATGATGAATTAAAACCCTTAATTTGAAAAAAAAAATCGAAGGAAAACATAGATTTTAGGTTTTTGAAACCTAAAATTATCTTTTTTAAAACTGTTCAAAACATCAAATATAGATGATTAATAGAAAAATCAGGGTAAACTTAAACTAAAAATTAAACGAAACCCTAGAAATCGATATACTTAAACTTAAATCTATAAATTGAAAAAAATATATTCACATCGAAACCCTAGAAATCATAAACTCTAAGCCCTATGAACTGAAACGAAAGGATGACGAGAACGATTATACCTGGCTGTTGATTTCAGTGGTTTTAGAGATGAAGTTCTTCATGCAGAGTTGGAGAGGAGATGAATGTTCAGAGATGGAGAAGAGATGGAGAGGATATGAAAGAGTCTGGCCGAGAAAAATGAGATAGATTTCTTCGATAAGGGATATAAGTTAACTTAGGATGAAGGGTTGGGAAAAAAAAGAGAGGAAAGCTTGACCGAAGTTTGACAGGGGTGTATTTACTAGTGCTAGTGTTCCCGATCACACACGCGCTTCACACGCTTAAACCTAGCGCAGTTGCAATTCGCAACCTTACGTGTGCGGTTGCAAAATTCGCAAAGATACTAGACGTTGCGAAAAATTAGCAACGGGGATTAGCAACAAATTTGCAACGGCACTAATGCCGTTGCAAATCCCTTAAAATGGTGTAGTGCGATGAGCATCAACCATGTCAATTATCAGCAACAATCGGAATACTCTTCTCTTTATCAGTTCATGTCTTCTTGGCTCTAACTCCACCATTCTTTCCCCAACTCAACAACAGCTATAAACTTCAATTCCCGCTGCTATTTTCTTATGAACAACCATCGATTATCGTCTTAGCTGATAACAACCACTGTCTTCCATCTTCTTTTAGCTTCCTAGCGACCACCATTCCCTGTCCTGTAAGTTTTAATTATCGTATTAACAACAGCAGTTCATCTCTTTTTTAAACACTAATCAAACTTGAACTTATTCCTAAGCTTCATCAATCAATCACCGATAGTTCGGCAAATCAGCAGCAGCGGACTCTAATTACTGGAAGTAATCCCTTCCTTCTAGACTGTTTTCTCGGTGAAAATAATATCTCAAACTCATGACTCGGACAATGAACCACTCAGATCGTTTCTCCCGTTTAATGCCCAATTTTTCACATCTCTGTTGGCTTCCAAATCTCAATTCGAGTTTCTGAGAACACAAATTCCATCCACATACCCATCTCCTGCTTCACATGATAATGGCAGCAACAATCTCCATTCTTCTTATCTTGTTTCACAATCAAACCATGTGATTGTTAAAAATTTCAAATACCTAGTCTCGTAGCTTAACCTTGTTAGGGTATCGTCACCAACTAGTTTCAACTAAAATAAAATTTCCAGGATTCTTCATGTACATGACGTACACGAGAATAACTTTCAGCTTCTTCTTCTCGGAACTCTTCAAAATTTCTGAGAAACACCAATGTAATATAGCAGCCTCAACAATCAACCTTGCTTATCACAACTTCCAAATCATGGACGACAACCCAGCTTTGACCTAGTTTCCTTCTTGGAACCAAAAAACTTCACGAACAACGTCGAACCTGATGGCTTCAAACTCTGCTTACAAAACGTTAGGAGAATACACCTTCTTCCCGAATAATTCTCCACCAAAGACCAATTTTGTTTTACGACTTCTTTTGTTTGAACACAAAACTATAATCTACCACCGAAAAAGCAAAAGACTTTTTCAACTTTCTCTCCTTCTCCTTTCTCTTCCTCTCACCTTGCTCTAATACCAAATGTAGGATCGAGCAAGAGAGAGGAGAGCACAAACGCGGAAGCATAAACAACTACATTGATAATCAAATTCTGTGTACAATTGTCATGGCTCAACAACCTACTTATTGTCTCACAAACTTGACGATCACTCAAACGACTTTTCTAACAAATATCAAACTCTAAACAAAGACACTTTCCTAACATAAACCAAACTCTAAATAGAACTCTTCTAGAACTCTCTAGAACATCTTGTTTCATAAGTTAACTCCAACTTCCAAATATCGCACGTGTGTCAACAAAGATATGTTGATCCACCCTAACTGTGTCAACTATACTTGTTGATCCAAAACTCAAATCACCATATCTTGGTTTAACTTCCAAAAGTGAAGGGTAACATAAACCTATGTTATTAAAGGCGAGCTATAGCGGCATGAGGGCGTTCAGGGGTGCCCCGCCAATAACGCGCCCAAGGCGCAAAAAATGTGAGCCACTATTTTTTTGTAGTTTATTTCTCTGGTCGCCTTGGACATGCTTAGATGCTAGGCGAGGGGCCTGGTACCTCTCCTCGCCTAGCTCTTCACACAATGTAGGACATTTGCTAATCTCTAGGAAACCCATTATCCCACTACACAATACGGCCAAATTCATAGCAGTTGCAAAAAGAAAAAAATTTCCTAAAGAATCTTATGTTAGAGCATAGCTCGGTTGAACCCACCAAGCGTTGGTATGTCAAGATTGGTTGTCATATTTTATTGAGACAAAACTCATTTTATGAGTCGCTTGATTATGTACTAGAGTCAACTTCGTATAGGTTAGCTTGAAAGTATTAGGATATGAGACATTACAAGTATTGCGAAGACTTGAATAAGTGAAGAAGTAAGGAGCTACAACGACAACATCATCCTTCCACTTGAGGTTAGTGATATTTTACTTGAACTGTTTCATTCCCTAACATATCTTTCAAGTCGTGCATATTGAAAACAAAACTGCGAAGCATGAATGATTATACTCTAGTTAGACATAGTATTATGGAATACAATACGAGGTTTATTGCTTAACCATTAAACTTTGTAGATAAGACATCGACATAATCGTTTGAATGCTATTGTGATTATGTATGGGTATAAGGTGAAGATTTCATCCTACGAAACAATTTTTATATTTTTTTTTAAGGAAGTAAATTCATGAACTTGTTTTGTGAATCGAAAGAGAAATCGCCAGGCATTATTGGTATTGTTATTCATTGCATATCTTATTAACTACCAATATGTGTGGTTAGTATAACCACTCATGACTTGTTTATGTTCTTGGTAAAACTATTCACAAAGGCCTGACTTTTGTATTGGTATGACTTTTATTAGTGAAACCGATCTTAAGTAATCACCTGAGATGGTATGATCGATTTTATGTTATTGGTATGACCGACTTTGGGTAAAGGGGAACCGATCCTAGTAAGAGGTGCAACCTATCACAAAGGGGAATTGATCCTTGTATGAGGTGCAGCAAGTTTGTAGAAGAAAGGAGAACCGATCCTACGGACATGTGCAGCAAGTACAAGTTAGATACCATATATATGTGGGGAACCGATCCTAGTACCTAGTTAACCGAATTTTGGTAACTAGCGTGACTATGCAAAGTACTCAAATGGAGGGAGAATCGAAACTTGTTTTGGTAGAACCGCGAAACCCATGTTTGGTGATTAAGGGTTCTTGATCAATCACGTAGTTCTTGAAAGTCGGATGAACCAATTCTAAACTTGTTTGGAAGTGGGGAAAATCCATTTCAAGATTGTAAGTATGAAAGAGGACTTACAATACAAGGATGTCGACATACTTTGAACATGTGCAATAACGATTATCTTTAATTGTTCAAAGTTATTCCTTAATAGCTAAAAGAAGAAAATCCCGGATCGAATAAAATAAATTGAGAATCTTTTATTTAAGGTTTTTAATTTTATTTTTGGAAAATGAAAATTAGTAATGTGCATTTGATAGTTGGAGATTTTCTAAGAGATTTTGGTCATTATTTGGACAAAGCATTTCGAGAATTATGGAAACCGAATGGAATATATTGCATATCTTGAGAATATTTTCGGTTTTGGAAATTCCTTGGTGTCCAAACTTCCTTGGTCTATAAATATGAAAATTTGCATTTCGAGCAAATTAATCCTCGTACAGCAAAAACTATCTTAGTTTTGCTGCTACTGGTGAAGCCGCCTATTCGGAGAGGAGAGTAACCTAATTAGGCGAAATCTCTTACGGACGCTCAATTAAAAGACTTCTTTGGGATTGAGAAGCTCTATTAGTACCTTTGGTGTGAAACTAGATAATTCTTGTTTCTCTTTTGTTTTCGATTGATTTGATTGGCGAATGGTGGTTGAACTTTGATTGCACCTAGTTTGTTTATGCTTGAGAATCTTCTCTTCTGATATAAGATTCACTCAAACTAGATCGAAGTTTCGACTGGGATCTTTAGACTTTTGTAGATCTAAAGACGTCTTGTGATAATCCATTTTTAGGGCCTCAGTGCTCGTGCGTGATTGATCACAAGAGATTCAAGTTGATCGTGTGCAGGTGTTTATTGAAGATCTAAGCAGATTTGAAGACAAAGAATACTTTGAAGATTTCTGATTTGGGTTCATAATCTTTGGTGTGCACAATACTTGTTTCGGTAAAAGAGGATCCAACTATAATCGGTTTATCCTTGTGGTATATTAGATTGATTAGTTGTGTAGATTGGCATCAATACAATTCTTTGTGATTAAAAGTATTTATTTCAAAATCTTAGCAATTACTTTGGTAGTTAATAATAAGATAAATATAACAAACTGACAAAGGAGTTTATTGAGATAAACAGAAGAGCCTTTTGTCGAACTCACATCACTTGGTTGAAGAGAGTTGATACCAAATAGATTTGTTGTTCCTTTATTGTTTGGAATACGAACCAAATGAATTGTTCCAAGTACGTGACTTATTCATAAGTTGAAGGCGTGGGAATACAGACGGAACTAGGTGAACTATAGGTTTAGTTGCTTGGTCTCAACTATACGAAGTTGGTTTGATTTTGTATAGCGGCTTAATCGAGAGTATTCAATTGGACAAGGTCCCCTCGGGTTTTTTTCGCATTTGCGGTTTCCTCGTTAACAAAATCTTGTTGTGTCATTTACTTTTATTTTACGCAATTATAATTGTTGTTATTATAATTTAAAGTAAATTACACAAACGTTAATTCCTATTTACTTGATAAGTAATCCTATTGTGTTTGGTTAAGTCCGGACCTTTTATCAAGTAAACATACTTTGTTGTTGTATTGTCTCGATCTCGTATCCATAGACGATCACACAAAGCGTGAAATGATTTGTTGTATTATCTCGACTCATTCCGTAGACAATCACTTTCGGAGAAAGGACTTATAGGTGGAAAAGTTTTAGATTTACGTATATTTGGGTACCCTTGTCTTTTTAATTGGTATCAGAGCATGCAAACACAAAAAGATCTAACAATTTGTATTTGGTGCGATCCAACCTATAAGAATGAACTCGAGTTCTCATGAATCGACTTCAATTAACGTACCGCCAAGATTTGACGGAACAAACTATCTATGGTGGAATCTGCAATGAGATCTTTTCTTCAATCACGAGACTTTAATACATGTCTATTAGTCGTCGATGGTTATATTCTTCCAAAGACAGAAAATTCAGAAACTGAGTTTAAACGCTTAGTAGATTTTTCAAATGAAGAAAAGGCTATTGCAGAGCAGAATTCAGATGGTTTGAATGCTATATTACATGCTGTAAGTCGTGATCTACAACATCATGTATCAACATGTCAAACTTCGAAAAAAGCTTGGGATAATATTCAGATCGTATTCGATGGAAACACTTGGAGAAAGAATCTAGACTTCTAACTCTTACGTCCGATTGGGAAAACCTTGAATTGATGACAACGACACTTTTGAAGAGTTTCATCTTAAACTCTCGAGATAATTGATGCCTCTTTCTCTCTTGGAAAGACTATCTATGAAAAAGATATAGTGTGCAAAATTCTCAGATCGTTGCCACCAAGATACGATTCTAAGGAGCATGCAATTATAGAAGCAAATGATCTCTCAACTCTCTCACGAAGCACACTCGTTGGAAAGTTAAAGATCTTTGATCATCACAGTCTATTCAACGTAAAGGAATCGCTTTTAAAGCTGCGAAAATTCCGAAAGCTCCAATGGATAGGAATAGACAGATGGATGATTCAGATGAATAGATTGCAGAATATTCGATGATAAAATTGAACAATCATTGTCATTGATTACTAGAGAATTTCGAGATCTCTTAAAGAAGCGAAATAAGAGATTCATTAAGGATACTCATCGATCTTCTCGCCCACATAATCGAGTTCCTGTCAAAAAGGATCATGAAGAAGATGATGAATATCAGCCGCAGTGCTTTAAGTGTAAAGGGTTTGGTCATATTGCTAAAGACTGTCCCAATATTAAGAAATACACTGGAAGCAAGGCTGGTCAGTAACTCTAGATAAGAACTCTGATTCATATGATTCTGAAAAAGAGGAAACAACTAATGTTGCATTAGTTGTCACTCTTATTTCTTCCTCCTCCATTATAGTGATTTACCCATTTTAAAAATGGACATGTCTTCTGATGTTATTAAATCATCTAATGGAAAAGGGAAAAATAAGATAAGATGCAAAAACTGTCTCAAAAACAGAATTTCTAAAAGTTGCATAGGCAACCCAAGTCTATCTCAAGATACTTTGCTAGTTCGAGGTAACAAGAGGAGAATTTATCATACGATGCTAGATCAAGGACACTCTGTTTGTTCAAATTTCCATAATGAGAGAAAATCTAATACTAATGCCACCTGATCGGTATTAGAATTCTTTTGTCACCATGTGTGCCAAATTTTGAATGAGGAAGAAGAAAAATCAAGGAACTTATGTGTAGATTATGGGAATAAAATCTAGTATTTGAAAATATTTAATATATTCGTATTTTTAGGAATATAATATTTTCGGAAGTATGAAAATTATAAAAAGATCCTTCTCCTTCTTTGGTCATTCCTTGTCCGAACCATGAGTCTTGGATCCAACATCTTCTCTTGGCAAGATGCTAGATCGTAAAGATCAACTTAAGATTAAGTGTGGATATTCTCTTGATATTAAGAGTAAAATCAAAAAGGGATATTGCCTTAGCAAGAAGGAAAGAGAGAATACGCTGAGGAAAGATCAGTGTATTGAAGCATTGACACACTTTTGTGTTCAATCAAAAACAGAATTACATGCTCTTGCAGAATCCTTCACGAAAATTTCTCACCTGCAAGAAATTTGTTCAAGCAACAAGGTTTTCTACTTGAAGAAATTCACAAGATGAAGACTGAAAGTAATAATCCGCCTTCATTTAGTACTGATATGAAGGACTGAGTTGCAAAAGATAATAGACATCAATTTTTGATGATTGTATTAGGTCTATTATGAATAAATCTATTATTATGAATAAAATTATTTATAATTTTTCTTGTGATAGTTTTTTGATTTACATAACGTGTGCTTGAATGTTTTATCTTATTGCTATGTATGTTTATGGGATGTTTGATTTAGGTTTTACTACCTTGATATTCGATCTCATAATGTTGTGAACCCTTATGGTTTGGGTGACTTTTTGATTTAGAAGGATTAAGTTCTATCCCATGTTGGTAGGCTTTATCAAAGGATCATGAGGGGTTCGATAGAATGCCTTAACAAGAAATGCTAGTTAACTAACCTAGTACTTGTCTTGTTTAAAAGTTAAAGGTCTAAGTTATATGGATAATTAGAACCTGATGAGAAAAATAGAGTTATCTTTATTTTAGTCTTATCGAACAAGCAATTGTATTTGTACAATCGGTTTAGCAAAGGAACTAAGGTGCTTAGTTGATTTTTGGTTTGCTAAACTATTAGGGAAAATTTCTTCGGGCAATTATTTCCTTGGTAACATATCAAAACAAAATTACTTTGTAGTTTCGGTTTTGATATTGGTTATTAAGAATGGTGTGTGGAACCCTCGTGCTTAACTCTATAGGTTGCAAGTCTATTTTGAGATTTGTAAGATCCTTTCGGTCTGTCCTTTATTTTTTCGTTTCTTTGTCATTTTGTGACAAAAAGGGGGAGAAATATATGGAGTAAACAAGTGATACTGGTATTGATTTATATTGATTGTTATCACTAAGGGAAAGGACATTGGTGCTTAAACGTTTATCTAACGAAAGAGTAAAAGCATAGACTAAGGGGGAGTAACATATCATTGATACTTGTAGTTATATGGACTACAAAGGAAATAACAAAGATGTGCGGATTGAAAATATACCTATCTTACCTTTAGGGGGAGTATTAGCTTTGTTATTATAATGTCAACAATGGCATTTATGGATTGAATGTATACAGGTTATTGTGATGTTGAATTCGGGAATCAAGCGTATGTGTAATGAATTCTTGTAATTTGTGTATCCATATGATGTAAGAGTTTTGTCACTAAAATAGACAAAGGGGGAGATTGTTAGAGCATAGCTCGGTTGAACCCACCAAGCATTGGTATGTCAAGTTTGGTTGTCATATTTTAGTGAGCCAAAACTCATTTTAAGAGTCGCTTGATTATGTACTAGAGTCAACTTCGTATAGGTTAGCTTGAAAGTATTAGGATATGAGACATTACAAGTATTGCGAATACTTGAAGAAGTGAAGAAGTAAGGAGCTACAACGACAACATCATCCTTCCACTTGAGGTTAGTGATATTTGACTTGAACTGTTTCATTCTCTAACATATCTTTCAAGTCGTGCATATTGAAAACAAAACTGCGAAGCATGAAGGATTATACTCTAGTTAGACATAGTATCAAGGAATACAATACAAGGTTTATTGCTTAACCATTAAACTTTGTAGATAAGACATCGACATAATCGTTTGAATTTTATTGTGATTATGTATGGGTATAAGGTGGAGATTTCATCCTAGGAAACAATGTTTTACATTTGTTTTAAGGAAGTAAATTCATGAATTTATTTTGTGAATCGAAATAGAAATCGCCAGGCATTATCGGTATTGTTATTCATTGCATATCTTTTGAACTACCAATATGTGAGATTAGTATAACCGCTTATGACTTGTTTATGTTCTTGGTAAAACTATTCACAAAGGCATGACTTTTGTATTGGTATGACTTTTATTAGTGAAACCGATCTTAAGTAATTACCTGAGATGGTATAATCGATTTTGTGTTATTGGTATGACCGACTCTGGGTAAAGGGGAACCGATCCTAGTAAGAGGTGCAACCTATCACAAAGGGGAATCGATCCTTGTATGAGGTGCAGAAAGTTTGTAGAAGAAAGGGTAACCGATCCTATGGTCATATGCAACACGTTTTTAGGCAAAGGGGAACCGATCCTACGGACATGTGCAGCAAGTACAAGTTAGATACCATATATATGTGGGGAACCGATCCTAGTACCTAGTCAACCGAATTTTGGTAACTAGCGTGACTATGCAAAGCACTCACATGGAGGTTGAACCGAAACTTGTTTTGGTAGAACCGTGAAACCCATGTTTGGTGATTGAGTGTTCTTGATCAATCATGTAGTTCTTGAAAGTCAGATGAACCAATTCTAAACTTATTTGGAAGTGTGGCAAATCAGTTTCAACATTGTAAGTAAGAAAGTGGACTTACAAAGTAAGGATGTCGACATACTTTGAACATGTGCAATAACGCTTATCTTTAATTGTTCAAAGTTATTCCTTAATAGCTAAAGGAAGAAAATCCCGGATCGAATAAAATAAATTGAAAATCTTTTATTTAAGGTTTTTAATTTTATTTTTGGAAAATGAAAATTAGTAATGTGCATTTGATAGTTGGAGATTTTCTAAGAGATTTTCGGTCATTATTTGGACAAAGCATTTCCAGGAATTATGAAAACCGAATCTGGAATATATTGCATATCTTGAGAATATTTTCGGTTTTGGTAATTCCTTGGTGTCCAAACTTCCTTGGTCTATAAATATGAAAATTTGCATTTCGAGCAAATTAATCCTAAATGCAACCAAAACTATCTTAGTTTTGTCACTCGGTGAAGCCGCCTATTCGGAGAGGAGAGTAACCTAATTAGCGAAATCTCTTACTGACGCTCAATTAAAAGACTTCTTTGGGATTGAGAAGCTCTATTAGTACCGTTGGTGTGAAACTAGATAATTCTTGTTTCTCTTTTGTTTTCGATTGATTTGATTGGCTAACGGTGGTTGAACTTTGATTGCACCTAGTTTGTTTATGCTTGAGAATCTTCTCTTCTGATATAAGATTCACTCAAATTAGATCGAAGTTTCGACGGGGATATTTAGACTGTTTGTAGATCTAAATACGACTTTTGATAATCCATTGTTAACATACTACGTTCTGTGCATGATTGATCACAAGAGATTCAAGTTGATTGTGTGCAGGTGTTTATTGAAGATCTAAGAAGATTTGAAGACAAAGAAGACTTTGAAGATTTCTAATTTGGGTTCATAATCTTTGGTGTGCACAATACTTGTTTCAGTAAAAGAGGATCAAACTATAATCGGTTTATCCTTGTGGTAGATTAGATTGATTAGTTGTGTAGATTGGCATCAATACAATTCTTTGTGATTAAAAGTATTGATTGCAAAATCTTAACAATTACTTTGGTAGTTGATAATACTATAAATCTAAGAAACTGACAAAGAAGTTTATTGAGATAAACATAAGAGCCTTTTGTCGAACTCACATCACTTGGTTGAAGAGAGTTGCTACCAAGCACATTTGTTGTTCCTTTCATTGTTTGGAATACGAACCAAAGGAATTGTTCCAAGTACGTGACTTGTTCATAAGTTGAAGGCGTGGGAACACGAGACGGAACTAGGTGAACTATAGGTTTAGTTGCTTGGTCTCAACTATACGAAGTTGGTTTGATTTTGTATAGCGGCTTAATCCTAAGAGAATTTAATTATGGACAAGGTCCCGGGGTTTTTCTGCATTTTCGGTTTCCTCGTTAACATTTACTTTTATTTTCCGCAATTATAATTGTTGTTATTATAATTTAAAGTAAATTACACCAACGTTAATTCCTATTTACTTGATAAGTAATCCTATTGTGTTTGGTTAAGTCCGGACCTTTTATCAAGTAAACATACTTCGTTGTTGTATTGTCTCGATCTCGTATCCATAGACGATCACACGCAGTGTGAACCGATTTGTTGTATTGTCTCGACTCACTCCATAGACAATGACTTTCAGAGAAAGGACTTACCGGTGGAAAAGTTTTAGATTGAGGTATATTTGGGTACCCTCGTCTTTTCATCTTGCGAGAGCAGTCTAATAGGAACAAGAAACGAACTCAAAGAAAAAGAACGATAGAAAGCACGATGTGACATAGAGCATATTACAACATGCATAAAACACTACACAATATTTATTTATTTATTTTTGAGTAGAAAGGTTAAAACTTTATTAAGAAACACGTTTATTTTTCCCATGACAAAAGTGGTCTAGAACCACGCCTAGTCAGGAAGGCATGATGCTTGATTTGGAAATACTGGAAGGGCAATGATTTTAGTTTCATCATCACCGTGGAATTGCTTCTCCAATTGAAGTTTTGTTGCAGAGTTTGTGCTAACATGGATTTCCTTCAGGGTCAGCATCAACCTCTCATAAAGCCTCTACACCCGGCTGGAAGATTTACAGGTGAAAGCTATGAATCGAAAATCAGTGAGAGGACAAAAACACCTTCATTATCCTATTTGTTTCAAAAATGGATATTTTTTAAAAATCAACAATCAAATCCCCCATCAGATACCAAACTGATCAAACCTAACGAAAATCAAGTACCCAGATGGAGTTGCACAAAGCGAGATCCTGATGAATCCACAATCGAAGGTTCGGTGAATAAGATGAAATCAGTTAGTTATTGTTACGCTGCAACGATCGACTGGAATACAGCCGTATTTACACCGAACTACAGCTTCGCACCATCCGACTTCACCGACAAGTCCCTTAACGGCAGAATCCCCCAAACAAACAGTTGTCTGAGTCTCTCTACAACAACTCGGTTTCATATCGGGTCGAGTCAGGGATCCAGACAAATTAAATTCAGGGGCCTAATGGTAATTATGTCGTTAGAGTCCAAGGACAAAAAGGTAAAAATAAGTTGTGTCATAATGGGTGCGACAAAAGCTGTACATTGTCAGTACTTTAAAGCGGAAAGGGGGAATGATGAGACTCTGATCAAATGGTATCCAGAAACAGGGGAACCTTATCTCTTATCTTGATTTTTATGTGTAATAAATAAATGTTTTACTATTTTTAGTGTAGTTTTATGGAAGTTAAAATTCTTTAGTTGCTTTATGTTTGTCTTAGGAAAGTTTAATTACTTTTGCTGTTTTGTGTCTGTTTTAGTTATCATGTCTAGAAGCATGTGTACTACGTACTATGGAAATCTAGTTTTAGGTGATAATGTTAAACATGGTCAGCCAGTGAGCCACTCTGTAGATTTAAGACTCATTCGACTACGACAACTGTACATCAGCTTGCTACCACCGAAGTATCAACATCATGTATATATTCCATCCTCAGCTTCAGTCTCATGCGAACCTGTTCTTCTCGTCGATTTTTTCCGACGGGTACTTTGTTTACCAACTAGGGATAATGACCGTGGAGCAATAGGCGTTGGTTATCTACTGGTTGTTTACCAACTAGGGATGACAAACCAGCGTAACCGTTGCGCCAGAAAAATTTGGGCTTCTCTTATGGGAAGTCACTAAAGAAGAGATAAAGTTCTTATCCATCGCCTTCTACCACGTACTCTCGAAGTAGAGTGTTCCATCGCATCACCAACAAGTTTGACCAATCAATAAGCAATCGGATGTGTCGCATAACCGGGCGGTATTATATCACCAACAAGCTAGGAAAGCACCTAATCGTGTTGCGCAACATGTTCTTATCTAAGTTATGTAAGCTAATTATGGAAGAACCGACAATGGCTCCTAATCACATAGCGGATATCCTCCTTTTACAATCTTCAACTCTTAGGTTCCTAGGAGATAAGATTTCCTTGGTATCCCAAATATGTAAGTTCGGTTTAATATGAATAAATTCCAACATTCAAATCAAAAAAAAAAAAAACCACGCCTTAATCTCCAACACCCTAAGCACATGACTTAATGGGATAGGCCAGCACCTTTTAAGCACGCATATTGCTTTTTCGACAAGTAAATATTCGCTTTGAAAATTTCTTGGAAAGGCCATATACATAAAGCTTGAAAATTTTGGATGTCAGTTTTTTTCTTTTTTTAAGAAAGGTTAAAATTGATAAAATCTTTAGGCCAAGCAATATGGTTGATGATTTCGCTACGCTATAGCTCAATTGTAGCGAAATGCAACTACTATGGTCTTCCATATCGCTTTAGAGTAGAGATATCTTTTAGCTACTCCACAAAGTTGATCAGATTTGATACACGTTGTAGCTAAGGGAAATCACACGGAAATTCAGTTTTCGTTTGCTTTTTCACTTTAAGGAAACTCAGTTTCCATTTTTTTGAGTTGAAACAGATATTGAGTACCCGTTGCATTTTACACGAAAACTCAGTTTCCGTTTTCCCAATTTTAGACTAAAACTTCTCTTTTTCACCCTACTAAAACTCTTTTTTTTTTACCTATTATATCTCGTTTTTTTTTTTTCCTCAATAATAATCTTTTAACCTACACAACTACTCCTACCAGAAAAAAATTTGGGATTTTTTTTCCTACTATTTACACGTACCATATAGCTAAGGGATAACACCGCACCATAGTGAGGTTGCCCTGAGACCAATTTTCCTTAATTTCAAGTAAGCTATAGCTAAGGGAAATGGCACACCATAGTGCTTGGCCTAAAAGCCTTAAAATCAAACTTCTAGAACATTCTTTCTGATAACAGCTCGTATTGTTTTGGACCAAAACTTTTGGTTGTTACGTACAGCTAGTGCAACAGGAAATTTTAAAAGCGTTGATAAAATCAAACTTCTAGGACATCCTTTCTGATAACAGCCGTATTTTTTTTCTGGGAAAATTGGGAACATGTCCCATTTTCACTAATTCGTTTGGGATCTATCCCATAACGAAAAAAATTAAGAAATCTATTATAGTGAGAGAAAAAAAACTATTAAGTGCTTAATATGTCACATGTGTGGGCTTGCACATGCGATGGATTGACATTTTTGTCCTCAACCATTAGATTAGTGACACGTCACCTGGCATATCATGTGTTTGGGATCTGACGGGCGATTGAAAGTTTTTTTTTTTTTTTTTTTTTTGCTCGGTAAATAAATTTATATATAGAATGTTGCATACATAAATTTGATGTACGAAACCCACATACAAGTTATAGAAAACCCACATTGATGTACCCACATACAAGTTATAGAAAACCCACATAGATGTAAACCCAAACAGATATACCCATAAAAAAACCCAAAATGGAGATCCCAATATAGATGGACGGAGGCCCACTCAAATCCTGACTCGAATCCTACCCGAGCCCAAGGCCCAAAGAAAGAATCCCTACGTTTTTAACCTAACCTAAAACCAAAGTGATATCACTGAAATGTCGCCGCCGTACCCAAGAACTGAAATGGACGCCGGGAAGGACTGAAATTTCTGCCGCCACTGCGACCCAAGATCGATTGAAACGACACCATAATTCAAGAAGGTGAAACCAATCACCACCCAAATAAGGAAAACCCATCAACGAGAAAGTTCTGCTATCAAGATTGAACATCACCACCATCTCACAGCCAGATTTACAAGCTTTCTTGCCGTCCTATTAGACTTCTCCATCATCAGAACCACCTTCTACAAACCTCACATCCATCAACAACATTGAAACCGCTTTAGAAAGTTAGGATAGTTTTACACAATAGTTTTGACTGATTATGATGTCTGAAAAGAAGCAAAAATAGATGTAGAAAAAGAACAAAACGACTAAGCTTTGGATTTCAAAAATGATTTAGGATAAGGTAAAAACGGTGAAAGAACAAATGGAACAAGGATTTCGAGTTAAAGAAGATGAGAAAGAAAATGAAATCAAACCACTGGAGGTTGAATCCCATAGATTGAGTGTGAAATCCTTGCTCGGATCTAGTCCTAGGACTAAATCCGAGCAAGAATGGAGGCTGCAGTTTTGGGGAGGAAGCTAGGTCACGAAAAGGGATACTAGAGAGAGAAAAAAATCCAGTTTTGGGCGAGTGAAAGTTTAGTGACTTTTGCCACTAAGATCCTTGAAATACTGAATAGGACTTTGAGAGTGTAGCTGAGCAAGGAACTTTCAGAGCTTAACATAGAAAACAAGTACCGGACGTATAATGGTTCCACAAATAATTTGTATATCTTATTAGAAACTGAAGTACAACGTATGGCTTCTTTAGGAACTCTGTAAAGTTTAAGCACCATATTTTATAATGATTTTAGTTTCTCATTCGTGTCAAAACGAAGTCAACATCAGGTAGCTAAAATAAATAAACACTCTCACTTGCTAGTGCCTAGTGGGAATTCGTCGAATAAGGAAGTAACTAACTTCAATAGGGGAGATTCTCTGTATAGACACCATGATCATAAACAAGTTTAAAATAATTAGTTAAACAAGTGACATAACAGCGGAAGTGATTTCTGATTTCTGGGTGTGTTTTTATGCTCTGTTCTTTACTGTTTAACAGCAGATGTGTCACTAATCTAATGGTTGAGGGCAGAAATGTCAATTGATCGCATGTGCAAGCCCACACATGTGACATAACATTTTTTTCTCTCACTGGCATGGGATAGATGTCTTAATTTTTTCCGTTATGGGATAGATCCCTGTTGGACCTAATGCATTTTCTAGAGTTTACTGATTACCAAAAATGTAAAAACTAGAAGTAAAATGTAAAAACTTGAAGTCAAGTGTGAATGAAGTTCGGTCTAGTCCTTGTTTAGAAGAGTCTGTTGTTAGTCTGGATAACTCCAGAGTGTGCCAAGTAGATTAAGAAATTACTAGAGTCTGTAACAAGTTGTAAGAGTGGTCAGCTAGTCAAATACTTATATGCTAAGTAAAGAAAAGTCTAGAACGAGAAAAGACTAGAACTGTGACCACTAAGGTCGGTTAACACTGCCTACAAATAGGCACTTTGTTGGATGTTTGGGGTGATAAAGATAGATGTTTATGGATGATTTTGTTAATGGAGTAGTGGGAACCTATTTGGTTCTTCTCACTCTCTCTAATTTCATTAAGTTGGAGAGATAATACTCTCTCTTCTACATGGTCTATAATAGACCTTACAAGGAAAATGTGGATATCTAATATCCACTCATTTGGATAACACACAACTAAATGTAAAGTTAACACTTCTAATACACTCTTAACATTACATTACTCAACAATCTCCTCCTTAATGTGATGTTCTTCTACTCCTAGTAGTTCACGGAAATGTTCAAATTTTCCTTTGGAAAGTGCCTTGGGTGAATATATCCGCCAATTGGTCTTCCGTCTTGCAATACTTGAGTTCTATCTCACCATCTTCAACCGCTTCACGAATGAAATGGTACTTGAGTTTGACGTTCCTTGCTCTACAATGCTCAACCGAATTTTTGGACATAGCAATTGCCGATTTGTTGTCACAAAAGATTACGGTGCTTTCTTCTTGCTTCTCTTGAATGTCTTCCATGATTCTTCTTAGCCATACAACATGAGATGTAGCTATTGATCTTAAACGTACTGCCTCCGCCGTGGATTGAGTTCTGATTTCTTTCTTCTTCGATGTCCATGTGAATATACCCGAACCAAGAGAAAAAGCATAACCCGATGTACTCTTCATGTCATCAATACACCCTCCCAAGTCGCTATCACATTAGCCAACTAATTTGACATCCAAATTTCTTGAATACATGATTCCAAAATTCATTGTTCCTTGTATGTACCTTAACAACCTCTTTGCCGCGCCAAGATGTAAATGACTAGGTGAAATAACATGGTATCAGAGCTAGGCCCACAAACTTCTAACATGGTATCGCAGGCTAGGCCAGTATGAGAGTGGAATGAGAAGTACGAGCTAGGCCCGATGAGAGTGGAATGAGAAGTATGCCCAAAGGGCTGCCCGTTCACCCGTACAAAGGTCCACGTTGTAGTGGCTTAATCTCCTTCGCCTCTACACGTGGAGGGGGAGCATGTTGGAGAAACTATAAGATAGTCCCACATTGCTAACTCCTTAGCCTAGATCTTAATATATAAGGTGGTGAGCCACCCACTCATCCAATTGGTTTTGAGTTAGAAGCCCACACACTTCTAACACACTTGTATCAGTTTGTAATGTAAGAAAAAGAAAATGAAAAAACAGAGTTAATGAATGATAAAGAAAGTAATTACAGAGAATTGAGAGTTGGAGTTCAGAAAAACATAAACTTAGTTCAACCAACAATAACAAAATATCAGCTCCTTTAATTATCCAACAGTGGTATCAGAGCTTTGTTTGATTGAATTGGGCGTTAATTTCCGCTTGCTATCATGTCGACAAACAACAGTTCAAGTCAATCAATAGTTGTGCCAATATTTTTTGGAGAAAATTATGATTTCTGGAGTGTTAAAGTGAAAACATACTTTATATCTCAAGATCTTTGGGATGTTGTCGAAAGTGGTGTAACTCTGACTGAGACTATAACAACCATTTCAGAGCAAAAAAAGAAACTAAATAACATGAAACTGAATTATCACAAAGCCTTGTACACAATTCAGATGGCAGTAGATGACACAATTTTTCCACGAATTATGGGAGCTACAACAGCAAAAGAGGCATGGGTTTTGTTGAAGAATGGGTTTCAAGGAAACAAAAAGGTGCGAACGGTTAAATTACAATCACTAAGAAGAGATTTAGAGAACATTAAAATGAAAGATTCAGAAGCTGCAAAAGATTACTACTCGAGAGTAAAGGAGATTGTCAATCAAATGAAAAGCTATGAAGAAAACATTGGTGATAAGAAATTGGTGGAAAAAATTCTGATTAGCCTCACCGACAAATATGACCCAATAGTCACTGCAATTGAAGAGTCAAAAGATATCGCAACTCTTCCGGCGACGGAGCTTATGGGTTCTTTAGAATCCTATGAACAAAGAGTAAGTAGGTGTCATGAAACAACAATTGAAAGTGTTTTTCAGTCTAAACTAAATCTAATGGCTGGAAAGTCTAAAGAAGAAAGTGAAGAGTGTTATAAAGTTTCAAAAGAAGGAGAAGACAACTACAGGGAGGCAAGATGGAAGAAAGATTATCCTCCATGTAGATTTTGTAAGAAGACAAACAATTTAGAAAAGATTGTTGGTTTGATGAAAGTAAGCCTCAATGTTACAATTGTCGTCGCCACGGACATCTCGCGAAAGATTGCCGTTTTAAAGAAAACAATCAAGCCAATTTTCATGAAGCTGAAAAGGAGGAGGAGCACATGTTTTATGCTCAAACAGCAACAGAAGAGAAAAATGAAGCCTGGTACATAGATAGCGGTTGCAACAATCACATGACGGGAGACGAAAGCATTTTCCGCGATATAGATACGTCTATCAGGACTATAATTAGGCTGGGAAATGGCGATTTGGTTGAGGCGAAAGGAAAAGGTACGATTTCTATTCAAACTAGAAAAGGTATAAGGCTTATCAAAGATGTTTTTCTAGTTCCTAACCTTAAAACCAATCTGTTAAGTGGTGGTCAAATGGTTGAAAATGGGTATTTTTTATACTTCGATAATGGTTTTTGTTTCATATACGATAAGAAAAACAAGTACCAGGTCATTACCAAAGTAAAAGTGAAAGTAAGAAATTTTCTAATCTATTGGAGTTGTGTGCATAACGCAGATATGAGGGCAGAAGTTGATTATGGTTCACATTTTCATCCAGTAAAGCCACGTCAAATATAGAAGCTAAGAAAAGTATATGAAGGTTATGAATATCGCAAGACAGTTCCAAGGTACAAGAAAGTTTGGAGAGAAAAATCAAGAACAAGCACAATCGAGACATGCGTCTTTGCGGTGCTAGAAGCAAAAGACTTTGACAAAGGAATTAAATGCAACAGAAAGATGCAAGCAGCTTCTTGGAAGACAACCGAAGATGCATTAAGGAGGAGTGTTGGACCTAATGCATTTTCTAGAGTTTACTGATTACCAAAAATGTAAAAACTAGAAGTCAAGTGTGAATGAAGTTCGGTCTAGTCCTTGTTTAGAAGAGTCTGTTGTTAGTCTGGACAACTCTAGAGTGTGCCAAGTAGATTAAGAAATTACTAGAGTCTGTAACAAGTTGTAAAAGTGGTCAGCTAGTCAATTACTTATATGCTAAGTAAAGAAAAGTCTAGAACGAGAACAGACTAGAACTGTGACCACTAAGGTCGGCTAACAATGCCTACAAATAGGCACTTGTATCAGTTTGTAATGTAAGAAAAAGAAAATGAAAAAAGAAAGTTAGTGAATGAAAAAGAAAGTAATTACAGAGAATTGAGAGTTGGACTTCAGAAAAACATAAACTCAGTTCAACCAACAATAACAAAATATTAGCTCCTTCAATTATCCAGCAATCCCCAAATGAATTAGTGAAAATGGGACATATTCCCAATTTTCCCTTTTTTTCTTTCCTTGAACCTATACCAGAAATGCATCACCGTTCAGTTTAATTATGTGTACTTTTTCTTTGGTACTGTTATTGATCGTTGAGGATCTGGTGGTGGGCTCCCAGACTGCCTGTCTGCCTAAGGGTGTAATAAACATGAAAGGTGAAGACTTCTATACTCAGTTGGATTTTCAAGAAGAACACCTGAATGAACACTTAGTTTTTTAGTTGGTGAAACAGGTGTCTGACAAGGCTTAGCTCCATCCATGTCATGCTTTTGAAGGAGATCAACTGCATATTTTGTTTGAGTAAGAAATAAAGCATCGGCTATTCTGGTAACTTCTAAACCAAAAAAGTAATGCATATCACCCAAATCCTTCAGAGGCAACTAATTTTAAATTGAGTGATAACATGTTTAAGAAAAGCTGAACTTGAACCAGTAAGCAAGATATCATCTACATACACCAAAGCCACTGTGATTTGAGAACCATGTTTGTGAACAAACAACGAAGGATCTGCCACATAATTGACAAAGTTCAGAGCTCAGCTTGTCATACCAAGCTCTTGGAACTTGCTTAAGTCCATATATAGCTTTATGAAGTAGGCAAACATGATCTAGTTTATCTGGATCCACAAAAGATGGAGGCTGAGACATATAAACTTCTTCTTGCAAGTCTTCATGAAGAAAAGCATTGTTGACATCAAGCTAATGCATTTTCCAGTTATATTGAACAGCCATAGCAAGTATTATTCTGATAGTAGCAGGTTTAGCAACATGACTAAAGGTCCCATCAAAGTCCAAACCTTGCTGCTGATGAAAGCCCTTTGCCCCCAATCTATCTTTATGTTTGTCAATTGTACCATTTGGATTGTATTTAATCCTAAAGACCCACTTGCAACCAATGAGATTTTGAGCAGAATCTGGAGGAACCAATGACCATGTACCTGCTTGCATTAGTGCATTGTACTCTGAAACTGAAGAGATTCCCCATACTTTCTCTTTGTTAGCATCACCTATACTCTTAGGAACATGACACATCAAAGCCATTGGCAGTGGATGCTTAGTAGAAAAATAAGACATAGGTGTGTATATTCCATTTTTACCTCTAGTAGTCATGCAATGATCATTTTTAACAAGAGGAATGGAAACAGGAGTAGGTTCAACAGTTGATGGTTATATAGGCAGTGGATCAGGTAAAGAAAAAGATAATGGCTCAGAAGAAGGAGACAAAGTGGAAACAATATCTGCATATGGAAAAGAATTTTCATTGAAAGATACATGCCCAGAGATATGTATTGTTCCAGAGATTGGTTCTAAACATCTATAGCCTTTATGTTGTAAGTTGTATCCAAGAAACACACATAGTTTTCTTCTAGGTTCAAGCTTGTTTGAAGTGTAAGGCTTCAACCAAGGAAAACAAGCACAACCAAAAACTTTAAAAAAAATGATAATATGGTTGTTTGTGAAAAAGTGTTTCATATGGAGTACAGAAATCAAGAGATCTAGTTGGAACTCTATTGATCAAGTAATTTGCTGTTTGAATGGCCTCAACCCATTATTCATTTGGTAGACCAGATTGGAGAAGAAGAGTTCCAGTGACACCTAAAAGATGCTTATGTTTAACTTCTACAACACCATTCTGCTCAGGTGTATGTGGACAACTAAGTTCATGAGAAAGACCTCTTGATTGACAGTATTGAGCTAAAAAGGTGTTTAAGAATTCTCCACCATTGTCCGTTCTAATTGTGATTACTGACCTTGAAAGTAACTTCTCTATTCTAGTGACAAAAGTTACAAAAGCATGCTTAAAGTCAGCTTTAGAAGATAGAGGAATAATCCAACAATACTTTGTATATTCATCAATAAGAAGCCTCTAACCCGGTGCATACGCATCAGAAGGATGTAATGCATTGTGCGTAAAATTCGTATTAATTGTCCCTGCTACTTCATTAACAACATTCTTTGGGTCTGTATCCTTATTTGGTATTTATGTTAATATGATTTTTATCATTTATTTGGTATTTATGCTAATATGATTTTTATCATCGATTGAAGGCGACTTTTGTTCATTTATGTAATGTAGAAACAAAAAAAAAAGGTATGCGCGTGAGAAAACCCTCACTTTTGAAATTAAATGATGTAAGACATTATCCACATGTCATGATTTATTTTAAGTTAGATGATGCAGTGTACACACCTTCCTGAACTTTGCCGAATGTTTTTTTTCTTCAGGAAGGATTTCGTAAGTTGATTTATGTTAACCTTGAACACCCTTGAGACAGTATCATGTCGGTATTCCGTTCTTTGTGCTGTCATTGCTTTATTTACGGCCTCATCGGTCTTATGAAGAAATGTCGAGAGTCCCCAAAATCTACACGACCCATTTTTCCAATAAACGCAGGTGATGTGTCGCCTGACATGACTTCATCTTTCAAAGCATTCCAAAGTTCATCTCCCAATTTGTTTTGAAATCTCAATTTGGAGTCTTACAAACATGGTTAACTGAACTATGTTAACCTAGTTGAAATTTTTTGTTACAATTTTCATTTTGAAGATATTTTAGGTCATTCATAGCAACATTAACTAAATTAGAAGCATACCTCGGTACCAAAGGATGTTTTTTCTCCATATTCACCCATCTCAAAATATTTTTTTTCTCCATCTTCTTCTTCTTCTACTACTTTAGTCACTCAATAATTCTACTTCTTTTAATAATTCTAATAGCCAGGATGTAAACAGTTTCATCCTACCCATTTTCAAATATTTTTTCTTATTTTTAATTTACATTAGGATGCATCCAATTTCATCGTCACTCTTTTTTAAAGTTTAAAAGCGGGATAAATCAGGTTTCATTCTTGCTTATTTTTTTGGTGTCCATTTCACCCATACTAATTTTTACTCGTCCATTAGAACATGTTTTAAAAATATTTGGACAAATGACCCATTTTCCGTATAATAAACCGCATTTCATAGGCATTTCATAGGCATTTCATAGCTTGTGCATACGCACGTACCCATTTTAATGGGGGTCAAACAATCATTTTAATGGGGTACAAACAATGATAAAATGGAATATCGTTCGTGTATATATGGGAACGTGGGGTATGAAAATGTGAGGACCAAACTGAACATGGAATGGAAATATCAGTACAATCACTTTATATCTTTACATACAAATCATTAATGACATACAACCAAACTGATGATTGCTAGATAAACCTTCGAAAACATCAGAGAAAGAGCGTCGTATGCTAAGAAATGATTATCGATAAGGAGAGTAGGGGACTGAAAATAACCCCCCACTTCTTATCTTATCTTATCGTTCAGCCGTCCACCAGTTATTGCGTCCGAAGCTTACACCTGTCTAACCAGTGATTTATCTACTTGCTAATTTGTGGTTATCTTCGATTTCATCGAACCCCTTGAAGGTTACGTGCAACCTTAGTCATAAGTTCACGTGGCCACCCTTGAAGGCTAGTTGCTAGTTTTTGGTCATCTGCTATATATATATGGGTGTCACCAAATGCAAAACTTCGTTTATGTCTTCGCCTAAACAATGCAAAAGATAACTTAATCATGAAATCATGAGTTGATATTTCGCCTTCTTCTTTGTGTTTTTTTCTCAATTATTGTCGGTTTCTGGGGCCATGTTAGGCCGGTTCCGGGATGGCAAACTAGTTTTCCCACTATGTTAGTAAACGGCAAATTCTAATAAATTTGTATATTTTATTATGTTTTGTGGGACCCTTGTCAATAAAAAATCTGTTTGTTTGAGTTTGGTGGGTCTCTATTAAATTTTAAGGATTATATAATATTTTGTGGGACCCTTTTATAATAAAATCTGTTATAATGACTAAAAAGTAGGAGAGAAGAAGTAAAATAAAATTAAAGAATTACCTAGCCATCTAGTGTCCACCGCCAGCTATGGAGACAAAATCGGGAGATCTACAATCAACCGAACGGTCGAGACTCGACCGTTCGGTAACTATTCGACCTAGCCTGGCTAAGTGGCAAATTTGCCACTTAGCCAGGCCAGTTTGCTTGTTTGCCAGCTCTATAGTGGGTGCAAAACTGGCAAATCTATTGATTTGCCACACCCATAGGAACCGGCCTTAGTCTTCTTCACAAAAGAAAAAGTAAACATTATATCATACTATCTTGGGGGATTTTGTGTTTCCCCCTCAAAATAAATAGTTATTTTGCATTACCCCTTTTTAAAGAACGAGTAATTGGGGGATATGAAAACTAATTGGGGGATATAGCTAAATGACAAAATAGGGATCCAAATATCCTACCTGGGTTACCCCTTATATAATTAAATTATTAATTCCTAATCTAACCCTCCCTAATCATAATTAGTAATTAATCCTGATTAGTAAAATATTAATGATTTGGGGGATATAGCTAAATGACAAAATAGGGATCCAAATATCCTAGCTGGGTTACCCCTTATATAATTAAATTATTAATTCCTAATCTAACCCTCCCTAATCATAATTAGTAATTAATCCTAATTAGTAAAATATTAATGATTTGGGAGATATAATTTGTGTATTTATGTTTATTTGAATTTGTGTGGGTTAGTTGAGAGTAGAATGAGGGAAAAAAATTTTGAGTAGATTTTTTTTTTTTTTGAAAATGGAAGATGATTGTGATGAGAGAATTACTGCTAATAAGAGGTTGAAAAATTGATTTTTCTTCTTTGAATCCACCATTGTTGCAGCTGAAAAAAGCTTGGTGCCTTGATGGTATTCAACCAAAAACCCATGCGGCAATTGTTGGAAATGTTCATAAATTGTTTGCCACTATCCCAGGGGTTTGGGGCGAGGCCCCCCGAGGGGCGTTTTGATTTTTTGATCTTGAAGTTGATTTTTTCTCGGTTTTGAACAGTACCTGGCATGGTAATCATGGATTCGAGCATGCTAAGGGTACATGTTTCGGCATAGTATTTTGCTTAAATTTCCATGCTTAGGAACGGGATGAAAAGTATCCGAATGTTGATTTTTTTCACTTGACTACTGGCATTGATAGGAAATTTTCGAGCATCTTGGGGTATCATGTTCCTAAAGCATATAGTCTTCATCAATTAGGCATGGTCTTCATCTCTTCCTTTTGAATTTTTTTCGGTATTAATCAGTCCACTGTTGGCATGGTCAGTTGATATGAAAACCATGCCGTATTGTTTTTCAAGCATACCATGTTGCTTTATTTTCTATGCCTAAGTGGACCGATTAATGCAGAAAAAATTCAAACGGAAGTGATGAAGACCATCCGGAATTGATGAAGACCATATCCGGAACATGATACCGCATGGTCTTCATCAATTCCGCTTTGTCATCATCACTTTCAAGATGATCTTCATCACTTCCGAATAAAAAAAAAATTGGTTTCGGAAGTGAGGAGAAGAGAATTTGATATAGAGTGGGGAGAGTTTAGAATTTGAAAGGTCATCATCACTTTCAAGATGATCTTCATCACTTCCGAAAAAAAAAAATTGGTTTCAAAGTGAGGAGAAGAGAATTTGATATAGAGTGGGGAGAGTTTAGAATTTGAAAGGGAATGGGAAATATTTGGGTTTCAAAGCTCCACCCCTAAATAAGATTAATAAGAAGTGGAGATGGAAATGGGGGATATGATTTTGTTTTTTGATTTTAATTTTTTGATTTTTATTTTGTGGGAAGGGTAATTTAGTATTTTCGCCCCCAAAAGTCACCCCTTAGCACACACCATGGGTTGGGGGAAGTAATTCATATCCCCCAATTAGTTTCTATATCCCCAATTGCGTGTTCTTTTTAAATGTCCTAGTTTTTACATTGCTAATTGGTGAAACCCCCTATCCGTTATAACCTCACTAACCACACAGTTAACAGTGCACATGCGGTTCACGTGTGCATCATAAATACATAATTATTTTTAAGAACCCTAATTTTTTTTTAATTTTTTTTTTTTTGAAAAAAATAGATATTTACTAGTATTATATCTGTTTGATGAATATGTGATTAAATATCAGATATTTACTCTTTAACATATATTTTGTATTACCCCTTTTTAAATAGATTTTTTTTTAAGGTTGAAATTTTAGTACTTAAAGGTGAGTTACAATGTTGACAGTTCTTGGGAATTTGATTCCATTTCTATAACAGATATTTACATTTTTAAACAGATATTTACTCTTTAACCTAAAATAAAAAATGAATATGTGATTAAATATCACCAGTTGATAGAAAATAGACGGTGAGTAATCCATGTGGTCTTGACATTCTATTTGATGGTTACACACTAGATATCTTTTCTCTCACTTGCAGAAACTCACTTCTTCTTTCTCTAAAAACAAACATATCCGCCATTAATATGTAAAACCTAAACCTAAACTCACTTCTTCTTTCAATGCTTTCCTGAAAACTCCAGGAACAATATTTGCCAATCTCACTGCCTCATTAATAACCTGCAATTTTGTTGAAAGCTAGTAAGGACCACAACAAATGAGCCACAACGGTTTGACAGATCAACTTTGCTACCTGAGTTGTGAATTTCATTGATTTGTATTCTTTCCATGTGAGTTGTGCATCTTCATTTTTCCTGCTACGGATGATTGCTTCATTTTCTTCCTGATAATTGTCCAAGAACCAAGTTAGAATCATGTGAATAGGAAATACAAAGAACATATGGATATTGCTCTGAAAGAATTAGTGTCGCGCACCGTTAATTCCTCCAAAACTGCTGGGTTCTCTGTGAGTAACTTAATGGCAAAAGTTGTTGATATAGAAGTCGTCTCAAAGCTGGCGAAGAGAAGCAAAAACATTAAGTCCAAAGCAATTTCTTCAGTTAAAACTGTTCCTTCAGTCTTCAGTTCATCCAGGACATAATCAAAGAAATCTTCTTGACAACTTTTAGGTGTTTTTCGTCTCTCCTCTAGCATATTTTTCAAAATTATCATTGCTTGCTTACGACCCTGACAACCCAAAAACAGAAAATTCAGCACTTACACGGGAAATGGTCGTAGGCGCCTAACGAATTCAAATTTACCATTTACCTGTAAGCATTTGTGGTACGCAGTCCCAGGAATGTCAAGCGGGAAAGAAATCAATCCTTCCATGAATGCAACAAAACATTCTCTAAGATTCTCTGAGGGCTTGGTTGGATCATACACGTAGCTGATGAGTTTATTTGCGGTCAGTTCAAATATCATCTGTAAAAAGTAGACCAGGGAATTTTCATTGTACACTGTAGAAAAATGATAAAATCTTGAGAAAAGATTTGAGCTTGTCGATAAAATTTATACCTTCACTACGGCTTCTTTCAAATCTACGCTATCCTGATTTGCCCACAACGATAAATTTCTTTGTACACCATTTACTACGTGAGAGAGAAGCTTTTGTTTCAGACTTTCAGGACCAACTAGATTCAAAACCATGTTCCTTACGTACTTATGAACGGACCCATGTAATGACAGTAAACTTTGTTGCCCAAATATCTTTGTGAAAGTATCAGGATACCACATTTCAAATGACTGGCCTTCTAGTTGGGATATGATCAAGTGATTGATTTCAGGATTGGTCGAAATGATGACAGATTGCCGAACCAAACTAGTTTTAAAAACGGGACCATATCTGAAAAGCAAGATAACATCTTGAAATGTCAGCATTACATATTATACCCAATGAATGACGTGTAAATATCTCCTGTTTTTTTACCTTGAGTGGACTGTTTTCTTACCTTTCCATTCTTTCTTTCATAAAAGGATGAACATCATCAGAAGTAGTTGGTTTAAAGAACTGACTAGTTTCGCCAATAAATGGGAAGCCCATCGAACCGGGAGGAAGTTTTTCATTGCATCTGGGATTTCTCCATCTATAAACCCAATGAGTTACGCATATGATAATTAAGGTACCAATGCATAAACTAGCAGGTACTAACATCTTTTTTTCTTTCTATCTTTCTTTTTGTTCTTATCTGTGTTATTGGTTAATTTTGATAACTGGAGGAGCCGTATAAATAGAATATGTTAACAACATATGGTACGAAGTACTGTTGTGCATGGGAATGTGGGGTTTGAGAATGTGAGGCTGAATTGAACTAAACGTGGAATGCAGTAGTATCACGTTTTACATTTACATTCAAATCATTATAGTAGACATACAACCGATAAATATTCGAGAACTATCAGAAGAAGAGAGTCAATTTCAGGGACGGTATTGGGGGTGGCTTACCCAGGCTACAGCCCCCAAAACTTTGTAAGAACTGATTTGGCCCTTGTAATTTTCGGATTTTGAAAAATAGTCCAGGTGAGAATTAGAATTAGCCCAAGTATTGACTTAGCCCAACTACAATTTTAAAAATATTGACATAGCCCAACTACAATTTTGAATCGTTTTGGTGTTTCTAGTCATAGAATCTAACGTTGTTATACCATATGGTAACCGTTCAAAGAATTAGTAACACGGTCCCACAAAAATAAATCATCAATTAGGTGATCTTAGCCCTTCAAAGACTAAGAAGAGGAATAAAACATAGTTATTTTCATTTTATTGGTTAAAATACACATTCTTTTTTATTTCTTTATCAAATTTGATTATTTGTTAATTATTTGATATGATTAAAAAGAAAAAAATGATTGTCTTTTTAATTTTCTTGTGTAAGAAAGACCGAGAAAGTTAGGAAAGATCTTAAAATCTATAATTTTAATAACAAGTACTACCATTTTCCTATCTCCACCTCCATTTCTTACGGTGACGGAATTGGGGGTGGCTTACCTATGCTGAAGTCCAAAACTTGATTTTCATTGTTCCTAAGATTTAGCCAGGTGTAAATTTGAGTTAACCAATTATCAAGACAGGAAATTCGCGCAACTATAATTTGAAACTCTTATTTTTATTTCTGTGATACTATGATGCTAGAAGATTGAAACTCGGTCCCATATAGATAATCCTTAATAATATGATCTCATCCGTTAAAGGATTCCAAAGACAAAAGTAAAGAACTAATACTTCAAATTCTCTCTCACACACTGTGTACGTCTGATACGGTCAAATCTTATTAGGATAGCACCACGTGTGTTAGTTCTTGTTCTACTTCTTCTTTTTCTTTTAACTCCTCATGTTTCACCATGCTATGAAAATAATAAAGCAAAGGGTGTGAAGAATAACATAACTTCCTCGTGTCTACTTAAGAATAACATAACTTCCTAGATGTACCATTGTTGCATCGGTTCATTTTTGCTTTTCTTCATCGGCAAATGTAAGTATATTGACGAAGATTACATAGTGTAAGCCCAAAGCAACATTCTAGAAAGACAAAAAGAGTCGCGTGATAGCAAAAACCGCAACCACTTCCGAGCATTTTGCTCCGGAAACAACTCTCAAAGCTGAAACCCGATATGTTGAAAAGAAAAAATAGCATGTCGCATCAAGTATTATAACCGCAACTATCAATATTGCAATCGAAAAAGTAAAATAGAGTATTGGCTAAAAAAGAATATTTTAGCCCACCCGGACATAAAATCCTGGATCCGTCGTTGAGAGTCATGTTATCTTATCGACCTATGGTTTATCAACTTGCTAGTTTGTGGTTTAAAGAACCCACTTCTTATCTTTATCGACCTATGGTTTATCAACTTGCTAGTTTGTGGTTTTCGTCCATTTAATCAAACCCCTTGAAGGCTACATGCCACCATACTCATAAGTTCATATGGCCAAAATTGATTCTTTTTCATAGTGGATCCCGTTGTGCTTGATTCTTCGAATGGAAATCAAGAAAAGATTTGTTAAATAGTACTAATAGTAAAAAGAACAGTCCATACCGAAAAAAGTGATGAAAAAATTGTTTTTTCATAGTGGATCCTATCGTCCTTGATTCTGCAAATGGAAATCAAGAAAAAGATTTGTTGAAACTAATAGTGAAAAGATCAGTCCAATAGTCCATACACTGAGAAAGAGTAATGAAAATCATTTTTCATAGTGGATGCCATTGTGTCCCTGATTCTTCAAATCGAAATCAAGAATAATACCATATGGTTATTAGTACTAATTAAAAGAACCAATCCCTTTCTCTGGAGTCATGGGAGGTGTAACAGACTAACACGACACACAAAGAAGCTTGCCCACCGTTGTGCTTGCAAGAAACCAACACCTAGCTTTGGTACCCAATATTTCAAATATTAAGCGTTGGTACCTACATTTGACGGAGACCGTTCGGTCAAACTGTTGACTGAACGGAGTTAATAATTCAGTAACAAAGTATATCTTTTTACAATATTAGCCTCAGGATTTCTAACGGTGACTAGATGTGTCCCAACATCCCGTTATAGATAAACTTGTAATTTGTGCATATCATTAATCCTAACAGTTGCTTCTCTAGATTAGTATAATCTCTACCGTTTCAGACTTTCGGTTAAGCTTTTATGCAGTGAACTTTCTAGACGTGAAGGTTAGGATCATATGCAAATGTGAATTAGGAAGCTTTTATGCAGTGAACTTTCTACACGTGAAGGTTAGGATCATATGCAAATGTGAATTAGGATGGATAATGCCAGGGAAAGATGGACCAAGTTTCCACTACGGATTGGAAAACCTGATTTGTTCGTTGTTTGTTTAGGTTGAGAAATGGTTTAATGAGAGTTCAACGCAGTTAACAAAAACAAAGAATGGACGGATCGATTTTGTAGTGATTTGGGTTGATTTCAGCAGTGATAAAACAACAAAGAAGAGGACCTCTTCCATTGGTTTTCTAATGATTAATGGTTCAGATTGTTGAATGTTTAGAGTCTTAAATGGTTTAAAAAGGTGGGTACTTACCTAATTCGGGTTAGACATCTCTCCATCACCAGAAACACGACTGCGAAGTGCTTGACGAAATTCCTCAACCAGTTTCAGTCACCAACTCCCCAAAAATCCACCTGTTTGTCCTTAACAGCTCGTGTAACCAACCTAAATAACACTTTCAACACCTCCATTTTCATACCACCAACAACAAGTCTGGTTCCAACAATTAAAAAGTACAAAAACATCGAGCATCTACGATTAGGAAATTGGGTTCAAATTGTAATTGGATTTAAACTTGAATTTTGATGTGAAAAATCATTTCAAGAAGACAGTTACAGTCATGATTTCATGAATGAATGTCTTGAGTTGTGGGATGGTGGATCGGGTTTATATAATTTTCTCCTGCTACACCACCTCAATAAGATCATGATTGATTTTTCACCTTTTTTTTAATTAATTGTGATATATGAGGAGTTTGTGAGCATAATTTTGTTAATATGTTGGTATCTTTACTAGGTTTGAAGTTCGATTGAACTAGATTACTCGCTTAGGTTTGGTGGTGGTGGTGGATATGGTTATGATGAATGATGTTGGTTGTGGCGGAAAAATTGCAGGGTTCGAATGAGAAAGAAGATGATGGGTCACATAGGCCGCACGTTTTTTAGAATGTCACTGGCTAACGGATTATTTATAGTGTTAAATTTTTATTCATTTAGTTATTTATGCAACGGAATGTTGAATCAACAGTTTGACCAAACAGTCTCCGTCAAATGTAGGTACCAATGCTTAATATTTGAAATATTGGGTACCAAAGCTAGGTGTTGGATATTTGTTGGGTACCAAACGTTAAATAACCCAAAAAGTTAGAAGGAACTGAAAAAAGGTGATATTCCAGGCATTTACTATTTGGGGTAAAAATTTCCAAAAGCAACGCTTTCGACTTTCGACATCAGTTTTATACTGATTTACCCCCGCGATGAGTCCAGTTAACTTGCTAAGGACATTTTTGTAACGCTATTGTTAAACTGAGTCATGTTAACCCAGTTGACCAAGTCCACTTAACTTGCTATGACTAGTTGACCGAGTCCAGTTACCCTACTATGACCAATTGACCGAGTCCAGTTAACTTGTTATGACCGATTGATTGAGTCCAGCTGAGTGTCCAGAACGGGGGTACACTCCTACTGGACACTTGAATATATTGGTGTTGACAAGTCAACCTCAGTCTGGTTGACGTGTTAATATTTGGAATGCACTACTAGTACACTAAATTAAATGTGCATAACTTGCTCCCATTGAAACAAAACTTGATTTACAACATACCCTAGGACTGCACATGGGCGGGTTTGGGCGGGTGTTAGCTAAAACCAACCTCGCACCCACTGATCTGCGAGTTTTTATTTTCATAACCAATCCCGCACCCACAAACAAATGGGCGGGTTTTGTTACCCGCCCGCTACTGAGTTGGGCGGGTTTGCGTTTGAACCCGCTTAAACCCGCTTTATATTCAATAATCATTCACACACATGTTTTAAAGTTTAAATAAACTACTTACTGCTCCCCCTCTCTCATAACCGTTTTCTCTCTTCTTTCTCTTCCTGGTATACAAACTTCCTGATTTCTTTCAATTGTGATCCAAATCTATCGGATTTGATCCGATTTTTTCGAGATCTTTCGATTGATTTGGGTACAACCATTAGTTACTAGTATTATTAAATAAATCATCGTTTTCTCAAACGATTTTAGGGTGTAAATATGATTATGGTATTTGTATTTTGTTATCAATTGATATCATATCTAATGGCTCCTACATGCCAATTAGAAGATTATATCAGCCGTAATGGCGTTTCTATCGAATGCTTTCATCAGAGATATGTCATCGGGAACGACTTTTCAAAAGCGGCCATGATTCTACGATTTTACAAGATACATGACTACAAGAAGTGATCATGATAGCGATGATTTGGGCATACTATTCCCTTCTGGGACAATTTACTCTTAAAGGAGAAGAAAAGTTAAATTGGGCAGATTATTCCCGTCCAAGAAATTTTACTCTTAATGTAGAAGACAAAATCAGATGTCAGGAATTTATTTCACATGCCATGTTTCAAATATCAGTTTCATATATGAAACGAGATATATGTAATCTTTTATTGTTCGCATCTTTGATGTATTTGGAATTGATGTATTTCAATTTTACCATATTAATGAAATCAAGATGTCCTTCAAAAAAAAAAAAAATAAACTACTTACTTAAGTTCTTGATAACTTAAAAAAACAAACCATAAACATAACTACATAAGTCTTCATTGTTAAGCTTAAACAAGTACTAGTGTACATAATACACTAGTACTTCCAATAAAAACAAGTTTAAAGTTTAAATAAAGATGCGATTACTTTAAAGTTCAGATTAAAACTTAAACAATAAAAGTTTCCAGACCAACAATAAGTGACTCATGTCTCTTCTATCATCTTCAAGTCTCTCCTCCTAGCATCCTCAAGGATCAAGGACTTCCGATTAGTTTTATCAATGGTGTATATTTAGCGGGTTTTTCGGGCGGGTTTGGGCGGGTATTAGCTAAAACCAACCTCGCACCCATAGACCTCGGGTTTTTATTTTCATAACCAACCCCGCACCCACAACGGGCGGGTTCGGATTAAAAACCCACGAATTTAGGGGATACGGGCGGGTTTGGGTATGATGGGCGGGTCTTGTGCAGCCCTAACATACCCTCTAAAAACCTCCTTATCAAAAAGCCAAAGAAAAAGATTTTTCTTGATCATCAGCAAACCTCATAAGTAGGCTTTCCTCTACCTCCAATAGCCCCATTTTTTCTTTATTTCCATAAATTCCAGAATATATCATAGCTCAACTTATGTCCGATATCCTTTCATCTTCCATTAAGTTGCAAAGTGCTCCGATTTTCAAAATGATCAATCACCTTCTCAGAAAACGACCAAGAAATATTCATACTTTTGAGAAAATGAGACCATATGAGAAAATTCACAATGCAGAAGAACATGATAAGTTGTTTCCTCCTCCTTCTTGTAGGTATTACACAGATCACTCTGAACAATAATACCCTTATGCTTTAACATGCCCGTTGTGAAAATTGGCCCACATAACTTTTGGAATAATTCCTCTCTTCCACAGAAATTTATCAACATTACATGCAGCAGCCTGCAATCTCTTGCTAAGCAATTTTATATTTTCGAAAAATCATTTACTACTTAATGAATTTAGAAATAAATCACTAACTAAATTTCATTGAAATAAGGGTCTACAGGTAACTAGATGGAAGCCTAGCGACAAGCTGGGCTCCGACACCTTTTTGTATGACTATTCCTAATCTATGAAAGAATTAGTTACATTTCCTAGCATTAACATCAAATCTAGATAAGTGATTACTAAGCCTTTTCAAGAAATCCACCGTTTCATTGCAAAGTTCACCAAAAGTAGTAAAGGCTAAAGTGCCGAAGTTGTAACCTTGGGATAATAATTTTTCCAAATATTTCTTATGCTTGCGTTTAATTGCTCTATTCAGTGCTAACCCGGGACAAAATGTGTGCACCCCTCCGCCGGTGAATGGTGATAAGCCGGTGACATCTAAACACATGTCACGCCCGTTGTCCCAGTTGAGGACTAAAATATCAGCCAGACGGAGAGCCCCCCATTATCTGCCAAGAAACCCAGTTCAACTTTTTTTCTAGCCGGCACCCCTGCACGAAAACACATATCTGCAAATGTGTCACGAACGACGTCGTGTCGAAATTTGATTCATACCTCGTGTGCACAGTGTAAGGCATGATCCCCATAATAGTCCATATCTCTTTTGCAAAAAGCACATAGGCTACTTCAACAAAAAGAGGTATACCAAGCCTATACCGTAAAACTGCCCTAAATTTTTGAGCACCGACTCTCTGGTTGAGCCCCTCGATTGGAATAGCCTTAAGGTAGTCTTGTGCATGGTTAGCTTTATTGCATTCTTAAAGGGCACAGTCACGAGTGGACATGAAAAATTTATCCGACAACTCCTTCATGACAACATCTAAGTAATTCACTGCCAAGGTCTTCATGGGATAGGGGGCAGTAAGCTGGATGTTGACGTTGGGGCCACATATGCTGTAGAAAAGATATATGACTTGCTGCATGTTGAGATTAGGGCCATGTAATTAAGTGTTACGAAGGATGTTGATTTGAAGGGGTTGAGTCTATATTCAAGACGCCAAGTAGCAATAGTTCATTGCACCAGCCATGAAGTAGATACCTAAACCACCAAAACTAAGTGGTAGAGAAGACATACGGTACTGCAGCAACCCCATACCAAGCCCGTCATTAGTAACAATATGTCGCATATGTAGCGACAGGTGAGCATCAAAAATAGCTTGAGCATCTATGACATAATCTGGCCTGGTGGTTCTCATAGAGAAATAAAAATATACCAGCACAACTACGCAACAATAACAATTCGCTTTGGGGATCATCTAGCTTCCTTACAATATCCATTAAATTATTTATTTTGAGCACTCTACCCTTGATCAAGCTGTTGCAGAACTCATGGTCTAAACTTACATGGCCCCCTAAAAGTTTTACCCCCTTGGTTGGTCTGCTAATTTGGGAAGAAAAGACGTCCCTGTCATGTCAGCGTATATCCATCGTAGGCCAGAATATCTCTGTCTTGGCGATGTTAAGATGAAGACCAAGCTTGCTACCCTTATTTTTGATGATGTTCAGAGCTTTAGAGACCATTTAAGTGTCTCCAAATATCGTGCCATCATCCAAATACCATGCATGTAGATCCATTGCATTCTTCGGCAATCCTCTTAACTAAAGGGTGTAGAGTGAGTGAAAAAATAAGGGGACCAAGAGGGTCACCTTGTTGTACCCCTTGAGCACAAGACAATGTGGAATCATTGTAGTACAGTCTTGGCGGCTGTGAGTAACAAAACTCCATCCACTTAGAGATAGAGAAACAGTGGGTTCTAACTTCTTGGAGCATAGCTGACCTGCTGACCATGTTGAAGGCGTTGCTGAAATCAACCAGTAGCATGGTCATAGAGGAAGAATTACCTTTCTGGTGTAAAATCATGTTGACAGAGTGTAAGATGGATTCCCCTCCACATGGTACTCCTACACCAAACTGGAAGTATACCTATTTCCATAGGAATTAATGAGGATTTGCACAGCTGATCGGGTGGAAAATGTTGGGCCCTCGTGAAAAGTATGAATATATAGTTTTGGGCTCAGCATACTGTACCATATTTTCTTAGTGGGCTAGGAACATAGTTTTTTCTTGTTTGAAAAGTCATTTGAGTAGTATTTCTACAAGTTACAGATCCAGCTTGCCATACACTTAAAAGAACGATTGGTTCAAAAGCTAACACCAGTTAGATACCAGACCGTTTTCGCCTGTGCCAGTTTGATATTAAAGTGCGACCACTGCATTTACTATGGACACCTAACGCTTTGGTAGAACATTCAGTGGGGAGAAATGAGTTTTTCTTCGACACGCGTAGGAGATAAGGCAAAAGAGATTTACTAAGGCACCCAATAAAACGTATAAGGGCAGCCCCAGTCGGTTTAGATACAAAATGACTATTTTGCCCCTCGTACAACTATGATGTTATGTTCTTCGTCCGGTATCTGATTGGCACGTTCGAGTAGCCCATCTAGCACAACTTTTCGATACCTATATAAAGATACTAGTTTCGTGCCTAGATCATTGTTAGATTAATTCCTATTAATTAACGTTCGTCTCTAATTAATTGAGTCATTAGCGGCTTAGTCGTCTCTTGATTGGTCTAATAGCGTTGACGAGCTTGAGGGTCCTTACATGAGCGCTGGGAGTTTTCCAGAAAATCCGTCTGGGACAGTTGGCTGGTATCCTACTACCGCTAGCATAGGGATTGATCACCCCTCACCCGTCCGGGATGGTGTGCGTTGTCAGGTTGGCTAGCAACCCATTAGGATGGGCCAATAGAAATCCGTCAGGGACGGTGGCTTGCATGCTACTGCACTGGCATTAGAGTTGGGTCATCACAGTGTTGCTTGTCATTTCGATACTACGGGAAAAACAGTAATCTACAACTGTAACTTCACAACTCGTATATTTAAGGTTGTGAAAGGTGGTATGTTTGACAACTTTTGTCAAACAAAAGTTGTCAATGTATAAAAACGTCCAACTCTTAGGACCAAAGAGGAACAAAGAGTCGTGACGAGAATCAAAATCACAACGTTTTTGTGAAAAGAGTAGTGACCACCTTTAGACTTTAACAACTCATCTCGTTAAGGTAGTGAATAACTATATGACAACACTTATAAGGGTTGTTGAAGATTAAAAAAAATATCATTTGGAATAATGGTGTTTGAGAGATTCGAACACAAGCCAACTAGATGTTAGCACAAGCCTTGAACCATCCTTCCTTCCTCTCAATATTGGTAGTTTTGTCCTATTTTTTTTATTATTACTATTACAACCCTTATAAGAGTTGTAAAAAAACAGACTTGAAAAAAAATGAGGAGTGAGGTATTCAACCATCCTTTAACATTTAAATACATGATTATATTTTACATCTACTTTTATATATAAGAAAATTTCAAACTGAGCCTTAAAAAAAGACCAACAAATGAGCCACTTTGCCTGAAACATGCAAGGCATTGTTAAATATAGACACGGTTAAACAACATTGTAGTTGCAGGAAATCCCACAATACACCCCTCACTATATTTTGTTTAACTAATCCATTCAAAAGATAATAGATGAACAATTATGAATGTTTATTAATAACTTTCTTGAAATCTTTACACAGGAAAATGGAATTACACTTAAGAACTTACAAACATTCTCTCTGTTTCTCTCTCCTAATGACTTACCCTCCAATCCAAAAAGACCTCCTTTACAACAAATTCACTCATTCCTTTATATAGGGTAATACATAGTGAATGACAGCTAAGCTGTCCTTTATTTTCGGGAATGTATCGCGAAGTGTCGCAGACGTACAAATATTCATACTCGCGACACTTCTTAACTTTCGCTTGATTTCATATCCTCCTATCGTCATCCAAAGTCGTCATTTATATTTAACCCTCTCGTGACTCACTCGCAATGTTGTTATCCGTTGTCTTCGCAAATTGTTGTTGTCGCGATATTATGATCCTACATCTTGCCTCTTCTCATGTCTTCTGCGAAGGAGAGAATGTCATGAGAATCAATATTTTTGAACCGCAATGTTGTTTATCTCATTACTTGTTTCAGTTCCATCTTTCCACACGGACTTTATTACAGATGTCTACTCCTCCATTCTATTCCTGACACGTCTCTTTCAATCATTTATTCTTGACCATTCACGTCCCCTCTCTCATTAAATGCTCTCGTTTCACCCGAGGATGTTTCTCTCTATATATAATTTTCATATCTTTCTCTTTTCCTCTTTCGTTTTCTCTCTGCAACTTTTCTTTAATCTTCTTCTTCCGCAAGTTGCGCTCTATTATTGCAAATCTTCAATCTTTTTTTATCATATCTTAATCTTCGATTCTTTATCCATTCCCATATTGATAATGGCTTCACTTAGTCGTATGTACAAACCTCGCTTTATTGAGACTCATAAAAAGTTGCAAGATAAAGGTTTCACCCTTTCTACCATTCCTAATCAAGAACGTTCATCTATACTTACTGTCAAGCTTTTTTCTGATCATATCTTATTGTTTCGCTAGGTCAACTCCTCGCAGGACTTCCCATTCCTTTATATGATCCTGAGATGCCACTCTTTTATGAAATCCTTTCCCATCCGAATTTCTCGCGAGCTGTCTATCAATTAAGCGGCGATTGTATCCGCCTAATGCTTGAGTTTGCCAGTAGTGGTGCTTGCAAAGGATCTTTATATCCTAACAGCGTCAGAGACCCCAAATATGTAGATTTAGAAATAATCCCTGAGAGATACACTCGTAAAACTTTTTGAAAATTATGAAGTAATAGGCATGAGAAATATGAAGTCTCGCTGGGCGCGCTCGGTTGAAGAGAAAAGATAATATCCCTGAGGATAAATTACTCATGCAAGATATCGACTATCATTCGGGTAACAACACTACTCCTCGCCACTCCAAAGATGAGAAGTGGTGGGTTGTACCTTTGCTCTTAAGTGGACCTTACATAGCAGGTTCGCATGTACTCCCTGCAAATCTCGCAGGCTATCATCCTTGGGAATTTAAGTGGCCCGAGAAGGCAGATGAGGTATGTCTCCACGATTTGCTTTTGCAATCCCTCTTTCCTCTTGTACTCATTGAGTTTGTAAAATTTCAGTTGACAACCGAGGAAAAGTTACAAGGAAAATCCACTGGCAAGTACCTTAGCGATACTTCGATTGCTTACAGATGAAGTAAGAATTTTTTTTTTTTTTTTTTTTTTTTTTTTTGTTATTCAACTACATGTGTATGCGAAGGTTGACGCCGAGGAAATGGTTGATGCGAAAGTTAAAGGCAAAACTAAAGCCAATGCTCGCAAGGATAAGTCTTCTGCTCCATCATCTAAGAAGCGAAAAACTCAGTCTTCCTCTCATCTTAGCTCAAATTCTGAATCTTCCAATCGGGATGATAATGATAATGTTTTGGATTCAACTTTCCAAAATGAAGCTCAAAGCCAATTCTCCTATGGATCGCTTGTTCGGCATCTTCTCGGATTCTCTTCAAGGAATTGGAGATACTCACCTGACTTCTATATGCGAGAGCCTCGCCACCGTATGTAATGCTACACTACCGGATGGTAATGACTCTTTCAAAGGGGTTTCTAGATACGTATCCCCTAGCTTCTTAAATGCACTTAATTCGTTGGTATGTTCGAACTCATATTTCCCCTCCGACTTCGTTTTTAATTTATATCTTAATAACCTTATTATCTTTCTTGAAGGCCGGAAAAACTTCTTTTGTGGTTGCCTCGGATCTTGAGAGGAAGTATAACATACAATTGAAAAGAATACCCAATTTTGCACAAGGATCAAAGAATTAGAAGTTGAGTGCGAGATCTAGAAAAGATCCAACAATTGGAGATCGAGATCGGAAGGACAAAGTTACCACTCTTCAAAATGCTAATCCCAGCAGACTTTATGGTATAAAAATTTTTCCTCTCTTATTATTTTTATTTTATCAATTGCCTCGTTGCTACCGACTTATCACTTTCGCAGATATATATAACCTCTCCTAAGAAGCTATTCTTCTCCATTCATTTCCGAGCCTATGGATAATGACATTCTTCTCGCTCATCTCAACAACTCTTTAAGTAGTTCGTCGAACAGAATTAATTCTCTTTCATTAAATGAACTCCAAACCAAATACCGCCTCTTAAAAATTGAGCACGAGATCTAGTTTAAGTACTGACCAACCAGTTTAAACAAATGTACCTCGAGTCTCATGAGGAAACCAAAATTTTAAGGAAGAAAATTAGTGACCATATAGATGACAAAGATCGCATTGCTAATAATGGTGCCCAGGCATTAGCAACCTTTCAAAAGTCCCTTCTCGAAGTGCAAATGGAGCGAGATGAATTGCTTCGTCGAATTCCTTACTTAGTGAGCGAGAAAATCAAATTCGTTCACTTCTTATTATAAATAATGATGATGAATTCGCTTGGGCTGCGAAAATCTTAGATAATGCCAGGAATAACTTAGGTGTTGATGTTAGTCTTCATACCGAGCATACTTCCTTGGTTAAAGATATGATATCTGACAGAGAAGGTTATTTATTATACCTTCTTGTTTCTTTACTTCATTAGTGTAGTATTCTTTGTTGAGTTGTTTACTTTTTTTTTTTTTTTTTACTTGCAGTAGTCCGAAAAAAAGATTTCAAGCAAGGATTGAAGAACTTGAATGAGAAAGCACAGCTCGCGCAAAGAATCTCACCCTTCGCGAGAATAGATATTCCAAGTTGAAGAAACAATTTCAAACTACCGTGGCGAACTTTAATAATGATGCCGATTCGTTTTTGCAATGAAGCCATGGAGTACGTTTGTAATGATCACAAAATCCCTCTTTGTTCATATCCTTGGCTTTCCGAAGAAGTTCCCCGAGAATTTGCCTGTCTCTGACGTTTCTGATAGTGAGGCCAGCGAAAAAGAAAACTCTGGCGACGAGAATAATGGAATTGAAGGATCAGATAAAGGAGAAGAATCACCAAAGAGATAATTCTTTTTTGTTTCTTTCGCTGCCTGTAATATCTGTACATTTCTGTATCTCTTTGTTGTAAACTTCTTGAATTATAGCCCATAAATTCGATCTTCGTTCCCCTTTCTTGGCAGTTCTTCCTTGTAATATAATTGGCTAGCATTATTGATGTATAACTCTTTCATTGGAAGATGAATAACAACATTTCATCTTTTCCATTCCCATATTTGCCTCTCGTTATGCATCTTCATATGAAAGAATGAAATTTCGAAATTCGCACTTTCTTCCTCCTCGACCCGAGGAATATGTAATCATTCGGGATTTTAACTCCAATGATGTTTAAATTTATCGTTGCGACGAGATCGCAAGAGATTTTCATAAATGAAGAAATCATTGATCTCGCCTTATCATTTTTGGTGGTCTTCTAAGCTTGACCTTCCTAATTAAAGGTCTTACTCTGCCACTTCCCCATTGCGACAAGGTCGCAGGACGTCTTTACACTTGCATGCAAAAACCCATTGACCTTGCCTTATCGTTTTTCAAGTATTTTTGCCTCTACAGGATATTTTGCTTGCGGCAATATGACAGGCCTAAACTTTCTTGCGAAAATAAAGCCCCGTGACATTGTCGTCTTGCGACGAAATCGCAGGACGTCTTTACACTTGCATGTAAGGACCCATTGATCTCGTCTTACCCTCGCGTTAGTATTATTGCCTCTGCAGGATCATTGCACAAATATGACAAGCCTAAGTTTCCTTGCGAAAACAAAGCCTCATGACATTTGCGTCTTTGGCACTTATCAGCTCCCTAATGGAGGGTGCCGCCCTTATCATCTCCCTGGCTGCCCCTTCAAGGAGGCGTACATCGGCCATACAAGGCTAGCTCCTCCCATCCGGTCTTAACAACAACCAGTTGTTTTCGCAGCCTCTTATCCCTTATACCTATAGGGTTTATGGTTACAAGGCCGCACCCTAAGTGGAGTTTTCTTTGGTAGAAAGCATGCGCCAAGACTTGTCAAGAGTGGTAAGGAAGTTCCATGCTCCCCGTACTCTTGACTCAACCTGTACCTCGCGCCTTGATCATACGCTGACTCCTTGAAAGAGACCCTCGGTCGCCCAACCAGGGTATAACCTACATATATAGTTGGGAATCCAAGGTACCTCTTAGGATAGGCTTTCATGGGCCCCAAATCTGCATGACCCGGGTTCCGGGCGGTGTAACCTTTCCTGGGTCATGTTAAGAGATTCCCCCTTATATGACGCACTTTAGGTCTTACATTTTCCTCTTTACGAAATATAATTCGCGAACTAGGGTGTACGCCATAAAGGTTCGTCCCATTCATTTACTTATTCATTGTTGTTAAATCATTCAATCATTCATATTTAATTGATGTCGATATTTAATTTGCGAAGACATCGCACAATTTCGTGTCATTCATTTTTTCTCTCGGATTCTTGTACATTCTTATTGTCGAAATTCTCGCATATCATTTCTTCTTTATCTTGCCTTTGATATATCTTTGTCGATTATTCACTTCTTATGCCTTTTGTTCATTGCATTCTTTGCCTCATCGTTATCCCAATCCTTGAAGGACTCCTTTCCATCGTAACGTTCGCCTATTTCCATGCATTCATTTGCGGCACTTCGCGATGTTTCTCCGGCACTTCGCGATGAACTACAACCAGTTATTTTTGCAGCATCGTAACATTCGCCTAATTTTGCGGCACTTCGCGATGCTTCTTCATTTTTTATCTCTATATTATCCACCATCGCCTTCTCTTTTCTCTGTTCATCTTTGATATTCTGTTTCCAACCTTTCCTTTTAGCATTTCTCTCTTTATGACTCTCTACATCAACCTCATAACATTTCTGCCCCTCCTTCCAATCTCCCTTTATAATTCCAACACCATTTGGATGGGGAAATTTTATACATTGATGGTATGTTGATGCTACTCCCAAGATTTCGTGCAGCCATGGCCGCCCAATTAATGCGTTATAAGGAGATTCCACGTCAACCACGCAGAATAAAATATCGTTTGATAATCCTTGTAAAGGTATCCTCATGTGAACCTCTCCTTTAGGTTTGTTCGCTGTGCCGTTAAAACCGTAAATTTTGTACGTTGAAGGAATCAAATTTTCATCCTCTCCACCCATAGTCTTATAAGTATGGTAAAACAGAATATTCACCGAACTTCCAGTATCGATTAGGATTCTATTGATTGCCCAACAATTTTCTGCTTCGTCATCTTCTCCATCTACTGGTCTTGGATTAATGTCCAGTCTCACCACCAGCGGCTATCACGTGCTTCTCTTCCTTTGGGTACTTCGCCTGCTGGGGGAAAGAAATAATCTTTAGCTGCCACTCTTTCAATTGCGACTTTCTCGCCAGGTTCATCACTTCTTTGTTATGAAAATCTCTTGCATATACTCTACTAAGCACGTTATCGTGAAAATCTTCAATTATACGATATGAATGAACGATAGAGTTGCAAAATAGATTTTTGGCCTTTGTTCCCACTTCTATTACAAATGCTTCTTTTTCCTTTTTTGAAACCTGTTCTTTGCATTTCGATGGTGATGTTGTTAGTACTTTCTTCCCTTTCTCTTCATCTTTTAGAAAATGATTCAACTTCCCTGATCAATCATTCTCGAGAATGATTCTCTTTATGTTTCGCAGTCATTTGTTAGATGCCCATGAAAGCGATGGTACGAACAATATTCATGACTTCGTCACTTGGTGGTGGTTCACTCCTGCGTTCCATGGTGGCGGTACGTCCTCCATTACAAGTATAGCTTCCCATATCTTCTCCACACTAGCATTCAATGGTGGCATTCTGATCTCTTCCCATACCACTCTGCGATTTCTTGGCCCTCCATGATTATTATGCCTTCGTCCTCCATAGGTTTCTTGCGTATGATCTAATCTCTGAATTTTATTATTGTTGCCACGATTGTAGTAGTTCCTTTCCCTCTCAAACTCCTCCTGATCTCGGCTCCCCATAGCCACTATTTTCTGCTGTCCATCATCAACTCTATTTTCCGGTTGCCCTTGCGAAGTGGTCGCCACTGAGTTTAAAAATTTTGGTAACAAACTTGCATTCGCAACGTTCGAGCTTGTATTCGCAACTGGGTACGATTCCATCTCATTTTGTCTTTCTTCTAAAGCAATGTATTCTTCTTGGAGTTCTCATGACTCAGCCATCGTAATCGTATTTTTAATTCTAAATATTTGAATGTATAACAAACTTGTTGCGAACAGAGCATTTACAAATGATAAAATGAGATATCTTTCCTCTACCCTTCCGGCCATTTCACTGCACATTGTTCTCCACCTCATTGTCAGATGTCTTAAACTCTCGCCAACTCTTTGTTTCAATCCGAATACATCTTCAATTCCCTGGTCGCGTGGAATTGTTACTTATATACGCTCCCAAGAAAATAGCTTGTAAATGGTTGAATGATGAGATTGTGTTTCTGGGTAATCCTTCAAACCATTTCAGTGCTTCTCCAATTAAGCTTGATGCGAATTATTTGCACAATATGGCATCATGATTCTCCCATTGTAACATACATCTCATATAAGCCTTGATGTGTTGTACCGCATACAGTTGTTCCATCGAAAATGTTGGTTAATGCAGGAAGATTGCATTTAGGTGGTATTCCTCCCATTTGCACTTCTAGTGTGAAAGGATTCTTCGCAGCTTCTGCGATGGCTTCATCCAACTGTCTTCTTCCTCCTTCCTTCCTACTATTTAACAATTTTCTCATTTCTGCTAGTTCTTTCAAGATTTGCTCATTTTCCTCAGGATTTGATTCTGCTGGTCTTTTTAGCTCTGCCTCTCGCCTCCTGCGTTCATGCCTGTTTTGACCTTCTTGTTCACTATTTTCTTCTCTCCTTTCTCTGCGACTTTCTCCTTCGTCTCTTTCATCAATTCGCACGCCATTATATCTATCGTTCTCTCTCCGGGTTCGTATCAACTCTCCTCTCGCATCCTCTCGTATTCTCCATTGGTATTTCTATTGACACAATTTTGTGCTCGCCTCCTTTCTCGGTTGTCGTGATTATTTTGCGGATTGCTTCTTCCAATTCTTGGTTTTCCACTCTGCTCTTACTCTCTCTCTCTCGGGCTAAAGCGTGCTTGTTCAAGATAATGTTTCTCAATGTCGTCCACGATCTCTTTTTGCCTTCTCAGTGCTTCTCTTCCGTGCAGTATTGTTCTTCCTTCAACGGCTGGATCATTTGGCCCCTGAAATCGCCTAGTTCCTTGATTTTCTTCACTCTGCTCATCTTGGAAATTCGCGGGGTGTGGAATATAACGATCTTCTGCGTCCTCTCTTCTTTCTTGATGTTCTGAGCTGAGATTTTGTGCTTCTCGTTGGTTTTCTACCTCTGTAATTTCTGTTGGTATGGCTCTCCTTCTTTCTTCCCTAGTCGATCTTGAACTTGATCTCGCAGTGCTTCTCGATCTTCTATTTTGCAATCTCATATTTTCCATCCTTAATTCATGATTCTGTCTTGTCAAATTTGCTCGTTCTTCTGCCTCTAGTCGCCTCTCCTCATGTATTGTTTGTCTCAATATTTCCAATGCTGTGATTTCTTCATTTCCTGGATTCATTTCTTGGTCTCCTCCTCCTTGTCCATTATTCATTAACTGCTGCTCTTCTTCCCTTTCATCCTCAGAATTCGACCTCCAAGTATGTACACTTACTCTATCATAATCCACAGTTTCATTTGTTATCGGGGGAATTAAACGTTGAACATGATTTTCTTCATCATTTCTCATATTCATTCTTGATGAGTCTCCTTGTTCGTTTCTCCTTTCTCCACCAAGTCTGCCACTTCTTCTCACAGGTTGTTCAAGTACATTTCTTCTCCTAGCCATTTCTCTTTTAGTAAATCTTTTGAAAATTATCTCACTGAAATTCTTCCAAATCTCTATGCCATTCTTTTCTCAGTCCACCTGTTTCTAGCGCCAATATGTAGTTGCAGGAAATCCCACAATACACCCCTCACTATATTTTGTTTAACTAATCCATTCAAAAGATAATAGATGAACAATTATGAATGTTTATTAATAACTTTCTTGCAATCTTTACACAGGAAAATGGAATTACACTTAAGAACTTACAAACATTCTCTCTGTTTCTCTCTCCTAATGACTTACCCTCCAATCCAAAAAGACCTCCTTTACAACAAATTCACTCATCCCTTTATATAGGGTAATACATAGTGAATGACAGCTAAGTTTGTCCTTTATTTTCTGGGAATGTCTCGCGAAGTGTCGCAGACGTACAAATATTCATACTCGCGACACTTCTTAACTTTCGCCAGATTTCATATCCTCCTATCGTCATCCAGTGCATCATTTATATTTAACCCTCTGCGACTCACTCGCAATGTTGTTATCCGTTGTCTTCGCGAATTGTTGTTGTCGCGATATTATGATCCTACAAACATAGCATAGCAAACCAAAGTATAGAATGTAATATATAGAGTGATTTAAATCTACATTCTAGAGTGACAATATAACAAAACAAACCAAACTTAGAAGAATATTAACCTTTACTTTATTTATTTTCAAGAGAAAATGGGTCATTTGTCCAAAAAAATTTAAAACACGGTTCAAATGGACGAGTAAAAAAAAGTACGGGTGAAATAGCCAAAAAAAAAATAGCAAGGATGAAACTGGATTCATCCTGGCTTATACTTAAAAAATAGCAAGGATGAAACTGGATGCATCCTGTGTAAAATAAAAATAATAAAAAATATTTGAAAATGGGACAGGATGAAACCGGGTTACATCCTCGCCTATTTTTAAATTTTTGTCCATTTAAACAAGATATCTTTTTAATTTTTGGCTATTTAAACAGTATCAAAACCTAAGTGTCTTTTTCGCACAGGAATTATTAATTTTGGTCTTTTTAACCAATTTTGTGTATTTTCAATAAGGATAGTTTGGTCATTTTCACGGTCTCCATAATATTTATTGCACTTTTTTCCAATAAGGGTAATATGGTCAATTTCAAAGTCTGTAAGAATTACTTTACTTATTTCGATAAGGGTAGTATGGTCATTTTCACGATCTCCATAATATTTATTGCACTTTTTTTCCAATAAGGATAATATGGTCAATTTCACAGATCTATAAGAATTACTTTACTTATTTCCGATAAGGGTAGTATGGTCATTTTCACAGTCTCCATAATATTTATTGCACTTTTTTTCCAATAAGGGTAATATGGTCATTTTCACAGTTTGTAACTTTACTATACTTATTTCCGATAAGGGTAGTATGGTCATTTTCACAGTCTCCATAATATTTATTGCACTTTTTCCAATAAGGGTAATATGGTCATTTTCACAATCGGTAACATTTACTTTACTTATTTCCGATAAGGGTAGTATGGTCATTTTCATTGTCTCCATAATATTTATTGCACTTTTTTCCAATAAGGATAATATGGTCAATTTCACAATCGGTAACATTTACTTTACTTATTTCCGATAAGGGTAGTATGGTCATTTTCATTGTCTCCATAATATTTATTCCACTTTTTTCCAATAAGGGTAATATGGTCATTTTCACAAATCTTGTAAGAATTACTTTACTTATTTCCGATAAGGGTAGTTTGGTCATTTTCACAATTTCCATAATATTTATTGCACTTTTTCCAATATGGGTAATATGATCTTTTTCACGGTCTGTAAGAATTAGTTTATTTATTTACGGTAAATGGAAATCATTCTTACCAAGTTTAAGGTTTGGGGAATATTCCAAAGGAATCTTACATGTAAATGGATGGATTCATTATTTTTACCAAGTTTCGACTTATAGTAGTCCACTCCCATCCAGGTTTCGATCTCGGAGCCACTGTATGCATACAATATGCCAGGATTGGGTTTGTTTAAGGTTTCAGGGAATATTTCTAAGGCATCTTACTTGTAAATGGATGGATTCATCGTTTTTACCAAGTTTCCGACTTATAGTATTCCACTCCCGGCCAGGTTTCGATCTCGGACCCAAGGTATGCGTACTTTATACCAGAATATGGTTTGTTTAAGGTTTCGGGGATATTGTGAAGGAATCTTACTTGTAAATGGATGGATTCATCGTTCTTACCAAGTTTCCGACCTATAGTAGTCCACTCCCGGCCAGGTTTCGATCTCGGAGCCACGGTATGCATACAATAGGCCAGAATATGGTTTGTTCAAGGTTTCAGAGAATATTCTAAAGGAATCTTACTGTAAATGGATGGATTCATCGTTCTTACCAAGTTTCCGACCTATAGTAGTCCACTCCCAGCCGAGTTTCGATCTCGGACCCAAGGTATGCGTACAATAGGCCGAATATGGTTTGTTTAAGGTTTCGGGAATATTCTAAAGGAATCTTACACCGTAAATGGATGGATTCATCGTTTTACCAAGTTTCCGACCTATAGTAGTCCACTCCCGGCCGAGTTTCGATCTCGGACCCAAGGTATGCGTACATTATGCGAGAATAGGGTTTGTTTAAGGTTTCGGGGATATTATGAAGGAATCTTACCTGTAAATGGATGGATTCATCGTTTTTACCAAGTTTCAGACTTATAGTTGTCCACTCCCGTCCAGGTTTCGATCTCGGACCCAAGGTATGCGTACATTATGTCAGAATAGGGTTTGTTTAAGGTTTCGGGGATATTATGAAGGAATCTTACCTGTAAATGGATGGATTCATCGTTTTTACCAAGTTTCAGACTTATAGTTGTCCACTCCCGGCCAGGTTTCGATCTCGGACCCAAGGTATGCGTACATTATGCCAGAATAGGGTTTGTTTAAGGTTTCGGGGATATTATGAAGGAATCTTACCTGTAAATGGATGGATTCATCGTTCTTACCAAGTTTCCGACCTATAGTATTCCACTCCCGGCCAGGTTTCGATCTCGGACCCAAGGTATGTGTACATTATGCCATAATAGGGTTTGTTTAAGGTTTCGAGGATATTATGAAGGAATCTTACCTGTAAATGGATGGATTCATCGTTTTTACCAAGTTTCAGACTTATAGTTGTCCACTCCCGGCCGGGTTTCGATCTCGGACCCAAGGTATGCGTACATTATGCCAGAATAGGGTTTGTTTAAGGTTTCAGGGATATTATGAAGGAATCTTACCTATAAATGGATGGATTCATCGTTCTTACCAAGTTTCAGACTTATAGTTGTCCTCTCCCGGCCAGGTTTCGATCTCGGACCCAAGTTATGCGTACATTATGCCAGAATAGGGTTTGTTTAAGGTTTCGGGGATATTATGAAGGAATCTTACCTGTAAATGGATGGATTCATCGTTCTTACCAAGTTTCCGACCTATAGTAGTCCACTCCCAGCCAGGTTTCGATCTCGGAGCCACGGTATGCATACAATAGGCCAGAATATGGTTTGTTTAAGGTTTCAGAGAATATTCTAAAGGAATCTTACCTGTAAATGGATGGATTCATCGTTCTTACCAAGTTTCTGACTTATAGTAGTCCACTCCCGGACAGGTTTCGATCTCGAACCCAAGGTATGCGTACATTATGCCAGAATAGGGTTTGTTTAAGGTTTCGGGGATATTATGAAGGAATCTTACCTGTAAATGGATGGATCCATCGTTCTTACCAAGTTTCCGACTTATAGTAGTCCACTTCAAGCCAGGTTTCAATCTCGGAGCCAAGGTATGCATACAATATACCAGAATAGGGTTTGTTTAAGGTTTCAGGGAATATTCCAAAGGAATCTTACCTATAAATGATGTGTCATGCTAAGTTTGAAGTCTGAACCCTCCCGGACCTTCTTGGTTCATAGTCTGTATGTTGTTATACCACATTTGAACTTCGAATCGAAATTGAGATTCATATTTATCGTTTTTGATAATGTATCATGCTAAGTTTGAAATCAGAACCCTCCCGAAGCTTCTTGCTAGTTCATAGTTTGTATAACGTTATACCACATTTGAAGTTCGAATCGACAATGAGCTTCATATTTATCGATTTCAATGATGTGTCATGCTAAGTTTGAAGTCTGAACCCTTCCGGAGCTTCTCGGTTCATAGTTTGTATGCTGTTATACCACATTTGAAGTTCGAATCAACACCTAATTTTCATATATATATCAATTTCGGTGACGTATCCTCCTAAGTTTGAAGACAGAACCCTCCCGGAGCTTCTTGGTTCATAGTTTGTATGCCATTATACCATATTTGAAGTTCGAATCGATATTGAGATTCATATTCATCGACTTCGTTGATGTATCATGCTAAGTTTGAAGTATGAACCCTCCCGGAGCTTCTTGGTTCATAGTTTTTATGCTTCTTGAATCTACGAGTGTGAACTAAAGCTACTTCATGACCTGTGTGAATAGTCTGATATATTTCGTGACCTATGTGACTAGTCGAAATTCAAAGGAAGCACAAAGAGAAAGCACAAAAGCACAAAGAGAAAGCACAAAAGCACAAAGAGAAAGCACAAAGAAACACACCAATTATCAAATTCACTTCTTATTTTCAAGCTTCATTCTTATACATTTTTTGGATTTTTTTATATCAGAATGTCGATAACATTGTCCTAAATTTATTAATATTTTTTTTTGGATTTTTTTTCATATCAAAAGTTGATAATTAAACCGAATACACGACTTTGAACTAGCACAAAGAGAAACACACAAACTTCTCAATCCGCATGAGCATCCTAAAGCGAATCACACCGTCCCTTAATTTTTGCAATCCGTATGAACATGCAAAATCAAATCTACACCGTCCAAATCTTTTTAGATAAAACATCAAAAGTAAATCCTTTTACTTCACTTCCTTTCACTTGCGTCTCATCTCTCTCTAATTTTCTCCGCCTCCCTCGCTCGAAAGAAAACCCTAAGTCACAAAATTCACTTTTCTCTTTCACCCTCTCTGTGCAAAACCTAGTAGATCGATTATATCTTTGTACAAAAACCCTAAATCTGCTGTTGATGATGTTTTTGAGTCTGATTTTGTACATATAGGGTTTCAGATTCATTCCGTGCATCTACAGGGTTTGGATTTTTGTGGATGGGTATGAAACCCTAACTCTCTCTCTGTATTCTCACCAATTCATTCTGTTGGAGCAATTCTTGAGATGATCGAAAGAGGACTAGATCAAGACTTAAATTCATCTGGTGATTGGTTATGGTGGTTTTATGAGAAATCAATTTTAATTCAATCGTGGATTTTACTCTCAAGTTGGATTTGGGTTTGATATGAATCTGTGTTGAGAAATCTCGGTATTTCGATTGTGATTGTGCAGATAAGAAAATGGAGGAACTGTTGGTTTGAGTTGTTTTGTGCTGAGTTTTATTTGGGGTTTTTTTTATTCAAGATTGGATCTAAACAAGGGTTGTACCAGTAGAGAAGAAAGGCTTGATTAATGAATTAGCTAGCTTGGGTTTGTGCAAAAGGATTTTCATGGAATTTTTGTTTTTGTTTTTTTGATTTTTTTTCTTATTTCTTACTCGTTTGTTTTTGGAAGGTTGAGAGATTAGCAGCAGTACTGCTTGAAGAATCAAAAGCACGATCATCTAAAGATGACGATTCAGTTGGTAATAAGAGAAGTAGAAGAAAGAGACCTAGGGATATTGTTACTGCTTCCGCTGATGGAAAGACATGGTGCAATTGTTGATATTGAGACGTTTCATGCAATGGGGTTTGTGAGTTGCCGAACAAGCTTCAATTCACGGGGTTTTCGTTTAAGGGACTAAGAAAGAAATTTTGAGAGACTTTACGCTAATTCTGAAGGACTCGGTTCGATTACTCAAGGTATTGTTCCAATTTTAATTTGGTATTTGTTAGTGTTCCAATTTTAATTTGGTATTTGTTGGTTTCTTTGTGGACATGAAATTGGGGCTTGTGTCTGCTTAGGTATAGAAAAGGGGGGGTTTAGCAATTTGATTTAACAATGTTGTGTTTGTAGAATTAGTTTAGTGGATACCCATGATGGCCAATCTATGGAATCTGCTCTCATATTGTAACTTTTGATTCTCAATTTTGTACTAACTTCTGATTCAATTGCAGGATATTGGCTCCTACAACCTATATATTCTTTGCATCTGAAGTTCCTGTGATTGCATTTGGAGAGAAATTGAGTAGAGAAACAGGTTAGGATAAGATTTACTACCCATACATGGTCTTATCTGGACAAACTCAGGCAATTGTTTAAGTTGATATGGTGATTTTTGCTGTTTTATTGTAGATGGAAGCTTGAGCACAGTGGAGACTCTAGCTTCAACGGCTATTTGTGGTATAATACATTCAATATTTGGTGGGAAACCTATGCTAGTTCTTGGAGTTGCAAAGCCCACCATTATTATGTATACTTATCTCTATAATTTCGCTAAACAAAGGGAAGATTTAGGGTCGAAACTGTTTGTGGCTTGGGCTGGATGGTAATAACGAGTTTTAACATTTTGATTTTATTAATTTGGCGGTTTTCTAGAGCCATTGATAAATCTAAAAAGATTTTATGTGTGATGTTTTTTTGTAGGGTCTGTATCTGGACAAGCCTTTATGCTGTTTCTCCTTACAATATTCAATGCTTGTATTATTATCACTAGATTTACAAGGATTGCTGGGGAGATTTCGGCATAATGATCACTGTTCTTTTCATCCAAGAGGCCATTAAGGTAGAAGACTAATAGTAGTTCTCTTTTGGCAAATAAAACAGATGGAGATTTTAATGAACAAAAGTTTTGTTAACTTTTTTTTTCCAAACTTTGAATTATAGGGAATGGTTAGCGAATTTGCAATTTCAAAGGCTGAAAATCCAAATGATGAAAGATATCAATTTGAGTGGCTATATACGAATGGACTGCTGGGACTAATTTTCACATGGCGTTGCGGAACAGGTTTGAAAAATATCCAACTGATCTAACAGTGTAATTCTGAGAGTACTTGGAATCTAAATGCAGTTTCGAACTTTATTGTAGGATTCCTCATAAGCCTTATTGCAGACTATGGGGTTCCTTTCATGGTTTTGGTGTGGACAGCAATGTCATTCACTATTCCAAAGGAAGTTCCAACTGGAGTTCCCCCGAAGGCTTTTTACTCCTCTTCCATGGGAACCTGCATCGCTGTATCATTGGACAATAATCAAGGTAGTTTTGTAGATACAATCTATTGTACACTTGATTTTTTTTCTTTTTTCTTTTAGATACTATTTGACTAAACAATCTAAGGATCTAAATCCAAAGTACGAAATACTGACATAATTTATCGAAACTGCAGGATATGGGAAAAGTCCCACCCATGTACATTTTTTCTGCCATTATACCAGCAGTGATGGTAACTGCTCTATACTTTTTTGACCAGTGTTGCTTCTCAAATGGCACAGCAGAAGGAATTCAATGGGTCTGCTATTGCAGTTGAAGATTTGTTGTTGATGTTCTATTCATGGTACTTCTGGCGATGAAGAAATGGATGACATGATGGGTGCTGGTTGTGTATGTTGTAGGCTTTTGGTTTGAGGTTATGGCACTGAATTGCAGAGAGCTTCGCACAGGTGGAATGGCTGAATAAGTTGCATCTAGAGACTCACAACAAGAGCAGATGATGATGGCGTCTTGAGCAATTTGAGGATTGTTGGTGCTTGATTCTTCGGTAGCTAGGTCAAGAAGATGGGTGTTGCTGGAGTTTCTCGTCTAAGATAACTTGTTGGAGTCTCAATTTGGTGTATGATTACATTGTAGATTGTTGATAGTTTCAAAACTAAGAATGGTTATAATAATTTTCAGCGATTATGTTTTAATGCTGTCACATTTTGATGGTTTACATTTGAATAATGCTGGTATATTTTGAATGCTGTGACCAATTTCATCATATTTTTTTCACAAATGAAAAATAACCACAAGCTCGCTATGTAAGGTTGTCAAAGAAGTGACTTGCAACTCAAACAAAAGTTGTCAAGGAAATGACATACAACTCTAATCATAGTTGTCAAAGAATTCATATACAACTCTAACCATGGTTGTCAACAAATTTTCTACAACTCCAACAAGTGTAGTGTAGGAGTTATTTTCACAACCGGGTAAGAGTTGTGTTAGGCATCAAGAGGAAAATTTCAAAGACATTCACAATCTGAAGCAAGCATTGTACAAAACTAAACGACAACTATGTTTACGACTTTAGTTTGAAGAGTTGTAAAGAATTGAGGATCTTCTAAAACCCCCCTGATGCAACCTAACGATAAACATTGTCGTAGATCTATGACAACTCTTTTCGGGAGTAGTTGATCACTGTTTTTCCCATAGCATCTTTCAACTTGTGAACATTAGGAATTCATGAGTGGTGGTTTGGGACGCCCCTTAGGATACCTGGTCGAGATATCTTTTGGCATTAGCCAACTCGATATTCTCGGTAACGTAGTGCACATTTTTGGTTTCCTGGGCAGGCGGTATGGGACGTTTGCTCAGAAGGTCTAAATTGTTGTTCACGAGAACTTGAAGAAACCTATGATTTCTGAGCATCTGGTATGAGACTTTTGCTCAGGAAATCCAAACTGAAGAGATTGTCCACAATAGTTTTTTGTTCTGAATTTCGGGGAAGAAATTCTTTAAAAGGGTGAATGATGTAACACCCCGAATTTTTAGCATGGCAGATGCTCAAAAGATGCGCCATGACACGAGATGAAGCTTAATCTCAAGTTTCGTCGTTAAGAGGAATATTGGCCTAAAGACAATGTTGCATCATCATGATGCATTAGGCCAGTTGGGTAGATGGCCTTTAGCGTTGCAGCGTAATCATTGCATATTATGCAGAAGATTGGCCTAGAGCCAATATTACACAATCATTGTGCATCAGGCTAGAGAGGGCTGGTCGAACGAATGTTACGCAATCATTGTGCACAATCATAGTTGGACTTGGTGAAAATATTTTGCTCCCCTTTCCAAAGTTGTATAAATTGCAAGTTAACATATATAGGGAGGGGTAGTTGGTTGAAGGTGCATATGCGTACCATGCACTAAGTAAGCTTCATAGCTTAGTCGAAAGAGTATAAATGATGCATAAGTCTCATTTATAGCTTTGTAGCCTTTCCAATGGGGCATATGATACGAAGGAATCATTATGCCACGCCGCGGACCCGAAAATGTATAATCACTGTGCATTTTACCATTATTTCTAGGCCACGGCCTTGCAATCGCGTTTGGATTAAGTTGTTGTCCCTTCGAGGATGAACTATGGTCTTGTGCTTGATCCCTTTAGAGTAGGGAAGGGTACGTAGGCAGCCGCAATGAGTTGTAGCATTGTCGGTCCAGAACTTTGTCACTCATATCATCTATTTGGGAGATGATTGCGGCACATTGGCATCTCATATCATCTGGCTCGGTAGCTCGATACAGGAGATGATTGTGGCAAAACTTGATGAGACAAGTTGATGCAGATGAGCAAGTTATAGCCTATCTGGAGGTTAAAAACCCGATTGTAGTAATTTAGCTCAATGCAGGTCTAAATTGATTGGAAACAGCCCAACAATCAAGACGTGCTACGCATCACGGTCTTGGAATTTTAGCCAAATTCCATCGTCTAGGGCCTCAAAAGGCCATTTTTTCCGTTTTAAGAAAGTTTTTGTTTTCTTAATAAACCCTTTGCGGAACAAGGGTAAGTTGGAATGGTGTGGAAGCTAATTTAGCTGCATCATGCTCCACGAGCATGCTTGCAAGGACAAATGAACATGCATTTGCCTAGTTTTAAGGCCCGGTAAGTAGCATGATTATGGCGCATCGGGGAAGTTATGAAAAATAGTGTTAGAGGGGAGATTCGAACATGAACCTACTACATGGAAGTCTAGCTCATCAACCATCCTTACAGTTCACAAGTTTTGATTTTTTGTGTTTTTTTTTAATAAAAAGGTATAACAACACTTATACGAGTTGTTAGAATAAAAATATAGAATGTTGGAAAATGAGGTTGGGGGGATTTGATCCTCAGCCCCCTGTATGGAAGACTACACAACTAACCATACCTACACAATCACAAGTTATGTCAAGTTTGTGGTTCTTTAATATACTAACTTTATGACAACCCTTTATAAGAGTTGTAAAAAAAAATATAATGTTCAAAAATAATGCTCAGGTGACTGAGCCGCAAAAGTGCGAAGCCTTCTCTGTAAACAATAACATACATTCTACAATGAAAATGCACTTCTGTAATAATTTTGTTATGGATGGTTAAATTTTATTCACTTCTGCTAAAAAAAAAAAATTCACTTCTACAAATTTTTTTGTAATGGATGGATTCGTCGTTCTTACCAAGTTTTTGACTTATAGTAGTCCACTCACGGCCAGGTTTAGATCTCGGAGCCTGGTATGCTCACAATATGCAGAAATAGGGTTTGTTTAAGGTTTCGTAGAATATTCCGAAGGAATCTTACATGTAAATGGATGGATTCATCGTTCTTACCAAGTTTCTGACTTATAGTAGTCCACTCCCGGATAGGTTTCGATCTCGGAGCCTGGTATGCATACAATATGCAGAAATAGGGTTTGTTTAAGGTTTCGTAGAATATTCCGAAGGAATCTTACCTGTAAATGGATGGATTCGTCGTTCTTACCAAGTTTTTGACTTATAATAAGTCCACTCACGGCCAGGTTTCGATCTCGGAGCCTGGTATGCATACAATATGCAGAAATAGGTTTGTTTGTTCTTACCAAGTTTTTGACTTATAGTAGTCCACTCCCGGCCAGGTTTCGATCTCGGAGCCTGATATGCATATAATATGCAGAAATAGGGTTTGTTTAAGGTTTCATAGAATATTCCGACGAAATCTTACCTGTAATGGATGGATTCATCGTTCGTACCAAGTTTCCATCTTGTAGTGGTCCACTCACGGCCGGGTTTTGATGTGGGATCCAGGTTATGCCTCGAAGTTTCCAGAAGAGGGTTTCTTTAAGGTTTCAGAGAATATTCCGACGGAATCTTACCTGTAAATTGATGGATTCATCGTTCTTACCAAGTTTCCTGCTAAGTTTGAAGTCAGAACCCTCCAGGAGCTTCGAGGTTCATAGATTGTATATCATTATACCGAATTTGAAGTTCGAATTGACATTGAGCTTCATATTTATCGATTTTGATGGATGTATCTTGCTAAGTTTGAAGTCAAAACCCTCCCAGAGCTTCGTGGTTCATAGTTTGTATTCCCTTATATATACCACAGTTAAAGTTCAAATCGACACTGATCTTCATATTCATCGATTTCGATGATTTATCATGCTAAGTTTGAAGTCAGAACCCTCTCAGAGCTTCGTGGTTCAGAGATTGTATGTCATTATACCGAATTTGAAGTTTGAATCGACACAGAGCTTCATATTTATCTATTTTGATGGTGTATCATGCTAAGTTTGAAGTCAGAACCCTCTCAGATCTTCTTGGTTCATATTTGTAAGTCGTTATACCAAATTTGAATTTCGAATCGACACAGAGCTTCATATTTATCGATTTTGATGGTGTATCATGCTAAGTTTGAAGTCAGAACCCTCTCAGAGCTACTTGGTTCATATTTGTAAGTCGTTATACCAAATTTGAAGTTCGAATCGACACTGAGATTCATATTTATCGATTTCGATGATGTATCATGCTGAGTTTGAAGTCAGAATCCTCCCGGAGCTTCTTGGTTCATAATTTGTATGTCGTTATACCACATTTGAAGTTCGAATCGACACTTAGCTTCATATTTATTTATTTAAATGATGTATCATGTTAAGTTTGAAGTCTGAACCCTCCTGGAGCTTCTCGTTTCATAGTTTGTAGGCCGTTATACCACATTTGAAGTTCGAATCGATATTGAGCTTCATATTTATTGATTTCGATGATGTATCATGCTACGTTTCAAGTCAGAACCCTCCCGGATCTTCGTGTCTTCATAGTTTGTATGTCTTTATCTCGAGTAATCATATAACCTGAGTCTACCGGTGACCGCGGTCGTAAGCGTCAAAAATAAATTTACACTTTCTTACTACTCAAAATATAAATATAGCAAGGGCAAGAAAGGATCGATCCCACAGAGCGGTCTAGGTTGTCAAATTGTTATGGTCTCCTATATAAAACACCGGGGGTTTGCTGATTTTTATATACTAAAATAAAATAAAAGCAAAACAAATAAAAGTAAACACGCAAATCAAGGATGTGAAAATATTGGATAAAGGTTTCATCTTCAATTGTAAACAAGTTTATGAATATATGAATAGAATTCGTATTTAATCTCGCTATCATCAAAAGCCATAGAATACCTTATTGCAAGAATACTCCGTAATTTCCAAAGTTATCAACACACACATTAGAGCTGCGTATGTGAATTCTACCTAAAGAATAACCTAACGCCTTGCGCTAATCAAGTTCAATTCCTAGGAGCATTAAGTTTGAAATAGGCTAATCAATGCAATTGTAATACATTGCGCAAAACAATTCGAACAAAGGTCAATTTCTACATATGATTACGAGGATGTATCACTACAACCTAGAATCATATCATGCTACTCGTATTCAAGGTTATCGCTCGATGAAAACCCTAAAATAGCTATAGATATGGATGTGAGTTCAATCAATTCTAGACTTAACTAAACAAACATTCAATCTTATTGCAATGCATCAATCATGCAATTATTATAACCCGTAGGAATCAAACGATAATATTGAGATAAAACTATTTCATAAAAATCATAACTTGGTTGCAAAATCCAACTACGTCTTCAACCAATAATAACTTAGTTACTCATGGCATAGGAGTTCATAGCAAGAAGAAAGAGAAAACCTATCATGTTTCTAAACCCTAGAACCAAAAGTATGAGTTCTCCCTAATGGAGATATATCTAGGTTTAGAGAAAAAGTTCTATTTATATGCTTTTCTCCCCATAAGGATACTTTCCCAAAATTAGGTTAATTCTTCTCAAAACCCGTCTCCAAGTTGGTCCACCAAGCCCGGAGTGAAAAATCTGTCTCTGGAATTTTGGGTCCAAAAGCGTCGCCGGAATTGATGACGTCATCACCGGAATCCGGCCACCGGCGCCGGAATCCGATCGCCGGAAAACTTTCTCCGATCACTTGAAGTACTGGAAGACGTCACCAGGCAATTCTACACTTCCAGTAGCTCCGCTTTGCTTCTCTGCAGTCCACACATTCACAAAAACCATTTTAGCTAATTCCCATTTTCGCGAAAAACGCGCTAAAAGCGTGACTCGTAGCTCATATGTCCGGCCATCAATTCTTGCATCCGACTCATACCCTCGCGATTCACTGAAATATTGCGATCGACACTTTAACCTCTGAAATCCGGCTACCGGAACTATGCTTACCGGTGCGCCATTTTCACTCCGTTTTCGCACTATTTCTGCACTGTCAAGCTCCATTCCCTGTAATGTACCACCAGCTCTTCCTGTAGCCATATCATCAGTCTTCTCGTGCACCACCAAGACTTCCACTTGCTGCCATAATCTGCTACACATTCACCCATCACTGCCTATTCACATACAGCAGCTCATTCCCTGCAATTCTCGCATCTACTACACATCACATTCTTTGGCTCCACACCAGTACCAGCACACCCCAGGCCAGTGCATTCAATCCTTGGCAGCTGTCTCATTCTATCTCAGGTATTCAACTCCAGCTCCGACCACAATTCAAAATCCTCTCCCTACTCAGCTCTGTTGGCATCTCTGCATCCAAATCCAACCGGGAGCACCACACCATCAAACCCCGAGAACAACTTCAATGGCAGCAAGCAAAGACCGCATTTGAGCCCTAGCCACCGTCAACCTACCTCTTCTCAAGCACCAGATTCCTTCAACTTTAAGTCGCAACCAGCGCACTCAACCAGCACTACTGCTACAAGCATCAACACAATCTTCAGTTCCATCTGCTCATCTAGTCATACTCCCTGCACTTCCCTGGCGCAATTCCATCGCTCGCAGCTGCAACACAACTCCAAATCCTCCTTTTGTAACTCATTCCCTGCTACAGCCACAGGTCTTGCATCATTCAGCTTACGATTCACTCCCATACAGATTCATGCCTCTCCACACAACACACTCGAGCACCAACCCATAATTGCAACTACTTCACTTCAGTTCAGCTCCAAATGCTTCACTGCACCTGCTGGCACCTGCAATCTCCCATTTTTTCCAGTTCCGGCCTGCAACATACTAGCTTTCTCTTGCTTCTGCTCCAAACTAATCCCATTCCGTCCAGCACCACTAAACACCAGAGCCAGCTAATTGCCCATAGAGCACAACTGCAATGCATCCACCACCTGCAATGCAATATAACCCTAACACAATCCCAGGCCAGCACCATCACCTCTCATTCGAGTCTCAGCGACAACAACTCAATGGCAGCAGCGGCTCATATGCTCAACTGCAGAATCTCTCGAATCATGGGCAGCAACATCGCCAGTTTCAGCACTGCCATCATATCCTCAGTTCATACTGCCTAGCCACCACCAACACAGATCCATCTATTCAATTCAGTGATACCACCAACATTTGAACCGATTCTAGCATCCCTAGCTTCACTGCCATCTTCTCCAGTCACAGCTGACATAAGCCCATTAGCTCAGCTGACAATAACAAAGAACAGAACCAGCACTGCTCTAGCCATTACCACGATAATCCCAGCGTTTGCATCGCACTGCCCTAAACTGCAGCTCATTCCTTCTCGATCTACCATGCCATCAGTCGCAGCGTTTCCGCTCCGTTAGCAGCCCTGGCAACAACTCTCATTCTTCCATGCTTCACTATTGCCTCAGTACCATCTGTTGCAGCTCTCACTCTAGCTGCTCATTGCAGCCAACACCAATATAATCCCGTTACACGTCTCAGCTTAAGTACTGCACTGCCAGCATTCTCTCTTCAACTTGCAATTCTCAACACCACAGTCCACCAACTTCAAGTGCAAGACTGCATCAGGCCTTTGTTCAAACACCTTGTGTGCCAAAAAGTGGTGAATTGAGGAAGGGAAATGATCCTTCCCCGTGACAAGATATACATTCGTAACACACCCATTCCGATAAACCCGAATTCCATCTTTCCTTGCTAACTCAATCTTTAGAACAATTGAGCTTCGAAATACTCATCCATCAATGGAATCAACCCAGGGGTACTCTCCTGTTTCTTCAGTTCCCAACTAAACCCAAAATTGGTACCTCCTGCCTTGAGCCAATTATCACAGACCAAACCCATTGATTCCTTCTCTTATCTTGAATTCGAACCTCCCTGTTCCCCTGGTACTCAACTATCGAACCCATGGTTTATACCGGAAGTGAATTGGTACAGAGCTGGGACTGAAAATGAATCAAGATTAAATCTCGACCTAGTTCTAGTTATAAAGGAGGAGGTGCCCCTTAACGAATTGTGGTCTGCAGACTAACAATCCTCATTCACCTGTCGCCTACCGAGACCCGGCGGTTCATTTCTCTGTTCTGCGGCTGCCTCGAGTAATTGTGTTGTCTGTCTTTAACAGTCATGTGTTGTCTCACTTTTGCGACAACTTTAACTTGCTTCAGAGGCTTCTAACTTCCTCATACGAGATCGGAATAACCTCGTTCTTTCGCCATTGTCTTCACCTTCTCGTCCTCTACAAAGTGATACAAAGAAATTCCGTATTTGAGCGAGTTCCACTTCTTTTTGCTCCAATGACTCCAAAACACCTAATACACTCAAACTCACACATAAGATACATAATTCACACGAAAAATAGCAAAGAAAGCATAAACTCTACATAGAAAATACGGTGTATTCTACACCTATCAACCGGTATGAACTAAAGCTACTTCATGAAATGTATGACTAGTCAAAATTACTTCATGACCTATGTGACTAGTCGAAATTCAAACCGGAAGCACAAAGAAAAAGTACAAAAGCACAAAGAGAAAGCACAAATAAACACACCAATTATCGAAATCATTTTTCATTTTCCCGATTCATTCTTATACATTTTTTGGATTTTTTTTATATCAGAATGTCGATAACAATGTCATAAATTTATTAATATTTTTTTGGAATTTTTTTCGTGTTGAAGGTTTATAATAGAACCGAATACATGAGTTCGTATTAGCACAAAGAGAAACACATGCTTCTCAATCCGTATGAGCATCCCAAATACAATCTCAACCGTCAAGATCTTTTCTTAATTCGTATGAGTGGATCAAATGAAACGTGGTCCGTCCATTCTTTTGGTTGTATCACCAAACCCTCCCTCAACACTCAGAACTCTAATTCCTATCTATTTTTCTCTTTCTTTCTCTCCGTCTTTCTTTTCTTTCTCAGCCTGCGCCTGCGCCTCCGACTCTCCCTCTCTTCTTTTTCCTTCTGTAGATCTAAATCGTGTTGTTGATATTTACTTCTTCCATAATGCATAAAAATGGAGTTGTCGTAGGGTACTACAACTCTAATCTGTAGTCATCAATGATGATTTTTCACGTAGTGGCAACCAAGTCTAATCATATAAATTCTTTTGACTCGGTTATTTCTCCCAACTCAACTATAGCGTCGGATACATCAGATTCAACCGCACCACCAGATCAAACTGGCTCCTCTCAAGATCCGGGAATCACTATTGAAACAATTTCCCCTACAATTGCTTTAGAAAACAATCAGAAGAAGACGACAATATCACTAGTGATTGCTTGCAAGAACTTCAAAGTTTAATTGATTCTTTTAAAAAATATGGTCCTCTAATTGGAGTCTCTTTTAGGAAAACAGAAAAACAACTGAAGCTCTTATGCATAATTCAACTTCTAAGAACGAGTTCAATCTCATAGAGATTTTTGACGAAACAGATCAAGACAAGGAGAATGAAATTGAGGAGGCTATTGCATTAGTCCATTTGGTTTACCCATATACAAATATCATAATTTGGAACATCAGGGGTTTGCATGACAGTAGAAAAAGAGAAGAACTCAATATATTGATTAGAATCTGGAAACCTGACATTCTTTGTTTGCAGGAAACTCACATGGCTAATTGGCAAAGGTTTCAAGTCAAGCAATTTTGGGGAACAAACCATTTTGATTGGATTGCACTCGATTCCAACAGAAGCTCAGGGGGAATAATTATTGTCTGGAATACGAGCAAAGTTGTTGTTACCGAGTCCTTAGTAGGAGCTTTTACTGTCTCAGTAAGATGTCACTTCACCTCTGAGAATTTTGATTGGTTACTTACGGCTGTATATGGTCATGTTCTCAATTTTGAGAAGAACCAGTTTTGGGCAGAGCTGAGAGATATCCACAATCTTTGGAAGGATTCCTGGGTGTTATGTACGGTGACTTCAATGTTACCAGATTTATGCACGAGAGATCTGGAAGATAAGTTAATACTTGTGCCATGAAGAATTTTGCCTCATTAGTTCAAAAGCAGCACCTTATAGACTTACCACTTATCGGCAGCAACTACACTTGGTGCAGAAACTCATCGTGGAGCAAGCTTGATCATTTCCTTATATCTTCTTCATGGGAAGATCACTTTTGCAGAATTGTGCAAACCACTCTTCCTAAACCTTTTTCTGATCACAACCCAATAAGACTATCAACTCACAATGAAGATTGGGGACCTACTCCGTGCAGATTTGAAAAAATGTGGTTGTTGGATCCTACAATTCTGGATCTAATGCGAAATTGGTGGAACTCCTTTAAGTTTGAAGGTACAGAGGCTTTATTCTGGCAAAAAAAAAAATGCAGGTGCTTAAAGAAAAGTTGAAGATTTGGAACAGTGAATTTTTTAGAAGAATTGATACTCTAATTTAAAACAATCTAATTGCGGTACAATTGGTGGAATCAAAACTACTTTTAGATCCTGACAACACTCAGCTGGCAGAAGAAAAAGTTAACACTAAGGCTGAATTCAAAAGATTGGCTAAAATGCATAACGATTTTTGGAAACAAGGAGCTAACATTAATTGGGTCGAAGAACATGAGAGTAACACTCGCTTTTTTCATAAGTATGCTTCAGCTAAGCAAAGATCTAAAAGCCTTTCTCAGCTAAATATAAAAGGGGATGTTACAAGGGACAAGATAATTATTAAAAAAAGGGATATTTTGACTTAGGTGCCCATAAAATGGTACGCCTTTGCGTTTGGTGCCTAACTTTGTCCAACTTTTAGTTAGGTGCCCAGTGGGTCCCAGTCAACTTTGAGTTAGGTGCCCAGTGGGTCCCTGATGGCCTTAAAAATTTGTATTTTACTTGATAGATTGCACAATGCAGGTTGTTTAGATAAACAGAGAAATGATTCACAAGTATGTATGAAATGACTCACCAGATTTGCATTGCATAGTTTGCCCATCAGGAAGAACGGCACAATAAATTTTCCATGGACAATCAGAAAACTTGCATTTGTATTGCTGCTTCTCTCTAAAGTTCTTCACTTTATTCATGCCATATTTCATTTCTATTGCAAGTTCCTTCAAATAGTGTCTGTATTCATCCACGTTCTTCCATTCTTGGCCAACAAATAACTTTTCAACTTCAACAATCTTTTCACCCATCTCATACTCACCACTAATACTCTGAGTATCCACAACATACTCCTTGAACTCGTCATTTGAAGCAAGTGTTGATTGGATTTGACAAGTCACCCTAATCTCTTCATCAGCATCAATATCTGGTACAACCATTTCTTCTTCTTCACTATCACAATTAACCTCATACAATTCTATTGACTGATCATTTTGGTACATAGTTTCAAATAACACTTCATCATCTACCGGAACGACATTATCATTACCATCGTTATTACTAACTACAGGGTCATCGACAATTAAAACCTTACTTGACTTCCCTTGAATTCCCTGTTGAACAACTTTCTTAGGGTTTAAAAGAGGAAGAAAGTCTAGGTCTTCTTCAGGTTGTAGTCTGGTAGTTTCTCAATGTTCGGATGCTCAGTCTTGTTACTTTTACCAACCACATAACCACCTTTAGTTGGAAAATATTTAATCAAATCTTTCATGGTACCTGCAATTTAATACACCAAATAAGACACATTAGTAGAAGACAACAGCTACATGAAATCAAATGCAATAAGAACATACTAATTCTTTATTTTTTTTAGTAAATATGGACCACACTAACAGGTCTTATGCAAGATATTTATAAAAAGCACTATTGTGACATCAACAGCAGGACCACTAAAAATTAACAAATCAATCAACATCTTCAAGATCTGCATCTAAGTATTAAACAAACCTTAAAGCATTTTTGGAAGAATACAAATCCTAGAGTACAACAAAATTAAGTCCTTAAACTATCAATCACATGATGAAACACTATGGGTATTCATCATAAAGAACTAATTTAAGAAAATCCCCAATTTTTATCAAAAATTAAAATTTTCTCTTTACATACTTTTATGACCTAAAAACTAAACAATTAAACTATCACTCATACAATTAAATAGCATGGGTATTGACCATAACCAACTAATTTAACAAGATCTCCATTTACTATAAGCCAATTCAAAACATCAAAGTACTGTCACGTACCTTTTTGACATAAAATCTTCACCAAATCTAACTCCACCTTCAATAATACTGTCCTTCTTTGATTTGTCTATTCACACTACCAATTTGTAAAAAAAACCCACCAAATTGTACGATCGATTTAACTAACCATCTTTACTCTCAGACTTCGTTTCTTCCTCTCGATTTTCAGGTGACAACGATAGAAACAATGATATGGAGAAGATTAGGGTATATAACCCACGCAACCTAAGAGATCCTAGCCACTAATTATTGGACGACCCGTATGAACCCACGTGTCTAACTTGGTAAAGTTAGTAAATAAAACGAAAGTCTAATTTTCGTTGGTCATTTCACAATTTTAACTGTGAATTCGACAGTCAACACGGTCAAACACAGTCAATACGTTGACTGGGACCCACTGGGCACCTAACTCAAAGTTGGACAAAGTTAGGCACCAAACGCAAAGGCATACCATTTTATGGGCACCTAAGTCAAAATATCCCTAAAAAAAAAGTAGTCTCTTATTATCAGAATCTTTTCGAAGAAAATATATTTTCTCGTCCTCAACTGGATGGACTTACTTTTCCATCTTTATCTCCTACTGAAGCTCAGAAGCTTGAAGAAAGATTCACATAGGAAGAAGTATATAAATTAATAAATGATTTGGCCCAAGAAAAAGCTCCAGGACCTGATGGAATGCCCATATCCGTCATCAATAAATGTTGGGACTTCATGAAATCCGATATCTTACAGGTGATGAATGAGCTTTTCAGCGGGAAAGTGATTGATTAGAGGCTCAAATCCACGTTTATTGTTCTCATTCCCAAAGTGCAAGATTTGGAATTTATAACAGACTTTCGACCAATTAGCTTAATGAGCAGCATCAATAAGATTATCTCCAAAGTCATTGCAACAAGACTCAAATCAGTTCTTCCTAAAATCATCAGTCACCAACAATCATCTTATGTGGAGGTCAGGCAAATAATGGACGGAGCCATCATTGCGAACGAGTGCATTAATTCTGCTCAAAGATTTCAACAAACAGGTATTCTGTGTAAAATTGATTTTAAAAAAGCTTACGACAATGTTGCTTGGTCGTTATTGGATTATGTCATGCAAAGAATGGGGTTCGGGATCATTTGGAGAAAATGGATTGAAGCTGCTATCTCTCACGTCAACTTCTCCGTGCTCATCAATGGCTCTTCTAATGGACGATTCAAAAGCTCAAAAGGTCTGCGGGAGGGAGACCCCCCCCCTCGCCTTTCCTCTTCTTGCTTATTGCCGAATCTTTGAACTTACTTTTTGAAAGAGTGCGCAAATAGGCTGGTTCAAAGGATTTGAAATAGTACCAGGAGGAACAAAAGTAACCCATCTTCAATTCGGTGATGATACCTTAGTATTTCTGCAATACGATCAGCATAGCATCTTCAACTTACGTAATATCTTGATTTGGTTTGAAATAATCTCGGGCCTTATGGTAAACTTTCATAAAACTTCAATCATGTGTGTTGGGGAAGTTCCTAATATCAACACTCTCACTGACTCTATGGGATGCAAGGTGCAAAATCTACCTACAACTTACATGGGTTTGCCTCTAGGAGATTCCTGAGCATCCAACTTGAAATAGAGTAAAATTATTGAAAGAGTTGAATATTGTCTCCCTTCTTGGAAAGCCAAAGACCTTTCAAAAGGAGGTAAGCTCACTTTGATTAATTCAGTCATGTCTTCTTTTCATATTTATTACTTCTCTATTTTTGAAGCTCCGATGAGTGTTATTCACAAGCTCGAAATAATTATTCGCAATTTTCTTTGGGACGATGACAATGATAACAAGACATATCATTTAATCGATTGGTTAGAAGTGGCTCTTCCTAAAGAGTTAGGAGGACTTGGTATTAAACAATTGTATCTTATGAATGTGGCTTTGCTTATGAAATGGTTGTGGAAGCTAGGCTCTGATATTAACCCACTGTGGAAGCAGCTTATCTTTGACAAGTATGAGTATGGGCAGTTCGATTGGTACACCAAACCTTGCAATCAGCCTTATGTGTAGGATCAGAATATCGCAACATCAATACCCTTGCGAAATCTTTGTACAACACACTGCGAAGATATCGCAGATTGGTTACATAAATGACGCGACAGATGACGACAGCCTAAACACGAGAAAGATGTGGAAACCTAGCGAGATTTAGGAGTGTTGCGAAATTTAACATTTATATACTTGCGAGAATATCGCAAGCCAGATTCGAAAATAAAGGAAAGCTTAGCTGTTACCCACTATGTAATATCCTATATAAAGAGCCGAACAGGCTTAAGGTGAAGAGAGATCTTTTTGAGAGTAGGGAGAAAGTTTTGAGGAAAGAGAAAGTTTAGAATAACGGTTGTATTCTTGATTTCATTTTCTTCTTGTAAAACTTCTAACTCAATTAATAAAAAAGTGTGATTGTTGATCTTAAAGATGTGTTGATTATTATGAAATCTTGTGAGGGATGTATTGTGGGAATTCCTGCAACTACATAATGTCACTAGAAACAGGGACTGAAGATTGATATTGTGATTTGAAATAATTTGGAGTAATAGATAAAGAATTTCATATAATTTTTAACAACTCATTAAGGTTGAAAAATGGCTAGAAGGAGAAGAAATACATCAAAACAACCAACAACTATTAGAAGGAGTAGGAGGCTTGCTGGAAAAGGGGGAGATGAAATGGAGGAATCTTCAAAAGTGAACACAAGAAACAATGGAGAAAATCAAGTTCAACAACCAATTCAACGTACACCAATATAGAATAGAATTTTGGATTATGACAGAGTGAGTGACACACTTGGCGAACAGATTCCGTAGATGGAATGGAAGAAGAGCATCAATTAGGAAACATGGGACGAGAGGAGAGAGACCAAGAATCAATTGTAGGAATAATTCATGGGAATGAAGAGATTGAAGCGTTAGAGGCATTGAGGCAAAGAATACATGAATAAAGGAGACTAGAAGCAGAAGAACGTGCCAATCTGATAAGGCAAAATCATGAGTTGAGGATGGAAAACATGAGATTACAAAGTAGAAGGTCAAGAAGTACTACAAGACCAAGTTCAAGATCAGTTAGAGGAGAAATAAGACGAAATTCTCCTGTAGAAAATGCTAATGAAGATACTCGAGAGGAAGTACAAAATCCATACGAAGAACGTCGTGAAAGAAGACAAATAATGGAAGATCGTTATATTCAACATGGCGAAATTCTTCAAAATGGACAAAACAACCGAAATCAGGGAAATAGGCAACGTCAGGAACGAAATAATCAAGATGGCGAAGAAAATCAGGAAGAAGGAAGGAGGATATTACATGGGAGAGAAGTTCAAAGAAATCAACAAGTAATTGAAGATGAAATCGAAAGACATTACATTGAACAAGCACGTCTAGCTTGCAAAAGGGAAAAACTGAGAGCAGAAGTGGAAGAACAAGAGCTCCAAGAGGCAATTCTCCAGAACAATCATGATAATCGAGAAAGAAGGCGTGAAAAAAATCGCAATAATGGTAATATTAATGAAGAATATGATAGAGTACAAAGGAGAGCTGAAAGGAGACAAAGAGAATTGAGGAGGAATGAACAAAATCGCAGAGAAGAAAACGAGAAGTATAATCATGTGCGAATTCATGAAAGAAATGAAAGAGGAGATCGCAGGGAAAGACGAGAAGAAAATGATGAAAAAGAAAATCAAAACAGATATGAACGCAGAAGAAGAGAAGCGGAGTTAAAAAGACCAATGGATCCAAATTCTGGTGTAAATGAACAAATCCTGAGAGAATTGGCGGAGATGAGAGGAATGTTAAATAACAGAAAAGAAGGAGGCATGAGACAATTGGATGAAGCCATAGAAGAAGCTGCGAAAACTCCATTTACACAAGAAGTACAACTAGGAGGAATACCCCCAAAGTGCAATCTACCCGCGCTAACTAGAATTTTTGACGGAACAACTTGTGCCATTCAACACATCAAAGCTTATGTGAGATGTATGCTACAGTGGGAAAATTATGATGCTGTGTTGTGCAAGTATTTTGCATCAAGTCTAACGGGAGAGTCCTTAAAGTGGTTTGAAGGTTTACCCAAGAATACCATAACATCTTTCAACCATTTGCAGATTACGTTCTTAGGGGCGTATATAAGTAACAATTTCTCGCGACCTGGCATTGAAGATGTATTTGGGTTAAAGCAAAGGGTTGTATTAAAGTTTGAAGCATCTAACCATGAGGTGGAAGACAATGTGTAGTGATATGGCTGGTCGTGTGTATGAGAGATATCTCATTATATCATTCATTAACGCTATGTTCGCAACCAATCTGTTTGTACATTCAAATTTTCAGAATCAAGAATACGATCACAATGACTGAGTTGCGAGAATTTCAGGAGGAGTATATTGCTCTTGAAGAAAAGCAAAATGAGATGGAATCATACCCAGTTGCGAACACAAGTTCAAAAGCAGCGAATGCAAGCTTGTTACCTAAGTTGATAAATACGGTGGCGAGCACTTCGCAAGGACAATAAGACAGGATAATTGGAGATAGTCAGCAGAAACTGGTATCTATGGGAAGTCGTGATCAAGAAGAATTCGAGAGAGAAAGAAACTTCTATAGCCGTGGTGGAAATAACAAAATTCAAAGACTTGATCAGCCACAAGAAATTTATGGAGGTCAGAGGCAAAACCATCACAAAGGACAGGGAAGTCATAAGATAATATGGGAAGAAATCCAAATGCCACCTCTGAATGCTAGTGTGGAGAAAATATGGGAAGCTATAATCTTGATGGAAAACATACCCGCTCCATGGAACATGGGGAGTGAACCACCTCCAAGCCACATAAGTCATGAATTTTGTTCTTATCATCATTTCCATGGACATTCAACAAATGACTGCAGAAATATAAAGAGAATTATTCTCAGAATGATAGATCAAGGAAAATTAAATCATTTTCTAGTAGGACAACCTCAATCTCAACCATTACCACCTCTACCAGAAATTCGCAGGACAAACACAGCAAAGGAAAAAGAAACATTTGTAATAGAAGTTGGAGAAAAGGCAAAGAATCTGTTTTGTCACTCTATTGTACACTCGTACAAAACTATTGAAGACTTTCACGATAACATTCTCAGCAGGGTTTTCGCAAGAAATGCCGATGATAGAGAAATAATGAATATTGCGAAGGTATCGCCACTGAAAGAATGTCAAAAACAGACTATTTCCTTCACCGCAGAAGAAGTACCTGATGGTGGAGAAATGCACGATAACCCATTAGTGGTAAAATTGGATATTAACCCAAAACCTAGCGATGATGAAGATGATGAAGCTGAGGATTCATGGGCAATCAACAGAGTTTTAATCGATACTGGAAGTTCTGTGGATATCCTTTTTTATCATGCTTATAAAACTATGGGAGGAAAAGACGAAGATCTAATACCTTTAACTTACAAAATCTATGGTTTTAATGGTACTGCCAACAAGCCTAAAGGGGAAGTCAATATGCGAATTCCGTTGAAAGGATTGTCCTCTGAAATTCGTCGTGTAGTCGATGTGGAATCACCATACACCGTATTGATTGGACGACCTTGGTTACATGGAATTCTAGGTGTAGCATCGACTTTCTATCAATGCATCAAGTTCCCTCATCCCAGTGGTATTGGCATCATAAAAGGAGATTGGATTGAAGGAAAGAAGTCTGATGAAATTGATGTAGAATCTTGCGAAGAAAGAGCTGCGAAGAAGAAGAATTGGAAACATAACATCAGAGAAAGACAAAAAAGTGAAAGATTGATGGTAGATGCAATAGAATAGAGAGAAGAAGAAACGCTGTGAAACCAATGCATGCTGAAGGTAAGAAGCGACGAAGATTTCGCAAAAGGTAAGAAAATAACATAAAAATTCAAAAATGCAGAGGCAGAAAGTAGCATAAGTAAGAGACTTAAAGAGTGAATGTATTTGTTGATTTTATGGCTGCAAAAGTAAAATTGAGAGAAGAAAGAAAGATGTATGACTGATTTGTTAAAAAATAAAATAAAATAAAATAAAATAATAATAATTATGAATGACAGAGATGAGATTGCGAAATTACAAAAGAGCTGATATGCAGAAGAATAAAATATATTTTATGAATGACAAAGATGAGATTGCGAAATTACAAAAGAGCTGATATGCAGAAGAAGAAACAAAACAATCAGAAAGGGGCGAACCTACTATGGCGTACACTCCTAGTTCGCGAAATCAAAATTTCGCAAGAGGCAAATGTAAGACCTAAAGTGCGTCATAGAAGGGGGTTTTGTTGCATGGATCAGCGAAAAGGTTACACCGCCCGGAACCCGAGTCATGGAGATTTGGGGTCAATAAAGCCCATCCAGGAGAGGTACCTTGGATTTGCAACTTAAGCTTATGACTTAGATTGGACGACTGAGGGTCTCTTCTAAGGAGTGCGGCATCTGATCAAGGCGCCGAGGTACACGGTTGAGCCAAGAGTGCTTGGGGCGTTTGAAGCGTCTCGGCCATTCTTGGCAAGTCTTGACTTATGCTGCACTCGGCCCGAACAAAACCCCACTTAGGGTGCAGTCTTGTAACCATAAGTTATATAGGCAAAAGGGATAAGAGGCTGCGAAAACAACTGGTTGTTGTTAAAACCGGATGGGAGGAGCCAACCTTGTATGGTAGAGGTACGCCTCCTTGAAGGGGCAACCAGGGGGGAAGATAAGGGCGGCACCCTCCATTAGGGAGCTGATAAGTGTCTTAAGATGCAAATGTCACGAGGCTATATTTTCGCAAGAATATTTAGGCTTGTCATATTTTTGCGACAATCTTGAAGAGGCAATAATACAAAAGAGAAAGATAAGGCGATATCAATGGGTCAATACATGAAAGTGTAAAGACGTCCTGCAATTTCGTCGCAAGACGGCAATGTCATGGGGCTTTATTTTTCGCAAGAATATTTAAGCCTGTCATATTGTCGCAACAAAAATGACAAAAGAAAAAAGTTAAGGCAAGATCAATGGGTTTCAGCATGAAAGTGCAAAGACGTCCTGCGATTTTGTCGCAATGACAAGGGGTGGAAAAATAAGACCTTTAACTAGGAAGGCAAAATAAGACCACATAAGAGAACCAGAAAGAATGAAATCTTGGGAAAAACCAAGAAATACTTACTTGCGAAGATTCTGCAGAAACAACTGCGAAACTGAGGCATAAATACATGTTGCTATTCAAAAGTAACTTGCTTAATCTTTCATTTGGATACAAATAACAGAGGCAAGTATGTGAATGAATAGAATAAGAACGTGTTATTTGTATCCATATGATATATTTACGCACGCATGAAATGAAAGATTAATAGTTATATATTGATTAACCATATTGCAAAAAAGAATTATTTTTTTAATATGTGCAGAAAGAAACAAAAAAGGTAGAACTTACATTTGAAGATTCAAGATATTCGCAGCAAAAGATTACAAAGATAGGAGATTAAAGAACGAATGTACAGATATTACAGAAAATGAAAGAAGGAAACAGAATTATATATTGTTTGATTCTTCTTCTTCTTCATCTTCATCAAATCCTTCTTCTTCTTCACCTTCATCAGATTTTTCTTCTTCACTAGAATCACTGTCAGAGATATCCAGAGGAGGTACATTCTTTGGAATTTCTTCTAAGAGGCAAGGATATGTAGAATGAAGGATGTTATTGTCGTCACCGACCTTCTTAATAGTTTGATTGCGAAAAATAATAGCATCATTCTTAAAGTTCGCAACAGTAATCTTTAATTGACTCTTTAGTCTAGAACATTTATCATTGCGAGAAGAAAGATCCTTTGCGAGCTGCTCCTTTACAGACTCAAGTTCTTCGATTCTTTTGAGAAACCTCTTTTCAGCTTCTGCGAACATATAACAATGAATCAGCAATTTGATGATAATTTATGAAAGACAAACAATTAATAACGAAGAACAATTAACAACCTTTTCTGTCAGAAATCATATCCCTAACCAAGGCCGTGTGCTCAGCTTGAAGACTAACATTTACACCTAAATTATTTCTGGCGTCATCTACAACTTTCACAACCCAAGCGAATTCATCATCATTATTTATGAGAAGAAGGGAGAGAATTTGATTCTCTCTTTCGCTAAGTACATCATTTTTGCGGTTAGATTCATCTCATTCAATTTGAACCTCAAGAAGAGTTTTTTGGAATTTCGCCAATGCTTGAGCACCTTGTCTAGCGATGCGATATTTATCATCTATGAGATCACTGATCTTGGTTCTTAAAGCATTAATTTCCTCTTTAGAATTAAAATTGAAACGTTTAAATTTGTTGGCTAAGCCCAAGCTGGATCTATGGTCAATTTCTAAAAGGCGAAGTTTGGATCTGAGTTCGTTTATGGGAAGTGATTTAATCTTGTCACTTGAAAAACTATTTAAAGAGTTATTAAGGTGTTCAAGAAGGGTGTTATTATCCATAGAATTAGGGAATGAGTGAAGGAGAATGGCTTCATCAGAAAGATCATAGACGTCTGCGAAAATGACAAATCAGATGAGGGAGGATAATGAGAAAACAAAATAAAGGAAAAGAGAAAAATTTCATACCATAAAGTTGCTTATTGGCATCTTGAAGACTAGATATTTTGTTCTTTTGAGTGGCAGCTTCTAATTGCTTGTTCTTTTCGCGAAGATCAACAGCTTCAGCTTCCAGTTCTTCGTTTCTCTTGCGAAGTTGAAGATTCTTCTTTTCAAGAATCCCACGTATTTTTTCCAAATCTGAGGCAACAGTGAAAGAAGCCTTCCCAGTATGCAAAGGAAAATGAAGAAATTGTCAAGATATAGTATAAATTTAAATCATAATTATGAAGAAATAGAGAAACAAAGGCATACCAAGATACCAAGTGAATTCAGAAAGCTAGGAGTCACTGATCTGGAGACTCCATGAAGAGAATCATCACCATCCAGTAAAGGGGCATCACAGATATTCGCAAGAGCTTTGCATGTGCTAGTGAGATGATCATCCCCGATCCCTTGCATGGAGTCAGAGAAGATGCTAGACAATTGTGCCATTGAAGATTCAGGTGGAAAATCTACCCTTGCGAAAGAACTATCAATATCATTGTTATCATCATCATCAGAACTTTCTCCAGACTGAAGATTTGAAGGAGAAGGAGAATGAACTTTTCGTTTCTTTGAAGGAGGGGCAGCAGATTTCTCCTTGCGAAGAGAACCTTTACCTTTTCCTTTGGTCTTCGCAACCGTAGATCCTTCTTCAACAACTACAACACCAATCTTCGCACACAAATGAAGATAAGAAACAGAGGCAACAATATTGTTAATAAAAGTAAAAAAAAAAGTTGTTTCTTGCAATATTTTTAATAAAAGTAAAAAAAAAAAGTGTTTCTTACTTCATCTGTGATGGAGCGTAGAGCAGATAAAGTGCTAGCTTTCCCAGTCCTATTGTAGCTTGATCTCAGGTTTTTAATCTAAAATTTTCGCAAAAATTAGAGAATAAGAAAGTAACAATAAATGAAAGAATATGAAGTGAGCAAGATTTGAAGACATACCTCTTTCTCTTTCTCGGGCCAATCAAATAGCCAAGGTTGATAAGTAGCGAGATTCGCAGGAAGCACATTTGAACCTGAAATATAAGGCCCCTTCAAAACCAGTGGAAAGACGCACCATATGTCATCTTTAGAGTGACGAGGAGTATTATTCTTGCAAGAATGCCAGTCAATATCTTGTATAAGCACTTTATCATCAGCAATGTTATCTTTTCTCTTCAAGCGGACACCCCAGCGAGTGCTATCTTTCTTCATGGGTATTAATTCATCATTTTCAAAGAAGCCCTCTACTGTATATTTTTCGGCGAGTATCTCCAACTCTTTAAAATTTGGATCCCTAGCTTCTTTTTGATAAAGAGATCCTTTACCAGCACCACGGTTAGCGAATTCAAGAATTAAACGAATGCAGTCCCCACTCAATTGGTAGATGGCTCGCGAGAAGTTCGCATGAGCAAGAATTTCGTAAAACAAAGGAAGGTTAGGATCATAGAGAGGAATGGGAAGGCCAGCGAGAATCTGACCAAGCAAAACTATGATTTCTTTATCATCACAATGATGATCAGAAAACAATTTAGCAGAAAGAATGGATTTAGATCCTTGATTGGGAATGGTGTCTAATGTGAAACCCTTCTCTTTAAGATCTTTTGAATTCCTTCAAGAGAAGTTTCATATTTACGACCAACTCGGAGGCATTTTAGGTATGGGAATGAAGAAAAAATTAAAGATCAAAAGAAGTAGAAACAAGAAAATTTACAGGTGACAATAGAGCGGAATTTACGTTGAAACTTGTGAAGAAAAGTTGCGAAAAAAATAAGAAGGAAAGTAAAAAAGAAGAAGAGAAGAATGAGAAAAATATATATAGAGAGAAGAATTCTCGAGAAGATAAACACATTTAATGCGAAGAGTAGACGTGAACGGTTGAGAAATAGCGGTTGAAAAAGACGTGTCAAGAAATGGAAGGAAGAAGAGGTATGTGTAATAAATTCTGCGTAAAAATAAAGAATCATATCAATACAGAAGAATATGGAAAAATGAGCAATTGCGGCATTTTGAACATTAATTCTCATATCATTCTCTCCTTCGTAGAGAAGACATGAGAAGAGGCAAGATGTAGAATCTGAATATCGCAACATCAATACCCTTGCGAAATCTTTGTACAACACACTGCGAAGATATCGCAAATTGGTTACAATAATGACGCTGACATGCATGACGACATCCTAAACACGAGAAAGATGTGGAAACATAGCGAGATTTAGGAGTGTTGCGAAATTTAACATTTATATACTTGCGAGAATATCGCAAGCCAGATCCGAAAATAAAGGACAGCTTAGCTGTCACCCACTATGTAATATCCTATATAAAGAGCCGAACAGGCTTAAGGTGAGGAGAGATCTTTTTGAGAGTAGGGAGAAAGTTTTAAGGAGAGAGAAAGTTTAGAATAACGGTGGTATTCTTGATTTCATTTCCTTCTTGTAAAACTTCTAACTCAATTAATAAAAAGTGTGATTGTTGATCTTAAAGATGTGTTGATTATTATGAAATCTTGTGAGGGATGTATTGTGGGAATTCCTGCAACTACATTATGGATGCAGCATTTGGAAAGGCATCAACAAGCACATTGAAAAATTCAAAGTTAACCGCATTTTTACTCTTGGTGACGGAAGAAGAATAAGCTTATGGCACGACGGATGGATAGGAAAGCAGCCCCTAACAATCCGATTCCCAGCTGTGTATAATGCTTCAAACTCGAAAGCGCATAATGTCAATCAGATGTATTCGGGCAACTCCAACTCTTGGATCCTCGGCATCACAAGAGGGTACAAGACCACGTCATTAGAGAAATTGCATCTCTTCTCCACATTCTTGATTCGAGCGGAGAAAGTCCATCCACTTGTGCCGATGGTAGATTATGGAAAGATGGTCAAAATACTAGTGAGTTTTCTGTTAAGAAATGCTAGAATTGGCTAGTCAAGGAAAATATCGAAGACGACAACTTGTTATCTTGTGTTCATCCAAAGAAACTTTGGTCGAATCTCTGGCCAGCAAAAGCCAGCTTTTTCATGTGGTGTGCTACTAAACACAAAATTTTAACCCAAGATCAGCTTCGCAAAGACGTTGGAGGCCGTGGGCTAATCATTGTTATATGTGTATTAAGGATGAAGAAACAACATCGCATTTGCTTCTTTACTGTCAGCTAGCTATTCATATATGGGACTTCTTTCGAGCAGAATTTGATCTAATCTGCGCAGTTCCTCCTTCAGTCGATATTGCGCTTAGTACCTGGACTTCACCTTCGAGTAAATCCAGAAAATCTCTTGTCATCAAAGCCTTACCTGCAGCAATTCTTTGGTCATTGTGGAAGGAAAGGAAACGACGAGCTTTCGACAACAAGATGCTTACAAATGCTAAACTAATATATAAAATAAGACACACTATTTCCTACTGGCTTTATCTTCAGCCTGCTTTCCAGAATACTACACTTAGTTATTTCATGGTCAATTGGAAGAATGTGGTATTTGAACCTCCATGAAATCTTTAGGTTGTAATCAGTTATAGGTCAGACTGGTCCCATTTTTGTTTCGTTTTCTGTTGCTCTTTTGTAGGTGGTTGTTGTTTTTTCGTTGATCGGAGATTCGCGAGTTGTAACTATCTCTGCACCTGGCTTCTGCCACTTAATAAAATCCCTTATTTACCGATACAAAAAAAAATATCTGATGGAACTTTTTTTTTGATACTAAAAGAATTTTATTTCTTAGTTTCCTTTAAAGAGTATATAATCTTCCTCAATCCATTTAACAATATCAGGAGGAAATATGGATTCATAAGAAAAACTATTTGCTTCTAGTCTAGCTTTTTTTTCTAGCTCATGAGCTACACTATTGCTTAATCTATTAACTAATTTGCAAAACCAAAATTCCTTATTTAAAAACTTTTCTCTTGATAGGACTAAGTGATGATTAAACCAATGCATGTGCGGATCATTGCTATGCATTGAGTCAACCAAGTTCTCGTAGTCTATCTCAATGATAACCTTGTTGAAACCATTCCTTTATATCCATTCCACTGCCTTAATTAGAGCTTTACATTCAAAATGTTCTGCACCAACTTCAGCCTCCAATTCTTCCTCTAGATTGAAACCTTGTACTGCTAATGCTTTCCCTGAAAAATTACGCACAATAAGTCCAATGCTTCCTTTTCTTATTTCATAAATATAAGAGGCATCAATATTGATTTTAATGAAACCCTTATCTGGTGGAAACCAAACCTTGGAAAGAATTTTACTGTACTTAGTAAATCTATAAGAATCACTAGCAAAGGCACATTGTTTTATCAGATTATTAATACGAATAATCGAGCTATGAATATTATTAGTATGTACTCCCTGAAAAATCACACTGCACCTGTCTTTCCATATATACCAGATTGCAAACATGAGTTTGATAACATAAGAATCTGTGCTGTAGTTAATACTACTGTTATCATTATTGTAAAACCAAGATATTATCCAGTCCTGGATGGAAGGAAAATTCTGGATTATTTCTTCAATATTCACATTTAAACCATGCCACAGAGACTTAGCATAAGAACAATCCATAAGCAAATGTCTAAGAGATTCAATACTTTGATTGCATAAGCTACATTGAGGTTCTACTTCAGGTTTATAGACAACAAGTTTCTCCCTAACAGGCACAATATATCTTAAGAATTTCCAAATAAAAAGTTGCACTCTATGAGGGACTTTAGTCTGCCAAGTTTTTTCCAAACCACTTTGGGTATATGATCAGTACTAATAGCATTGTTAACATGGTTAGTGCAAAGAGTATTATAGGCACTTTTCACAGAAAACTCACCTTTTCTGTCTGGTTTCCATATCAAGTAATCCTCACCGTATTTGGAACATTCATACTAAGAATGGCAGTTGAAGTTTCTTCATCAAAATAGTTCTAATAAGCTGTTCATTCCAGGTTCTAGATCCAGTCAAAAACAAATCACAAACAAAAGTGAGAGTAACAAGGCTAGAAATTCCCACAATGGGAACAGGTGGACTATTAAAACCTATAATCCAGTTACCACACTGTACAATCCACATATAGTGGTTTTGCACAATTTCAATACCACTGTAAATACTTTTCCATAACCAAGAACATTCATCTTTAAGTTTATCAACATGAAGTAAACTTCCATCTTTACCATACTTAGCTCTAATAATCTGTATACACAGAGAGTTATCATCATTGCAGGCCTTCCAAGCTAATTTAGTTAATAAGGCAGAAATGAAATGCTCTAGATTTCTAAAACCAAGACCACCCAGGGCTTTAGGTGTATCTAGTTTGTTCCATCCTATTAAACAAAAGCCTCTATTGTCATTATGCCCCCACCAAAAATGTTTTTGAATTGAATTCATTTTTTCTAACATGGTTTTAGGAATCTTAAAACAGCTCATCTGATATGTGGGAAGAGCATTCAGAACATGTTTAACCATAGTGGTTCTAGCAGAATGGTTCATGGTCTTACCTTTCCAAGATTTCAATCTAGTGCCAAAGGATTGAACCAGGGGATTAAAAGCTTTTGTCTTGTTTCTACCTATTAACAATGTAACACTAAGATATTTGTAAGTATCCTTCATTTCAATCATATTGAGCTCTTTAGCAAAAATTTGCCTAGCACTAGGACTAACATTGTGACTGAAATAGATAGTAGACTTATCTAGATTTAGCTTTTGACCAGAGACATTACCAAAATACTCAATAACACTTTTTATACCAGCTATATTATGCATGTCAGCTTTGGTAAAGATAAGAATATCATCTGCAAACATAAGGTGAGGAATGCCTGGAGAATTCCTGGAAGCTTTAACACCTGAAATGCAGTGGTTAGCCTCAGCATTTAAAAGTAATCTAGAAAGAAATTCCATACAAAGAATAAAAAGATAGGGTGATAAAGGGTCACCCTGTCTAATTCCTCTTGTAGGAAAAAAGCTTTGGGTAGGAGTACCATTAAGTAAAAGAGAGATACTAGTGGTAAAGATGCATTGATTAATAAGACCACAGAATTTAGAATCAAAACCAAATTGCTTAAGAACACCCAGGATAAAAGACCATTCAATCCTATCAAATGCCTTATAAAGATCTAGTTTTAAAGCCATGGAACCACTATAACCCTCTTTATGCTTCATAGTATGTATCATCTCATGAGCAATAATGATATTATCATGAATATCTCTACCAGGAACAAAAGCTGCTTGATAAGGAGATATAAGATGTTTTAGATGGGATTTAGTTCTATCAGAAATGATTTTAGAAATGACTTTATAAACTGTGTTACATAAACCAATTTGCCTGAAATCAACAGGGCTCTTAGCATTATTAGATTTTGGAATCAAAGACAGATAGGTTTTATTAAACTCTTTTGGCATATGACCAGATTCAAAAAAAAATTGAACAACAAGTAGTAACATCTTTACCACTATATCCCAATTATATTGATAAAAAAACCGCACTGAAACCATCGGGACCAGGAGAACTCAAGAACTCATATTCTTAATAGTTTGATGAATTTCCTCCATAGTTGGTATTCTAGTTAAAAGAGAATTGTCTTGGTCGAAATGATAGTAGGCATAATATCAAAAGTAATATCAGTAAAAGTAGGATTAATAGTTCTACTAACATGATTCAAAATGAGTAACAAGCATATTGGCAATATCCTCACTATTACTAATCCAATTACCATTATCATCACAAAGACAATCAATGTTTTTCCTAAACATTCTTCTATTAGCTAAAGTATGGAAATACTTAGAGTTATGATCCATTTCGATTATGAAAGTATCACCAGATTTTTGCTTATAGAATTCTTCTTTTATACTGAACCATTCATCAAGTTTCTTAGTTAGATCCACAATATTATCATGCTGAGAAACAGAAAAGCTATCATTTTGAACTGCTTCAAGTTGTGTCTGTAAATTTTTAATGTTTCTATCAATATCTCCAAACTCAAATTTATTCCAATGAGACAGACTTTTTTTAGTCCTTTGCTGTTTATCAATCAATTTGAAAGCAGGAGAACCATTAGAGTTAGAATTCCAAGCAATCAAGTTGATTTTTAAAAGTATAATGTTTCATCCACATTGCAAAGAATTTAAATGGTCTCCAAGTATTTCTAATGAGTTCCTCAGGAGCTAATAAAATAGGACAGTGATCAGAGCCAGCTTGAACTAGATGAGAAAGCTTGGAATGAGGATAACAATTGCACCAAAAAGTGTTGCCTAGGGCCATATCAATTCTGGATTTTCTACTACCTGTACCAAAACTATTGCTAGTCCAAGTAAAGTTCTTACCAAAAGATAACCAAGATCCATTAAGCCATAGGTGTTTACTTTGTCTTGAACATACCTATCTTCTAGAGAGAAGTTAGAAGCCTCAGTAATATCATGAAGATGGAAATTTAAATCTCCTATTACTAGCCAGGGTTGCATAATGTTTTCACTAATTCTCAACATGAAATCCCACTGAACTTTCTTTTTGTCAAAGTAAGTAGAGCCATACATAAAAGAAATTAGAGCATATGGCTGACTAGGATTAACTTTAGTTACAACATGAATCATATCATTAGATATATCCTGAACTTCACAATGAATACCATCCTTCCACATAAGTATTATGCCTCGAGAAAGACCCACTCTATCAATATAAACATAATTACAGTAACTTAGAGAGTTTGCTAAGGATATCATTCTATCACTATCTAGTTTGGTTTCAGTGAGAAATAGGAAATCAGGAGATTGTTGTTTTACCAAGACAAACAATTGGTCTCTAGTAAACTTTTTGGCTAGACCTTGAACATTCCATGCTAAGATTTTCATATTAAAAAATCTATAAGACTTTTGATGTAAAATAGATGATAGTAAAGAGATAAAGTAGAGATGAGTTGAATAATTTACCAGATTAGCATTGGCCTCAATCATAGCATGAGAGTACTCCTTTGCAAGTTGCTCCTCTTCCTCAGGAAAGTCATGCTCCATACCATCAAAGTTATCTATTTTGTCAGTAGATCCAATATTGTGACCAATGCTCTCCTCAGTTTCATCACTTCTCGACCTATTAGATTTTCTAGCTTCTTCTTGCTTTTCAGCTCTCTCCTTTTCTTCTTGCTGTCTCTTACATGCTTCACAAACTTGTTGCAACAACTGATCTAAATCATCAATAATTTCCACACCATAACTTCTAGCCAGATTATGACAATAAGTTACATACTCTTCATTTGTATACCTTCTGATTTTTAGATCCAGAGAAACATTGTCACATTCCTCATCATCATGATCAATAGTAAAGCAATTCTTGCAGAGAAGTTGTGGCTGTCTCTCCCAATGATACCAAATCCAAGTAACACCACCAGCAGCTATGTTCCACCATCCACCTCTGTGTAAAGGCTTCTTAAGATCAATCTTCACTCTAGCAGTAATCATTGAGCAAAGCTTGGCCGGAAAGTTTTTGGTTCAGTCCATATTTTATGAACCAATTCAACCAAAGCTTCATCTATGATAGGAACCGCATGATGCTCAAGAAGAATATTTTTGAATTGCACATTTCATTCCTGATGAGAGAAATCATGGTCTTTAAAAGCAACAGAAGAGTCATACTTAACAATATTAAGATGACACTTTTTCACATTCCATGGACCTTTCCTAAGTATAGCTTCAACTATATCATTTGATGCAAACTTGAACAAATAGATATTCTTGTCCAAGCCACGCATATTCATTATTCTATATGGTTTCCATAGCACATTAACTTCTTTTCGTACCGCATCAGTTTCAACTGGATCTTTTGAGTGAAGCTTTCCAATTAGAGTGTTACCCCATTCTTCAGTAGCAGATGAGATAGCTCTTACAGTACCTATAGCTCGCCTCAGATGACGAGTATTGATGTCACGGATTCTTGTTTCTTTCATTTGAGATGTGATGTTGGAGACTTGAGAATTCGAAGAAGAGGCCATAACTCTAGATTTAGAGGTTAATTCTTCCTTATAGATGGATGTGTAAAATGACTTTGATCTATTCCTGTTATAAAGATTAAGATCGAATATAAAGTAACTATATATAGTTATTTTGTTATAACTATTCATAGATAATCTTGGAAACAAGATAATCCTCATAGAATAACGAGGATTTATAGCATTGATTTCAAATATAGTCAACTGAGAGGAATGTAAGTCATAGCTGTCATACCACTAATTACGCTGATCTATAGGGGGAAGTACCGGATTTTGAAAATTCAAATTCTGGATCTTGTAATCTTGAACCAGCCTGACTGAGTCATTGAAGAAACTTGAAACGCTTTCCGCATTGTGATCATACACATAATCTAAACACCATCAATCAATCGATTCTATCCTAGTTCCCCATATAGGTAGGGATTGGTCCTGCCTTAGATCTTAAATGAAAACCGGACCACCAACTCACTTGATTTCTTTCAACTATGAAACAAGTTCGTAAGTCTAGTTCCTCAAACTCATTTAACCAATCATAGTTTTCTAGGCATGAAATGAATCCTAAGTTCATTAAACAATCTAGTAACAAGTTACAAAGATTATGTTTATGTCGCAATTACGAAGTTCAATAGATAAACGTTGTACTTCATAATTCAATATACCTAAGTCGTAAAATAACGTGTATATTCTTCCTTGATACTTTGATCATAATAAGATGATCAAGTCTCTAATACTAGAGTTACATGTATATAAATTCGCATGTTATGTTTTCAATCTAAACGACTTGAAAGTAACGACCTAAATGGAAACAAGTCAAGTCTTGTATCACTAACCTTAAGTGGAAGGATGATGTCTTCGTTGCTATCGATACGTCTTCAGATTCTCACTAGTACAAACAGACCCTTTTGCCACACCAAATTGGCGTGTCCATAGGGGTTTTGACACGCCAATTTGGTTTGGACTTGGCGTGACTTCTGCTTGCGTGGTTTTAGGTAACACGACGTGGTTTTAGGTAGCTTATAGCAACGCTTGCCTTGCGTGTCTATTTCTGCATGAAATAGACACGCTAGAGCCATATAGGCGTTGCTATATAGTGTCCCAAAACTTAAGTACGGTACTCTATAGTTTAAAGATACAATCTTATTCTCGGAGCAATCCAGCCAAAATAAACACCCTTGTACATACGTACCTGATTCTTTGAATTTGTAGGAGATCGCGGTTTTGTTTCTCCAACCCCTTTCATCGCCAAAAGTGTTTATTTGGACATTGGCATAATTGTAGATTCTAACCACCTTGTATTCACCACTAAACGGACAGTAGCCGAAACCTCCTACGACACTTCCTGTCCAGTAAGTATTTGCTGGTATCGATGGGAATATAATAGGATTAATTTTAGGGAGGTGAAGGTGTTCACCTGTCGCCGGATTCATTATATAAATAGGATCCGTGATGAAATTGTGTAGCACATAGAAGCAAATGAGACCGTTGCAAGACCCAACCAGGACACGTGAAAGTCCGGTAAAATTTCCACCGCTCTCCTAACTGCTAGGTGTTCCGTTGATACCATAATGTTCCTCGTTAATTTGTTCCCTGTTGAAGAATCGTGTATTAACCGCTCCAATGCCTGATGGAAGTTGTGAAAAAGGAGATACTAAAGTTTTTGGACGTGGGTGTTATCTACCCCATATCCGATAGCAAGTGGGTGAGCCGGTACAAGTAGTACCAAAGAAATCGGTGTGTGACGGTGGTGGAGAATGATAAGAAGCAACTTGTCCCAACTCGTGTGCAAACCGGTTGGAGGGTTTGTATTGATTATAGGAAATTGAATGCCACCACTAGAAAAGATCACTTTCCTTTACCATTTATTGATCAAATGCTTGAACGTTTAGTGGACACTCTTACTATTGTTTCCTTGATGGCTATTCAAAGTTACAATCAGATTGTGATAGCTTAGGAGGTCCAAGAGAAAACTACTTTCACTTGTCCTTTCGAGTACTTTTGCTTATAGAAGGATACCTTTTGGCTTGTGCAATGCTCCGACTACCTTTCAAATGTGTATGGTAAGTATCTTTTCAGAATATGTTGAAAACATAATCGAAGTGTTTATGGATGATTTTAGTGTCTTTGGTGATTCATTTGACCTTTGCTTGAACAACTTGTCACTAATCCTTGAACGATGTGTTGAAACAAACCTTGTCTTTGAATTGGGAGAAGTGCCATTTTATGGTAACTCATGGCATAGTTTTAGGCCATATAATATCTTCTAAAGGCTTGGAAGTCGATAAATCTAAGATAGACCTTATTCGTGCTTTAACCCCTCCCACTACGGTGAGGGAGATACGCTCTTTTCTTGGCCACGCAGGTTTTTATCGAAGATTCATCAAGGACTTTTCCAAGATAGCATCACCACTTTGCAACTTATTGCAAAAAGATGTGGTTTTTAACTTTGATGAAAAGTGTGTGGTGGCATTCAATCGTTTGAAAGAACTTTTGATTTCAGCCCCTATCATTAAACCACCGGATTGGAGCAAGCCTTTTGAGCTCATGTGTGATGCAAGTGATATGCGGTTGGTGCGGTGCTTGGGCAACATGTGGGGAAGATACCTCATGCTATTTATTATGCTTCTAGAACGTTAAATGAGGCCCAACAAAACTACACAACCCTTTGAAAAAGAGTTGTTAGCTATTGTTTTTGCTTTGGACAAGTTTCGCTCTTATCTAATTGGTACAAAAGTTGTTGTCTTTTCTGATCATGCAGCATTTAGGTACTTGCTAATGAAAAAAAAGAAGTGAAACCAAGGCTCATACGATGGATTTTACTCTTGCAAGAGTTTGATATTGAAATCAAGGACAAGAAAGGAATTGAGAACACCGTTGCGGATCACTTGAGCCGTCTTGTTGTGGACAAGGAAGCTATCCCATTGCGTGAAAGTTTCCCGGATGAGCAACTATTCTCAATTGCCTTTGGAGAACCATGGTATGCCGATATTGTCAATTACTTGGTGTCTAAAAAAATCCCAAAGAACTTGTCTCGTGCTGAGAGGGACAAACTTAAGAAGTTGGGAATCAATACATATGAGATGATCCATACTTGTGGAAACATTGTAGTGACCAAGTAATAAGAAGGTGTGTTCCCGAATCTGAATTTAATTCTATCTTGTCTTTTTGTCACTCTTATGCTTGCGGAGGATATTTTGGGTGTAAGAGAACCGCTCACAAGGTACTTGAAAGCGGTTTCTATTGGCCAACCTTGTTCAAGGATGCGTATATATTTTGTACAACTTGTGATAGGTGCCAAAGAACAGGCAATCTAGGAGCCCGAAATCAAATGCCACAAACTTTTATTCAATTTATTGAAGTTTTTGATGTATGGGGTATTGATTTTATGGGTCATTTTGTCAACTCCCATGGGAATTTTTATATCTTACTTGTCGTTGATTATGTCTCGAAATGGGTGGAAGCTAAAGCCACCCCAACTAATGATTCTTAAGTAGTTTCAGATTTTGTGCAAGCTAATATCTTTGCAAGGTTTGGAATTCCAAGATGCCATAATTAGCGATGGGGTTCTCACTTCAAAAACATGATTTTACAAAGCTTGTTGAATAAGTACAATGTGTCGCATAGGATTGCAACACCTTACCATCCACAAACAAATTGACAAGCTGAGGTTTCCAACCGAGAGGTGAAATCCATACTAGAGAAGATGGTGAATCCAACAAGGAAAGATTGGAGAATGCGACTTAATGATGCTTTGTGGGCTTATAGAACCGCATACAAGAAACCTATCGGGATATCTCCCTTTAGGCTTGTGTATGGTAAACCTTGTCATTTACCAGTTGAAATTGAGCATAAGGCGTTTTGGGCTATTAAGCAATGCAATATGAAGATGGATGGGGATAGAAAGCAAAGGAAGTTACAACTCCAAGAGATAGAGGAGCTTCACAATGATGCTTTTGAAAGCTCACGCATTTACAAGGAGAAAACAAAGGCCTTAGATGATACTATGATTTCTAGAAAACAATTTTGTGTTGGGCAGAAAGTGCTTTTATTTAATTCTCGCTTGCATTTATTTCCGGGTAAATTAAGGTCACGTTGGATTGTACCTTTTATTGTTACTAATGTATTTTCTCATGGTGCAGTAGAAATTCGTAGCATAGCTACAGGCAAGGAACTTAAAGTTAATAGGCACCGGTTGAAACCATATTATGAGAATTTCACTTCCGAAGTGGTGGAAGGAGTTAACTTTGTGGAAGTACTCCCTCTGGAGGAGTCATAGAAAGCAATGAGATAGTCGGGCTGACGACTTTAAACCAAGCGCTAAATTGGAGGCAACCCATAGGATGAGTATTTCTTGTCTTGTTTTTAGCTTTTTCTTGTCTTGAATTTACTTTTTCTAATTTCTTGTCACATTATCATGTAGGATTTCCCACCTTGACTTACTTTGGATGACTCAATTTACATTGAGGATGTAGTTGCAGGAAATCCTACACTACACCCCTCACAAGAATCCACACAACTAAGCCATTGAAGATGAACAACTATGATTTTTATTGATTAATTCCTTGAATGTTTACAAGATAAAATGGAAAAGAACTAAAGAAATTACAGTCACTACAAACTTTCTCTCTCTTAATGACTTGCCTAACACTCGGAAAAAGATCTCTCTCTCAACAGATTTGTTCAACTCTTTATATAGGGTAGTACATAGTGGATGACCTAAGTGTCCTTTATTTTCTGGAATGATTTGTGAAATATCGCAAGTGTACAAATACATAATCTCGCAGTTCTCCTAGATCTCGCTAGGTCTTCATATCTTTTCGTATTTTGGTCATGTCGTTATTCATTGCGTCATTTATATTACTCATGCTATACCTTCGCAATGGCCTTCGTTTATTGATCTCGCGAGGTGTTGATGTCGCGATATTCTGATCCTACATCTTGCCTCTTCTCATGTCTTCTCTGCGAAGAAGAGAATGTCATGAGAACCAGTATTTTGAAATGCAACAATCGTTTGTTTTTCATCAATTTTTGCCGACAAGATTCCGTGGATTAGGGATGACTGTTTACACGTGTCTAAAATTTTCCCTTTTTACCGGCACATTTAATGTTATCCGGTTACTATTTTCTTGTCTATTTAAAGGGGAATTCCTTATGAAAGTATTTCTTTTCTTTTACTTCGTCTTCTTCATAAATCTGCAACTTTTCTTTGTTGTTTTTCTTCATCGTCTTCTTCATCATTTTTTTCGCTATTATTCTTCTCTCAAGCATGTTCTCATCTTTCTTTTTCTAACTCTGTTTCTATGGAGCCATCAAGGTTTGTTAATTTTCTTTGAATTTGATCACTTTGTGATTGATTTCTCTTATTAAAGTTGTTTTGTTTTGATCTTTTGTTCTTCTTTTAATGATTCCCTATTTGTTTTTGTTTTAGCAAGAACAAATCTAACACCAAGTTCACCATTGTGAACCCTGCTATCTCTGTGGGCTCGCAACCGAAAACCACTGTCACTAAAAGAAAGCCTGCGAATAGCAAGGTATTTAAGAAACATTTACTCTTTTAATAACTATATTGTTTCCTCTGTTTCTTATTTAACTTGTAATTCGCAGGATGACAAAAATGTTGATAGGTCCCCCAAGAAACCTCGCCGTTCTAAACCTATTGCACCTGCTGTTTCCTTTCCTACATTCAAACTTACAACTCCTCCTGCGAAATCTTCGCAAGATAAAACCTCTTTGTTTCTACTCGCGAAAATATTGTTGATGATCTTTCTCATATGCCTCGAATTTTTCATAGATCAAATCCCTCATAATGATCCGTTCTGCGAATGAGCCCATTTCTTCTCCTATTGTCAATGCCTCTACCGTTTCCCAGGTCATTGATCTTCATGAGACTTCCTCTTCTCATGATATTCCTTTAACAAAAAATGACTCATCTCTTCCTTCTTCTATAAATCGTTACTTCCTTATCTCGAGCAAATCTCTCTTACTAAGGAAAATTTGGAAGGAATAGACGTGGCCTTCAAAGTTCTATCAGATATTGTGAGCGATGCCAAGAAAACTTACGTCGATCCTATCAAATCTAATGTCTGCGAGGTTTTGAGCAAATACCTTGGCTCAGATAGAATTTCGCAAACATCTTTGGAGCAAGAAGTTAATATTTTGAAGAATGATCTCCAAGCTATGATCGCAAAGTGTAATATTCTCCAACTTGAGAATCAAAACTTCAAAATGTTTATTTGGATCGTGATAATCTTCGCAAGAAGAACAAAGAATTGAAAGGTACAATCTTACCTCTGTTTTTTTTTTTTTTTTTTTTTGATACACAAGCCCTTGTTCGCCCTTCAAGCTTTAAACCAGAAGCGAAAAATGGAGATATATCAGTTGGAATCTCTTTGTTGAAGAAGCTCGAATGGAGAGAGATGCTTGGATGGAGCAATATAACCAATTAGATAATCTTCATACATATTCTGTTGATCAAATAGATAATCTTTCTAAAGAAAATGCTGACTTAGTTCAGAAACAAGGCTCATTAAGTAATGAATTATCTCGCATCTCTTACTCTTTGACTAAAGCTAATTTGGAGTTGGAAACTTTATCAGATGAGAATGGAATTCTTTCTCAAGAGAAGCGAACTCTGTTAAACACGGTGGCGATTTACTGCATGATCGATGTTTGTCAAAAAATATGTAAAGAACAAGAACGATCTCTTTGTTCGCTGAGAAATCAACTCGAAGAAGTTAATGCCAACACTACACCATTTTTAGGGATTCGCAACGGAGTCTGGACGTTGCTGACCGGGCTCGCAACGGCAAAGTGACGTTTCAAAACATGGTGTTGCATTTTTTCGCAACGGCATAAGCTCCGTTGCGACTCTTGGTCGACAACGGAGATTCGCAACGTCATTGTGCCGTTGCGACTCTGTTTATTCGCAACCAAGGTCTGCCGTTGCTAACTTTGTTTCTAATTACGAATACCCCTACTAGGAACTAAAATATTATTGGTTGGTTCTAATTTCTTGGTTTACGGTTCTAACTTAGCGAGAATACGAGGCGTTGCTATTTTTTTGCAACAACAAAAAAAAAAGGTCAAGTCTTCATTGACCTGGTCAAAATCCATCCCCCCACATTTCCCCCTGCGATTTACCGGTTCCCCATATTCATCATTTCCACAGATATACAAACTGTCATTCATTCATTCAACATACAAAACTGTATCATATTATGTAAAATGGATTCTTCAATTGATGTTAACAAAAAGTATGAGTATTTGATACAAATGTATACTAAGTATCACAACATACTAGTGTACACATAGAAACCGAGTTGCTAAGTTCGGTTCATAGAAAGTTATGAAATTCCTAAGTTGGGTTGAATCTAATTCTAATGAGAAATTAGAATCATTCCTTTAAGTCCACTGACCTTAGCATCTCCTATAAGAAAAGTTTCATAGATCTACTTGTGATTTCTGTTTGCTCACCAAAGGAAGCTTGTTGTCTCCAGACCTGAGATGGTCGGGTTTGTATCTGCTCATCATTGGAACTAAACTCAGAGATCGTCTTTTTCTGGGCTGCAGAAGCTCTTTTGGGTACCGCTTTCTTCTTTGCTGGTGCTGCTGCATCCTTCTCAGTTTCTACATAAATGGGAACAAAACAGATGAAATTAAGGATGGATCAAAATAAATATGGGAATCATATGATGGTGAGATACGCTAAAAGTCTGTGACAAGATTATCTTTATCTGGAGGAGAATCAAGGTTAGATGCATCAAGACGGTCTGCAAGTGATGGTACTTCATCCTCCTCATCAGTGTACATACAGAAAAAACAAAAACAAATGTTAGTTTACAAAATAGTGGTAAACTGAATGATATGGAGCATTCTGACAAAAACATACCTTCGCAGGAGCTTTTCTGGGACCTACTCTACCGTTGTTCACCTCAGTTATATCATCTGCATAATAAAAAAATATTAACCATCCACAAGGACCTCATTTCAAGAGCAATTCACCACAAAAGTGAAGTGTAGCATCCACAGGGTAGTCTGACATCGTTGACCCACAATTAACAAGTGGTAATAAACCATGAATATGACCCTGAGGCCTGACTTTTATAGCTTGGCATCTCGGGAGCACAAAGAGCAAAAAACACTATCAAATTAATTTTTTACTGGTCTGGCAAATGGTTTTTCCTTTCGGCTTCTAAGTCATGCATTTTGGCTTCAACTTATCTCTTCGTACCAAGCCTTTGCCCCATTCCAACTTGACTTCACGATCGAGAACATAGTAACAATGGTAATCGGAGATGAGGCAATTTGCATATAAATGAATTGTGTTTTATTTGTCCAAAATAAAAGGACTTTAAAGGTGACATTGATGAAGGCATAAGAATAATGTAAAGTTAATATTCTCTGTTGTGGTTACACTACTAGAATATGTGAGCATGGGATATCTATATCTAACTTCTGGATAAGTCAATATATTATATAGTAAACTATTTTTTAAACTGATTTATACAGAACTCGGGAGGAGCTGAATGAAAGTTAAGTAAGGTTTTCCAATGGTTAATCCTTAATGAGTAGTGTGGTCATCGAGCATTCTCAGTTTATAAGGACTTCAACAGACTGGAAGCTGGGTCATGGCATGATTTTATATTGTCTACATAAGCATTATATTATACGATCAATCAGTTTAAGTGCGCAAATAGTCCTTAGAGCAGAAAAAGAAGGATCAGTATAAATAAAGTCATATGACTCTTAACTCGCACACTTTATTATTGTCTATTACCACCTTTGATCAAATAAAGGTATAAAAATTATTGCAAACGAACTCTTTGAGACAAATTGTAAATATATAAGTCATGTGAAGGCGATAATGAGTAAATTTATCAAAAAGAAAACATGAACAACTTGAAGCAAAGCGAGTCTAAAGTGTAACTATGGAGTACCTTTGGCTTTTCTTCTCCTTTTGCTAATTTTGCAACCTCCTCCTTAGATAAACGTCTTCCTGAAGCCATATCAAAAGATAGATATGCATAAGATTGCACATAAGGTAATTAATGATTGTTGAAGGAGTCATTCAGTCGTTTTTAACTTCTATAATCAAGACCTGCATATTATATTATCAACCATGAAAAATGTTTTATAGTGTGCATTTCTAAGCAGCAAAAGAGAAGGTTGCAAATAAGGTTTGAATAATATTAATTCCTTAACGAAGACAGGGAAGAGAAAGCAATTCCTTTGGGTAGGGAAAGAAGTACAACGGTGCAGATCATACAAACTAGTATATTTTTTTGAAACCATTAAGCACCAATGGGTGAAAGTTGGGTCTTGACTCCTGATTCCACACATCTCGAATGAAACATTAGAAAGCTGAAAGATTCAAGTTCCCAGTTAGAGAAGACTTGGATAATAAACCTCAACGAGTGGCGGTAGACGCAAATGATCTCCAACAAGAACAAATTTTGAAGCAAACATCAATGGACTCAAAGAAAAGACCAACCTGTAATGAGAAAATGTATCCCCAATTAGCAGCAGCACAGACAAGCAATACTAATTTGTTTACTAGAAACCACATCATGGAAGGATAAAAACACTGGAGAAACAAGATCATCCTGAAAATTAAAGTTAGCATTTGACAACGCTAATATTACGGGTTGAAGTGACACAACTAGCTAGTTGATGGTACGAGAGGTAATCGCATATTCAAGATAAATGATTATATATACAGCATCATCGGAATTCCACCAGATGACTTCATCTATTGACCGTGACCACACAAAAAGAGCATATGGAATAACAATGTCTTACCTCGAGTTAAAATTGGAGTTTAAGGAACACATATCGAAGAAGTACCTACGTGCAATAAGAAGAGCATATGGATTAACAATGTCTTGCCTCGAGTTAAAATTGGAGTTTAAGGAACACACATGAAGAAGTACCTACGTTCAACAAGACTTCGGGAAGAAATGATAATTTAAGGAGATGGATATCCTCCTGGAATGTGATAGGAACCAACAAAAAACCGAGAAAAAAACTTATCAAGTAAGCGTAGAGCATGTGCCCCTCTTGAGCATAACTTGTATAAGCGGCCATGAGTTTAAGAAAAATTGAAAAATTAATCAATGGCCTATAATATGTTGCGCATAAGTGAATTTCTTTTTCTGAGTATGCACAAGTATAAAATCATTCAGCATAAGCTATCATATATTATCTAAATCACTTGACAGGACAAAGGATCATAAATGAACCTTCCTCCTAAGGCTTGTCGAAGGACAGTCTCGGTCTGGACATAGACACATTCTACAGAACATCACCACAAGTGCACTATGAGTTTGATTATGTGGTAGATTCCAAAAAAGAAGAGAAATCACCGGAACAATGAGTAACTAGCTCTTTGATTACGAAAAAACACATTTAAGGCGTGATTATAATGAACTATTTCATTAAAGGTGTTGGAAGTTGCGACAACACTACTTTGAATTGCGAACTTTAAATGTCGCAAAAGAAATACGAAGCATCAAGTTTTACATCTTTCTCCATACTTCTTCTCCGAGTTGGCATTTATCTAGAGCCTACAACAACAAACTTGTGTCATTCAACAAGAAAGCAGATTAGTATCGGCTAACCGAAAATACCCAATGTGTCTATTTCCTAAAACTTGCCCCCACAACTCCGTAGTCACCCCCATGGGCATATCAATACTAACACCACCACCACCAATACTAATATCAACCCCAACACCGGGCATGTCAATTCCACCACCTATATCAAGATTAACGTTGTTGTTTGAAACCGGTGAAGGAATTTTAAAAGGATACAATCTCCCATATAAATTTATAATCAAGCATCAATTTTCATTGATTTTGCATCCACGATTTTGGAGCTAAATCAATAATGGAAAATTGAATCTAACACCTTAAACATAAAATTTGTGAGCCACAATTGAATCATAAAGAATTACAACTAAAATAAACCAAACTATGATTAACAAAATCAATAAAGAATTGGCGAGATCACCACCACCACTACATCATGAAGTGAACTGAAGCTTGTCGTGATCTCTTAGTTCCATCCTCAGGTGAAAACCATTCAAAATCGAAAACAATAAAAACCCAAATCTCATAGACAACCAAACGTAAAATTGAACCCAAATCATAAAACTAGAACAAAAAGATGACCTTATTACCTGATTATCATATCGATGCTTCCAAATCTCACAAATGACCTAAAATCTCAAATTGATGCTTCCAACTGCAATAAAAATCCAACTGAGATCCATTAGAAAACATAAACCTAAAACTAACATATACACAGACAAAACTATTATTACCTGCAGATCGACCTAGGGTTGTTGTGGTTCAATCGATTTTGTGAAAGCAGATCTGAAGCTCTTGATTAAGAAGAATTCAATTGAAGAAGAGACTAGGGTTTGCTTTTGAAATTACAGAACATCTAGAGAGTGAACTATTTTGAAACTTAGCTAGGGTTTAAGATGAAAACTTATATTGATTGAATCATCTTCTTTGCCATTTTCGCATCAACTAATAATGTTTTGATGAAATTACAATACATTACAAATCACACTTACCATTTCAGTGGCTTATTGTTGATGAAACGAAAAATGGAGGCGGAAAGTTTGGTCAAGAAAGATATAACTAGAACACCGCTGCCACGGTGGGAGGGCCGACCGAAGAAAAACGAAACACCGCTTCTAGTGTCATCAAAATGACATTCACCTGTAATAAATTCCATTAGATTGAAGAATTCCATCAACCCCTTAAAGATCATGTTGGGTCTGAGAGTTAATTTCAGAAATGTGAAGTATTAAAATCTCATGAATAAAAGCATCTGAACATCGGCACATTTCAAATTGAGATGGTTTATTAAATCACTCAAACTATACCATACAGATTTACTACATTCAACCAGTGTACACACCAGATGAATTGTATAGTGGCAAGAACTTTCAACCACTCCAGAGGTGTTCAAGCAGAGTAGTAATTAGTGAAAATTCACTACACACTGAATGGTTTAAGAGAGTGAAAAATGAAACACCCTTGGACCCCTTTAGGTTACACTAATCACCAACTTGAAGAGTTCGGTAAACATAAATAAGAACTAAATTGTGTCAAAAAGAACACTCGAAGAGTTTGGTGTACATGTCTGCATAATGCGATGAGGACTCATACAAATTCGATCTCCACATTTTCGAGACACAGACACAGAAAGAGACGCAATTAAACTGAAAGTAAAATCTGAAATGCAACTTACTCGCTTCAACAAAAGGACTCTATCTTGAAATCCATCCATAGCTCTATCATTTTCCTGCTCATCAATTTCATGGGAGTATGATCTGATTCCTCCCTTTTCTATTCCGTCAAAGAGAGCTGATCTATTGCTCCTATAGTCCCTACATTCAAACCATAAGTTCACACATATAATCATGTAAGAACATAACAAACAAAGGAAAAAAGAAAGTATGTGAAAGCAGAAAATGTATTAGCATGACGGTGACAGCACGAGTACAACAACAAAGAAAGGATCATTTTGTTAAGACTAATAAAGTTGAAAATCTTAACTGAAAAATGAAGCACATAAAATATGAGACAATGATATTTGCATGTGTACGTTTGCGTCTGTATTTTTGGTTTTACTTGCTCGTTGTGTCTGACCCTTTCACCAGTGTCCCAGTTCCACACACACCACCCGCATATCATAGTTACAGTACATCCAAGTCATTTGTTTTGTTATTTCATATACATTATATTATATATGTATTTCAAAATGCACTAGTTGATGTATTGATCATCATAGCTACTAACACATGCAAATTCTTAACATTTGGCGAGAGTTACTACTTCAAAAAGTTTAACAGTTTATAGGTTCTTACAACTGAACATACATGATACTATACTTTGTTGTCCAACTATGTGATCAAATGTAAAGTAAGACAATCTTGTAAACTACTATGTGATCAAAGAACTTTCACTCGAATTTTGTTTTCCCAATTGACTTCTTTGTATATATATGGCCTCTAAAGTCAGATATTATACAGTGAAATAAAGAATTTGAGCCAATAATAGCAAGGTGTTGGCCAAGACTGGAGAAAATGTGCAATTTTGTGCAATAAACAGAAAGAAGACTGAAATGGGGAAGAAACCATGGAAGATAATACCCAGACCATTACTAGAATCAGTTCTCAATAATCAATATAAAGGAAATAGTGTAGCGTTTCCTTACCAATTGTAAGAGGACCCAATTAGGATGTGGTCAAGGTAGCAGAATAAATGGAAGAAATCTTCGTATCAAATTGAATTTGATGTAAAGTTAGGTTAGAGTGTAACCGAGATCCGGGTTGGGTTTAAGGATTCAATTGAAATCATGAAGAACTGATTTGATTTTGATAAGAAAATTAGGTTAGAGTGTAACCAGGATTAGGGTTCGGTTTAAAGATTCAAGAAATCCTGAAGAACTCGGGGACAAATTGAAGTGGGTTTAGGTTTAAAGATTCAGTTATATTCTTGAAGAACTGATTTGATTATGGAGTCAGTTTTCTGTGAGGTTTGATGTGGGGAAAAAGGGGTTGGAGTTTCTGTGATTTTGAACGAATAAGAAAGAAGAACGAATGACGGAGGGGTTACTTATGAAGTGATTGATGGTGGTCATGTTATCGATCTGGTTATAAGGGTTTGAAGTTTTTGTTGAACTAGGGTTCTTCAGAGCTGCAACTCGAAAAAGAAAGAGAATGAAAAAAAAAATGTGGATGAGAAAACTCCAAGGAAGGAAAGATAAGGCGGATTAGCTGAAGGGGTGGAAAAAAAAGAAAAGGAGTTGACCAAACTTGGACTTGGGCGTAAAAATAAGCTCTAGTGTTCCGACCACACACGCGATTCACACGCTTGAACAAAGCGCAGTTGCAATTCGCAACCTTACCAGCGCGGTTGCAAAATTCGTAACAGATCATAACCGTTGCGAAAAATTAGCAACGGGGATTAGCAACATCAATTTCGCAACGGACCTAGTGCCGTTGCAAATCTGGGTTGCAAAATCCTTAAAATGGTGTAGTGCGAGAAGGATAAACTTATCCAGGGTAGAATAATCTTAAGTGTAAAGGCAAACCAATTCAAGGATCAATGTTCCAAGTTAGAAGAGTCCAATTCTTCTCTTGCGAAAGAAAATGCCTTACTTGTTTCTAACGAAAAAAGCTTGCGATCTCGACTGAAAGGCTTAATTGGAGATAATTTTGACAATGCCATGGATCACTTGGAGAATAGTTGTTCGGCTTTAATCCAATATCTTACCTCGCAAAAGGAAGGTAGTCATATTATTTGACTATCTTAATCCATTTATTTATTATTTTGTGATATTTTCCTTGCGAATTCCAAAAATCTGAATAATTTTCTATGTTCTTTTCTTTTGCAGATTCTGAGAAAAATCTTCATTCCTCTATTGCCACTCTAAAATCTGACTATTCAAAAATTCGCAAAGAAAATGGAATACTCGTTGCTTCCCTTGCTCGCTCTCGCGATCATGCAGAAAGAAGATTCGATTATATGACTGTAAAGATATAGAGAGTAGAAATTATCAGAAAGCACTCTTTCGTCAATTTCATCTTAAAGCCGAAGTTCTTGTGAATGATGTTTTACTATCTAAATCTCTTGATCCTGTATCTATCGAACCTCTGGAAGTAAGCGATGATGAAGTTCCTAACCCTCCTGACAGCGATTATGACTACAATAGTGGTGAAGAGTTCGCAAATGAAGAGACAATCCCTCCTAGTAAAGCTGTCAACGATGATCTTGGTGAAGGAGGATCTGGTGGAAATATAATAACTGGCGAAAATATGGATAAAGTTGCTGAAGAAAATCTAGTATCTCCTTCTGGTGAAAAAATTGATATTTGAGAATTGACTTTCTCTTGTAATTTTTCTTCTTGTACTGTTACTTCTTTACGTACTTCAATCATCGAGTATAATTCTGGATATTTAATAATTACTATTTTGTTTTCCATTATCTTCATTTATGTTGAAATTCATCATTGCGACAAGATCGCAGGATGTCTTTACGTTTTCATGTAATGACCCATTGATCTTTCCTTATCATTACTCTTGTGTGGTCTTATTTTGCCTTCCTAGTTAAAGGTCTTATTTTGCCACCCCTCATTGCGACAAAATCGCAGGACGTCTTTACATTTTCATGTAATGACCCATTGATCTTGCTTTATCATTTCTTTAGTATTGTTGCCTCTGTAGGATGTTTTTGTTGCGACAATATGACAGGCCTAAAAAATTCTCTCGAACTTAAAGCCCCATGATATTGCCGTCTTGCGACGAAATCGCAGGACGCCTTTACACTTTCATGTAAAGACCCATTGATCTCGTCTTAACCTCGTGTTAGTATTATTGCCTCTTCAGGATCATCGCACAAATATGACAAGCCTAAATTTTCTTGTGAAAATAGAGCCTCATGACATTTGCGTCTTAAGACACTTATCAGCTCCCTAATGGATGGTGCCGCCCTTATCATCTCCATGGTTGCCCCTTCAAGGAGGCGTACATCGGCCATACAAGACCAGATCCTCCCATCCGGTCTTAACAACAACCAGTTGTTTTCGCAGCCTCTTATCCCTTATACCTATAAGGCTTATGGTTACGAGACTGCACCCTAAGTGGAGTTTTCTTCGGGCCGAGTGCAGCATGTGCCAAGAATTGCCAAGAATGGCCGAGACACTTCAAATGCCCCAGGCACTCTTGGCTCAACCGTGTACCTCGGCGCCTTGGTCATACACTGACTCCTTGGAAGAGACCATTCGGTCGTCCAACCAGGGTATAACCTTATATAGTTGGAAATCCAAGGTATCTCTCCCGGATGGGCTTTATTGACCCCAAATTTTCATGACTCAGTTCCGGGCGGTGTAACCTTTTCCCTGAGCCATGTCAAGAGATACCCCCTTATATGACGCACTTTAGGTCTTACATTTGCCTCTTACGAAATATCATTCGCGAACTAGGGTGTACGCCATAAAGGTTCGTCCCATTCGTATAAATCATTCATTTTTGATTATCTCTTGTTATTTTACTTGCGAGATATTCGCACATTCTTTCTTTATTTTATGCTATTTCGCAATCACTCTGTCGCAAGAACTTTTCATATGAATTCCTTTCATTTCATCCATTCAATATTTCGCAACCTATTCTTTCCCTTCCATTTTCTATGGGTATTATTTCTTGAGATATAATCTATTCCGCGGTCTATCCAATCTTTGGCCCACATCTTTGCCCTCAGGATCCATTAATCTATATGCCCCTGTTCCAACTATCTCCTTGATGATATAAGGTCCATCCCACTTTTTAGCCAACTTGCCACCACTTTCTCGCTGATATACTGGTGTTTCTCTCAATACCATATCACCTGGTTGAAATTCGCGTGTCTTGACACGTTTGTTATATTCTCTGGCTAATCTTCGATGATAATTCTCCATATGATGTAGTGCTCTTTCTCTCTTTTCCTCTAATTCATCTAATTTAACCAAAATGTTACCCGCACTAAGATTTTTCTCCCAAGCTTCTCTCTTTGTTGATGAAATAATAACTTCTGTCGGAAGTACAGCTTCAACTCCATATGTTAGACAAAATGGTGACATTCCCGTAGCTTCTCGCCTTGTTGTATTGTAAGCCCATACTGCATTATGGACTTGTTCACACCATGCCTTATTATGTCCTTCTAACTTCTTCTTCAATATATCGTGATTGTTTTATTTGTTGCTTCCGCTTTGTCCATTGGCTGCGGGTATAAAGGAGTTGATTTCCCACATTTTATTTGAAATGCATTAAAAACAATTCTATATTTTGTCCCTCAAACTGTTTCCCATTGTCGATACCAACCGTGTCTTTGGAATTCCAAATCTGCATATTATGTTTTCGAATATGAAGGTAAAAATATCTTTATCGCGAATGTGTTGTAATCGCTTTACTTCGCCCACTTTGTGAAATAATCTGTAGCGATAATCAGATATCTCCTCTGCCATGTACCTGGTAAAAAAGGTCCTACAATATCTAACCCCCACTTTCCAAAAGGCCATACACTTGTTGAAGAGGTTAATGGTGCTCCTGGTGCATGTATTTTCTTTCCGTTCCTCTGACAATCTTCGCAACGTCTTGATATTTGTTTCGCATCTTCATGCATATATGGCCAATAATAGCCTTGCATTTTCGCCTTATGTGCTAAAGATCTTCCGCCATTGTGATTGCCAGCATCCCCATTGTGTAACATTTTTAACACCGTTTCTCCTTCCTTTCGTGTTAAACATCTAAGCGAGGGTCCATTAAAGGATCTTCGGTATAATACCCCGTCTCTTAATTCATAATTTGTTGCACGGCTTTTTAGTTTGTGCATCTCTAATCTATTTCTTGGCGTTTCTCCTTTCATTAGATAAGCATGAAGTTCTGTTCTCCAATCTTCGCAATAGGGTCTTTGTGCTCCATCTTCTATGAGCATTACTTCTGCTTCTTCCTCTTCCTCTTTGTTGATTGACGGTGATAGAAGTGTCTGTATTTTTATGCATCTCGCAGTTGGATCTGTCATCATACTTGATATAAAAGCAAAAGCATCCACGAGTCTATTGTCTCTTCTTGATATGTGTCTCCATTTTATTTTTGGTATCTTCGCTGACAATTCTTCAACAAGTTTTTTGTATTTTTTCAAGGATGGTTCATTTGTAGTATATTCTTCTTTTATCTGGCGAATAGCTAACTGGGAATCACTGGTGACCCTCACATTCTGCAACTTCATTTCTATTGCGAATCGCAAAGCATTTATTATAGCTTCATATTCTGTTTCATTGTTGGTAGATGCAAATTCCAATCTGAAAGAAAAAGCCATTTTATTGCCTTCTGGCGAAATTACAATGATCCCAATTCCGTTACCTTCTCCATTTGACGATCCATCTACCAATATTTCCCATCTGTTTGGCTCAGTTAATAAATCCCTTGGATTTCCATGTTCTTCTTCTATATCCATCATATCTTCCTTGCTTCATCCTCTTCCAATGGAAATTCTCGCTAAAAAGTCCGCAACAACTTGTGATTTGGGTGAGGATAGTATTTCATATTTGAGTTTACAATGACTTACTTGAGCATTCCATCTTTCAACTCTTCCGACCTTTTGAATTTTTCATTATCGACTTAATTGGTACTTTTGTCATTACCTTAACGTGTGTGCTTCAAGTAGATGCGAAGTTTAAATGTTGCGTAAACTAATGCCAAAATTATTTTTTCAATTTTTGAATAATTTTTCTCCGCGGCATTGAATGTTTTTTGATGTAATAGATTGGCTTTTCCACTCCTGCGTCCATTCGCAGTATGTCCGCGCTTAGTGCATGCGAGGTTGTCGCAAGGTAAATTAGTAATTCTTCCCCGGCTCGCTTTTTGTAAGATTGATATATCCATTAGATGTTCTTTTATTCCTTGTAACGCCTTTTCACATTCATCTGTCCATCTAAATTTCGCTCCTTTTTTAAGTATGTTGAAAAAATGCTTGCACTTATCGATGATTGCGAGATGAATCTTCCTAGCGAAGCTAATAGTCCATTTAACTTTTGCACATCTTTCACTATTGTCTGGTGTCGGCATATCGCGAATTGCTTGTACTTTCTCTGGATCGACTTGTATCCCTTCTTTTGACACAATGTATCCTAAATTTTTTCCAGATGCCACCCCAAAGGTACATTTTTCCGGATTTACTTTGATGTTGAAATGTCTCATTTGTTCAAAAATTTCCTTCAAATCCCGTACATGATCTTTTGCTTCTTTACTTTTTATTAACATGTCATCCACGTATACCTCTAGTGTTTTATGTATCCACTTTTCGAACACTTTTTCTACCATCCTTTGGTATGTTGCTCCAAAGATTTCGCTTGAGACCAAATGGCATTTTTGTGTAACAAAGATAATCCTCTTGGAGCGAAAAAGGCAAGTATGCTCTTGGTCTTCTTGGCGAGAGGAATTTGATTGTATCCCTTGTATCCATCATGAGAGGATATCCTTTATTTTCCTGCTGCTGACTCAACCATTTGCGGAATATCTGGCAAAGGAAAACTATCTTTTGGACAAGCTTTGTTTAGATCGGTAAAATCTATGCAAATTCTTATCCCTTTTTTATTCTTTGGGACTACGACCATATTCGCTATCCATTCGGGATATTTTGCTTGTATAATAATTAGCGTCAAGCATCTTCAGTAACTCTTCTTCTATTTGAGGATGATATCTTTGTTGCAATTTTTCTAATTCTCTCGCTTGAATGGTCTTGCATTTTTATCAATCTCTAATTTATGGCAAGCTACTGAGATGGATCTATTCCTGCATCTCATCCATATCCCACGCGAAAGTGTCTTTATAATCTCGCAACAAATCAATAGTCTTTCTTTCCTCATCTCGCCTCCATTTTAGTCCCAATTTTTAACATCTTGGGTTCTTCTTGATTCCGATATTCACTTCCTTTGTTGGCTCGCCGCATGATGTAGTATCTAGCCTTCGGTTCTCCCATGGGCATTGGTCCTTTTACTTCCTTTGCAAGTTCATTCTCTTCGCCATATATTCCTTTTCCTTCTTCTGCTCTTATCATGTAAGTTCTAAATTATTCTTCCTTTTTTGCTTTTGCCATCTTCTTGCGATCTTTACGCCTCTTCACTTGTTCTTCATCTTTTTTTTTACTTGATTTGATGATATATCCTTCCTTTATCGGTATCTCCTCCGATTTCGCCAATTCCACTCGGCATAGGAAATTTGACACATTGATGAAATGTCGATGCTACAACTTTTATTGCATGTATCCATGGTCTTCCCAACAACATGTTATATGGTGATTCCATATCCACTACACATAACGTCAGATGTGTTTCAATTTCTCCCAACAAAATTCGTATTTTTATCTCCCCTTCAGGTTTTGTTATGGATTTGCCGAAACCATAGATATGATATGTTGTGGAAGTCATTTCTTCAATTTTGTACCCCAATTCTTTATAAGCATGATAAAACATTATATTCACTGAACTCCCTGTGTCCACCAAAGTTCTATTTATTGCCCATTCTTCCACTGTTTTTGTTGGTTTTCCTTCTTCCTTACTTGCGTTTATTGTAATCACTAGTGGAGTCGTGTGGCTTAAATTCTCTCTTGGTATCTCTCTTTGTGAACATAATCTTCTGCTTTTTCCCATTCTTTTAAGGGTAACGCCTTCTCTGTTGTTATAATTTTCTTTCCTTCAAAATCTCTTTTGTGTATTCTCCTCCGATACTTTCATGAAATTCATTAACCATTGTTTTTGTAATCATACTACATTCCAATTCTCCATTACTCTCTTTGATTCTGGCTTTCTCCAATTTATCTATCATACTCTTGATTTGAACAATTTTAGTGACAATATCCAATCTCTTATCTTCAATCGTCCATGTTTCTAGCGCCAATATGTAGTTGCAGGAAATCCTACATTACACCCCTCACAAGAATCCACACAACTAAGCCATTGAAGATGAACAACTATGATTTTTATTGATTAATTCCTTGAATGTTTACAAGATAAAATGGAAAAGAGCTAAAGAAATTACAGTCACTACAAACTTTCTCTCTCTTAATGACTTGCCTAACACTTGGAAAAAGATCTCTCTCTCAACAGATTTGTTCAACTCTTTATATAGGGTAGTACATAGTGGATGACAGCTAAGCTGTCCTTTATTTTCGGGAATGATTTGCGAAATATCGCAAGTGTACAAATACATAATCTCGCAGTTCTCCTAGATCTCGCTAGGTCTTCATATCTTTCTCGTATTTTGGCTGTCGTTATTCATTGCGTCATTTATATTACTCATCTGTGATACCTTCGTAACGCTGTCGTTTATTGATCTCGCGAGGTGTTGATGTCGCGATATTCTGATCCTACAGAGGACAATGTAAAGTTTAAGTGTGGGGGAGTGGTTAAGCATTTGCATTGTAAATTTTTCATGAAATTTTCAACTTTTGTGTAAAATAGTGAATAAAAAAACTCCAACTTGTGGTTAGTTTAGAGTCACATAGTATAAATGTCTCTAAGATTACATCGAGATTCTCATAAGAGTGACTGAACTTAGAGATGACAGAGAACATGATCGGGATTCTTACTTGTATGAGAGTTAAAGTTGGATTTAACCATGCCAGTGGCAAATTAGGTGCAGAATGAATTCGGTATTAGAGTTGTGGTCCCCTATAGTGGAGACTACCCATGTTACATCATGAGAGGCACAGACCTTCACTTTTTTGTACCTGTCTAAATTTGTGCTTTTAGAGTGTGTGTCACCGTACGTAAACTACGGGTAGAATGGTGAGCTACCCAACCTCCCACCAATAGAAGCACTATTTTGATCTCTTGAGTGCTATTTTATCAATCATGATGGTGACATCGAATTGCTAACTTACATACCACTTGTAATCTTGTTCGGAGTTAGCACCATCCACTTTATCTCTCTCTACACAAACAGGTCCATAGAAACACCATCATCATCAACAAGAGGAGCATCACAAATTCGAAGGAAAGTTGAAGACGTTCAAGGTTTACAAGCAACGGTACAGAAATGAGCAGATTTCAGATTCAAGTATAGCAACAAGACAAGGAGCAAAAATTTTACAAGTTGAAGACTATTGTACAAGAGTGAAGATTATCAAGATGACAATTCAAGAAGTTTATGATATCGAGACATACAAGTTGTGAAGAATTGAGCGGTAAAGTACTTAAACCATGGCCTTTGTACTTACATTTTTATTTTATCTTATTTGTTAGTTTGTATTTTATTTTCTCGTCTCAAAGAAAAAAAATGAAAAAAAAAAAGACAAGAGAAAAGTTCACTAGGTCTATTATTAGTTTTATTATTTTGTTTTGTTTGTTTCATTTTGTATTTACTTTATTTATCTTGCATTTCAAAAAAAAAAAATTAAAAAAATTGAAAAAAAAAAAACAGAAAAAAAAAAGAAAAAAAAAGAAGGAAAAAAAAAGGAAAAAAAAAAAGAAGAAAATATTCATTGCATCATATTTTGGTTTGTTTAGTTCGTTTTTGCGTTTGTTTCATTCAATAAAGCCAATGGAAGAAGAAATATCCATAATGAAGTTTCAAGCAACAAGGAATTAGAGGAAAGAGTTACATTGTCAAGATTCTACGAAGTTCAAGATTTCATCATCAAGAGTTGAAGAGTTGAAGACCGAAGACAAAGATTGAAGCGAAGACGTTTCTATGGATGCTGTGAGAGTGGTGCTAACTGCACGCCGAACGGATAACTAGGTAAGTAAGAATATTCCCACATTCGTTAAGTGGTTGATTTCCTTTCTTAGAGATCGTCAGAAAAAAAGGGTTTTCAAAATGAATAAAAGATGTGGGTTTTCAAAACAATTCGGAGGGTTTGGCCTTCCTATTATTCAACGTGTCACAGGATTCTCTCTTCACTCCTACCTGGACACATGTGTGACCCATAAAAAGATGTTTATTATTGAAAGCAACTTCATAAAACCCTTTCTTGTGAGGCAGAGTCGAGACTCTCGATCACTCTGAACCCGAATTTCTTTCGATAAGGGATGGTTATTTCTCTCTCAACTTTTAAGGATGAGATTGTGTTCATATATGTGTCTAACTTCTTATGACTAGTATGTAGAATCTCTATGTCTTCTTAGCGCGTTGGATGCTGTCATTACAGAGAATAGTAAGTTGGAAAAGTAGGTTTTGTGGGTATATCTCTAGTAACCCCTCATGAGATGGAGTTGTATGTATCCTTTAGAATAAGTTTTGTGTGATTTTCTCAAGGACTAGCAAAGTCTAAGTGTGGGGGAATTTGATAGGTGTCATAAACACCTTCATTTATATCTATAGTTTATGCTTTCTTTGCTATTTTCTTGTGAATTATGTATCTTATGTGTGAGTTTGAGTTTATTAGGTACAATGGAGTCATTGGGAGCAAAAGAAGGAGAAATCATTCATTTGGAGCAAAAGTGGCAAAAAGATCAATTCACAGACGAGCTATACTTGGAGTCGGCTACATTACGCAAGAAAGAATAGGTTGTTATTTATCTGGACCTGATAAGCCATGTATGAGTTGGTAGCCCCTATCAGTCGACTGGGTGCCGACAGTAGTTTTGGTTCCTACATGGCCCTAAATCTAAGAGTCTCTCAATCATTTTCCCATCTAAAATTCATAAAAGTAAGGACTTGTGCGGCTGCTGTAAGAGTTCAATGGAGAAATACCACAGAGAAGTGAGGGTTGAATCGTTTAATTTCTTCTGCTAATGTTAAAGAAATTTAGAGGAGATTGAAATGGTTACTGTTCAGAGAGGAATTGATGTGCTGCCTAAGATAGAGTAGATGAAATTTCTGTGTAGTGTGGTGGTTCTATCGATGGTGAAGATTAATCTGAGATAGAGAAGGATTGGATCTGCTACTGTTGATAGAGGCAGAGATTTGAGAAATAGAGATGGGTTTTGCTGCTAATGGAAGATTAAAACATGGGTTTGTGCTTATATTCAAATCATAGAAGAATCATTAGAGTTAGGGTTCTATGAAACTTAGACTGTGAATTAGCAAGGGAAGAGATGAAGCCACTACTGTCGATTTAAGAAAGTGGAGGTGGAGATTCAAATGAAGAAGGTTATGTTGGAGATGGAAGGAACTGAGAAGAAGTACATGGCAGGTGGTCTTGTAACTGACACAGAGAAGGTGATCTGAGATTGAAGTTCAGACAGAGGAAATTGGTGAAGGTTATGACTGAGATGGTGAATGAATCCTTGTGTGTTTGAGAATGGGTTTGTCTTGCTTGTTGATTTACAGAGATTGAGATGATTCTGATATGGAATATGATACAGTGAACAAGAAGGTGTGAAGCTGTTTTAGATATATGTCTAGGTTGCTATTGTAGCTTGGAATGAAGATGCAGAAGAATACAAATGATGCAGCATCTATTGATGAAGAAATGTTGGTATGTTAAGTAGTGGTAGCTGTAGTTGCGGGAAATCCCACACTACACCCCTTACTCAATTTTGCTTAATTAATCCATTGAAAGATGTAAGATCAAGAATATTTATTGATTGAGTTCATGAAATATTTACACAGGAAAATAGAATTACACTTAGAAGTTAAGACACTCTTAAACTTTCTCTCTCCTAATGACTTGCTCAACCATTTCTCCAAAAAGATCCCCCCTTCAACAGACTCATTGTGCCCTTTATATAGGGTAATACATAATGGATGACAGCTAAACTATCCTTTATTTTCGGGAATGTCTCGCGAAGTGTCGCAAATGCACGAATATTTATTCTCGCGACACTTCTTAACTCTCCCGGGTTTTGTGTCTTCCGGTTGTTTTGGGTGTCGTTATTCATCGCGTCGTTTATTGCAGCTCCTGCGACTCCCTCGCGACACTGTCGTTTATTAATCCCGCGAGCCTTGTACGTTGCGATATTATGATCCTACAGTAGCAGTGAACTCACGGAGGCAGCTACTGAGTTTGTGCAGTTCAAGTTGTGTTGGTGGTTATTGCAATTGCAGCAGTGGTTGCAAGGATGGAGAACTGGTGCAGCTACAAATGCAGGACAAAGAATCTACAGGTGCAGAAGCTACAGGAAATGTGATGTGTATGCATTAGGAGAAGAAATGGCATTGCAACTGCAGTTGGAGGTTTGAACTGGTTGTCTTTGTTTGTGAGGTTGCAGTAGAAGGTCTTGATGGCTGTGAAAATGGTGATGTTTTGGCTTGAGTCTGTTGCAAGTGACTCAGAAAGGGTTCTCGTGTTGCTACTGAGGCATTGCAGCGGGTTGTGGCATTATGTAGTGGAGGAACTGTTACTACAAATGGTGTGTATGAATGGAAGTGGTGGGAATGTGTGTTAGAAGAAGTGGAAGTATGGCAACAAGATGGAAGACGTGATGTGCAGTCGATGGGGATGTATCTGATATCTGAACAAGAGAAGATATTGTTGCAGTTATGTATTTGGTTTGGTGGTGGTTGTCCGGTGGGATTCAGTTCAGAAATGGAGATTGTGAAGGCTCAAGCTGTTGCATATGTTAGCCATAGTCACAATGGTTGTGACAGAAGTGCAAGAAACAATGTTCTCGCTGCAATGGTTTGTTGTTGGAGAATACTGGGAGAAACTGATGCTGCTTGCATTTATTGGGATTGCGCCTTTAGTTTTGTGTTGTGAGCTTGGTGTTGATGTTCTTGAGTAACAAAAATAAGAGGCTTTTGAAGTGACTGAAAGATGCAGAAAATGGTGCAGCGAAGGTTTGTGTATGATGGACTGGAGCTGTTGATTTAGTGAGATGATGGTGCTATATTGATGGTTATGGGTCAAGTGCTGGAGCTGTTAGAATTGCAGAAACTGGAATTGCAGATGGAGAATGTTGCAGCGCTATTATGGCTATGACTGAGGTGGTGAAGCACAATCACTGTGCAACAGCAATCTCAAGCCTGTGCAAATGGCCTAGGCCAAGGTCACTCAGTTTCTACTCAGACACTGACTCATCTAAGTGACTGATTCAGAGATTTACATTGGGCTATTTTCACACAAGAATTTTATGGACTTGGAGGACTTATGGGCTTTGGAAGTTATGACCTAGGTTTGGAAAGAAGAGAAGTACAAAAGGAGAAAGTTTCTACTTCTTTTGGGGAGCACGTATTTTACTACTACTTGGAGCTTTGGAGAACGACGACTAGGGTTTGCTTTCATTTTTCATCTTCTTCATTTTTATTATTGATTATGATGAACTCAAAAGCTATGAGTAGCTAAACAAATAATATTGGTTATGGGATAAAGTTGATTTCTCAACATGATATTTGATTCAATGCATTAGTTTTGTCTCAATAATTTATTGTTTATGATTCATGGTTTATATTGTCATATGATTTGATTGTTTGTTTGGTTGAGCCCGGAATCAATCCGATGTGCATTCATTTCTAAAGCTATATTAGGGTTTTCAATACGAAAAAGTTGTTTATCCCTGATTCTAAGTAGCATAATTGTGGGTAGTGCTTGTAGTGATATATCCTACTAGTCACAAGTGAATCATAACCTTTATTAAAACAGATTAGTGATTTTACACGTTCGTTTGCATTGATTAGTCTTATTCCATAGAACTTAGTGTTTTTTGGGAGTTAAACTTAATTGCGCTTTTACACTTTAGGTTGCTTTCTAGAAAGAATTCACATATACATCTTTTAATGTGGTTGTGATGAAATCAGGGAATTAGCGGGATATTCTTACGATCAAGGTATCCTAGGACTTTTAGTAAATGAGAGATTAAAATACCAATTCTAGTTATTGATGAAAATACATGTTTGTGAATGATACAATCCTGTGACCAATATCTTCTTCTTATTGATTACTTTCATATTTTATTGCTTTCAATTATTTTTATTGTTTTTCTAAAACAAAAATTCTCCCCCTTGGTTCCTAAGAAACTGAAATTTTATAACAACAAAAGCCTTTCTGTGGGAACAAACTCTTTCTTACCACATACTTCATTTATTTTAGTTGAGTGAGAAAGTGAAATTATTTTGACGCATACGACAGCGATCAGCGAGTCTAACGCTGACACATGACTCTTTTAGCGACCGTGCTACCCCTGGGACTTTCTATTCCCAAAGTAATTTCCCACACGTATATTGGACCACTTATTCAGATTCATTAAAGGGATGGCTGCGTATATATGGAAAATGGAACTAGGACAACTAGCGCGGGCCAAATCTGGGACAACAAATCCAGGCCTTTGAGTATAATTACCAATCCCAATGATAGAGTCATTCCCTTCTTGACCATTAAGATTGTGACACGTATTGTCCAAAATTTGGACTAGCCCTGTTGGACTAGCTGTAGCAAAACAATATATAACCTAGATATATTGTTAACAAGGAGGCCAATTCCATGGCTCATTCCTTAGCAGCTTGTGCTGTTCAGAACCAACTGTTTAGTGAGGATTCTTCTTCTTAGTGTGAAAAAAAAAAAAAAAAAAAAAAAAAAAAAAAAAAAAACTTTCTGTGCGACAAATGGATAGGCAACAAAGATTGTCCAAATGCGGGATTGAGAGAAAAGGCGAGAGCGACATGATACTCCACACACTAATCTAGGGTCCCGACTCCCGAGGGCTGCCACCTCTTTTCTCACTTGTCCTCTTCTTTCTAGCAAATCCTACTAGACGCGGGAAAAAAACTTCGGTCAACCAACAACACCTAGACTGTGGTTTGCTTGCAGCTGATAGATAAATCTTTGTTCTTAAAGCAAACTTGATGCTCATCCCTCACCACCGGACTACTAGACTCACGCTCACCTTGACTTTGACCCACTCCTTCCCTATCTCTCTGCACACAACCACCACGGTAACACCCTTAATTTTTTTAAACACTCTCTTTATTTTAGAAGGCTATTATTGGGGCGTCACATTCCAATAGAGGGGCGTCACCTAATAGGACAAAAACGGGTCACCATAAGTAATTTCAAAAACCCCTTATCTAAACTAATTTTATAGTGACTAAATTACCCTCATTTAGATAGTGTTAACCATTTAACTAGATTAGCTAATCTAGTAGTATTAGTTATTAAATTAGATTAATGATTTTAATTCATAGTATGACATAGAAAATTGGAATTTATGTTTTGGTTTTTGGAAGGGAGAGTAAAAGGAAAAACGAGATTTTTTGAAAACCCTAGATTTTGAAGCAAGTGAGAAATTTGAGGAGGGTGAATGCATGCACGATCGAAAAACAAAATTTTACATACCTCTGATGGAGATCATGATTCACCTAACCAAAGATTGGATTTTTTTTGCCTTTTCAGAATGGATTACGGTTGGGTTTTTCCCTTCGTAATCAACCGTAAAACTAACTTACGGCTAGGTAATAATGAACTCCCAACCGTAACTGGGTAAAACTGGGAACACCTAATTATAAACCAGTTACCGTTAGGTTTTTGGTTTTTTTAAGTAAACCGTAAGTCTGACTTTTGGAAAATTTACGGTTAGATTTTATCTGGGCCCAACCGTAGAGTACTTACGGTTTTAACTAGACCCAACCGTAACTCCTATGTCCTGCGTTAAATTTTAATTTTTGATCTGAAATGGAGAAGGCGGTATATTCATTGCGAAGAAACAGATGGTGATGAGCTTAGTAACTCCACGTGGCCCAACCATGGAATCTTTAGCACTAACAAAATCCATTTAGGCAAGTGATTTGAACTTTACCTAATGACAGCCGTGGAATCTTTAGCACTAGTTTCCAAGAAAGAGATACCAAACTTATCTGTGAATGCCTACAGTCCATTAAGGATAAGGTAGAACCAAGTAACCGTTAGGATAATTAAAATCGAACCTAATAGCAATCGTTTACGGTTTGTATGGGAAAGCCTAAAATCTAGCCGTAAAGAGATTTGCAAAAATAAGGGAATACAGGATAATTTACGGTTAGGATTCTCAAAATCGCATCCAACCGTAAATTCATATCAAATAAAAATATCCAACAAATTTTACGGTTAGGAGTCCTTTATAATTCCTAACCGTAACAGACCCAGAGATTGGTTTACCCAACTATACCTCTGCAATCCTATTTTTCACATTAATTAGAATGAATCTAGACTAACAACAAATAAAAAGTAGGGTTGTCTTTATCTAACATAAACCATTCCTCTCGATCTATCTTGTTGTCCATAAGTTTGAAATTTCAGATCTTGGTTTGCCTGATTATATTGATGATGATGATGCTTAAAACTCCATGTGAGAAGAGGAACATATTTTGAATTAGGTTTTAGTTTAGTTTTTAGGTTTTTATTTTAAAAGGAGGGTAATTTAGATATTTGTTATTACATCAAGACACCCCATAACTAATATTTTAGTCATTAGGAATCTATGTGAAGCCCCTCTATTAGAATGTGACGCCCCAATAATAGGCTTCTTATTTTATCGTTAACAGTAACCTAGGAGGAACTAAAATAGGTTTCTACAACGGGAGGAGACAAGCTCTTAAATGACATTGCAAGTGGGATGGACTATGGAGAATCGAAAATGCTACTAGCGGCGGGAACAATGTGGAAGAGGGGAAAAGTTAGATAAGTAACTTTGGCTGGTGGTTTTCATTAAATGTTGAATTAAAGTCGAATCGAAAGAAACTGATATATAAATGTGAATATTGTTGTTGTTAGGAAAACATTTGGTTTGTTATCAATGTTTTGAAAACCGGCCCGGACGTCGAACCGGAAAAATTACTGGGTCAAGGGTCATTGGTTCAACCAGTGGTTCCACCCGGGTTCACTGGGTCAAATAAAAAACATACTCAAAGGATTAGAAATGTCAAAGATAATTTAGTGTTGGGAGAGATTGGGTCCTAGGGATGTGAGACGGTGAGGCCAGCGACTAATATTGTATGTCCTACAGATATCCTATCTTACGGCCTACATTTTTTCCCTTGCTAACTCCACCTAGTATTTACCCCTGTTTTTGCAACTCTTTGCATCTCGTCCCATTGAAGCCTCTGTAATAACCCATGTTTCTCACTTTGAATCTTGATTTCTCCCATGTTCTCACCTACCACACCTCTCTTCTTAACCTACATATTGTTAACTTCCGTGCCTCTATCATACCCACCACAATCTCCGTCTCCTTCAATTATAACCAGAAGAAATTGATGACTTATTTGTAAATTGCATCGAAGATTTACAAAAGAAAGGAGAAAATAAAGGAATTTGTTTATTTTATTAGAAGATTAACTTGTCTCTCTTGATCTGTAACCTTCTTCTATCATGGTGAATTTTTTTTTTTTTTTTTGGTTATGTCTTTCTATAAAATCTTTCTATGTTTGCATTGATCTTTTGATTGAACAAAAAAGATCAGTATTTCAAGTTGGAAAGTAGTGATTGAATGATCTTTCATTTTTTTTTTCATATAATTATTATTCGTTAATTTCTCGTATTTGTGTACCAGATCAAACCTGTAACATACCGGACTGGGTCGTACGATTCACTGTTCAGATCGCCCGAGTCACCCGGTTTATATAAAGTAGAGCGGTTTTTTATATATTTACTGGGTCAGTGATGAAACGGACCGGAAATATGACTGGGTCGCCGGTTCACTGGTCCGACCGTCCGGTCTGGTTTTCAGAACATTGTTTGTTATTTTAGGTCCGATTCCATATTGAGGTGGATTTCTTAATAAGAGTAAGAAATATACTGGGAAAGAGTTTAGTTTCCTAAATAGAGACTAATACTTGGTGGCCTAGTCGAAGAGGATTATGTTAGTAATAAGTCGGTCGATTAGTTACTAGTTAATCTTTTGTTATCGGTAAAATTACTAGTTTAATCTTTTGTTATCTGTAAAGTTACTTGTTTAATCTTTTTTATCGGTGAACTTACTTGTTTATTTTAGATTACTTTAATTATTATTTCTCTTCTTATTCTAATCTTTTTTCTGGTGTTTGCCAGCGCTGGTGTCAGTGTTCTCTCGCTCAAACTAACGTCAGCTTTTGGTCTTCCCAGATTGACGGTAACCTGGAACCCGACCCTTTTTGGTAATTTAGGTGGTACGTATTTTAATTTGTAGTTCCGTTCCCACCTGAGAGTCGCGAAACTATCATTATTTGGGTTCAGATCAATCAACATTAACTAGCGGAATCGGTGGAATCCAAAGAGTTCAATAGATAGAGATATACTGAGATATCGTGGCACTGAGGTGTGAAAATCGACAAGAAATTTTCACGTGCTTTTCTCTCGCTTCTAGTCTCTCTCCTGTTTTACTCTCCCTTGTATCTCCCTCCTCTCCTTCTTTTGTTCGCTGCAAGTTCATTCACACCATTGTAATGATTTGATGTGAAATTTCCAAATACCATAGTTATGGTTTTGTCTTCTTCAATTATCGGATAATAAGTAGAGTATGTTTCCTTTTTCAACAATAAAACTAAGAACCAAACATAAGAATCAATTTCTTAAAGCAACACCAAACAATCTGTTACCGAGAAACCTTTGGTCTTCAAAGGTGGTAATAGATCGATAGGCATAAACATCTCTAGTATCCATAAAAGAGCAAGTAACTCCACCTCAATTCTATAATGCAGCTCGAACTAGACCAGATTTATTTTTTGAAACATTGAATGTATTCAATTTGAATGTTACTAAAATTCCTAATTAGTGTGAAATTGGGCATTTAACAAATCGTTATACAGTTCTGTGATATTAATAATTTCAGCAACATGAAGTGGAATTATGCAGGATTACCAATTAAGTGATTGAAGATCAGAAGGAATATATATATATCCTGTTATAGGTTAGAAAAGGGTTTGTACTTCTTCCATTAATGTTATCCTCATATGAAATGCAGATTCATAAAACCATTGTAGGAGCAAAATATACAAGGAACATGTGTCCAAAGATTAGAGAAGGAGTATCATTGGTTATATACAATATTGTATAGGAAATAGTTCCACTTTTCTAGATCTTATCCTAACTAGTCAGCCCTAAGGGCACTATTGTAACTTGATATACATCCCTACCCTTTATAAGGGAAAGTGAGATATGTTTGTAGGGGGCCTTCTTCTTCTTCCCACAACCTAGAGCTTAACAAGAACCCTATTCCCTTTAATGGAGTTTGTATGTAAGTATGTAACACTTACGATCATAGTGAAACCCGTGGATGTAGGCTTCATTAATGGCCGAACCACGTAAAAATCCCTTGTGTTCATGTTTACTTTGATGCACTTTGCTTCTCACTTGTTGGTAGATCTTTATCTTAGGTGTTAGGTTTTATTAGGTGTGGTTTTTATATTTGTAGCAACTACATTCTGGCGCCGACTAAGGGGACCGAGAGTCTCAAATCTGTAGTTTATAACTTAGAAGTAGTTCCAGTGAAGTTGGTACTGATCTATTGACTACTGAGTGTTGAAGTGTGAAGGGTAAATGTGGAACTCGGGCTAAAGAAAGCTATCTTCAGACAGCAAACGGCGAAAAAAAAAAACATCAGTAGTTCTGTGTGGGTGAACCAGAGTTACATACAAAGAGAGAAAGCTTCAACAAAATCGGAAACAGAGATACTTCGCCGGAAAACAAACCTGAAACAGGACGAATCTTCTTCTCATCTATCCCTTATCTTGTTTGTTAACACTTGAATCAAAAAGTTATGAGTACAAGTTTTAAAAAGAAAAGCTTTCTATGAAAACTATGGTTTGTTCTTGAGCAAAAATTGGATTTTCTTTCAAACCATTTACTCGATTTCTGTTTTGATGTGAGATTTACTGTCAACAAAGCTCGTTTCGCAAACCCAATCAAGCTATTTTGAAAATATTGACTAACGAAATCTTTAATTGATTTGGGGGATTTTCTGATTTGTCTCTTCTCGACTATTCACCCAATTGATTTGTTGGTGCAGTGATTCTCTTAACAAATCATCGGGAGGTACAGGAAGGTAAAATTCGTGAAGTCATCAACAATTCAATCGAGTCTCATCAACTGAATTTCGAATGGGATCGTCACGGAACAAACTGCCACAATCGAACAAAGCTTTTATCAGCTTGTTCAGATCATCATCATTTTCACCTCGGATGATTCCAGAGCATAAACCGCCATCAACATCGGGTTCGGCTACTTCACTAGAATACATCTCGGGCTTGGTCACAAGAGTCAAACTCGGGACTTTATCGAATTCTGTTCTCTAAGTGATTAAAATTAGTGGAATCACAATCAAGCTAATCGGGTCTCGGCACTCAACTTCATCGAGACCAAACGTTACAGTTCAATCAAACATTGGTTGTTTTAATCATGTTGATTCATAGCATCAATCTCGGGTCTGGCCATCTCTGGGTTCATCGGCACATCTCTATTCAATGACCAATTCAACCAAGTCTGTTCATAGCATCAATGGGAATTGCAGCAACTCAGCTTCGTGTAATTCCACATCGGGGCGAATTAGTTAACTTACTCGGATCAAAATCATCTCGGGCCAGATCACATCGGGGCAACACTTAGCTCGGATCAAAATCATCTCGTACTCGAGTAACGGATCATATCGGCCATTCACCTGCAACACTTAGCTCGGGTCAGTTCATTGTATATCAGGGAAGGTGAACCATATCGTACATAGCAGTCACTTCAGGTCAACTCGCTTACAACTAGCTCGCTTCGGGAATTCAGCTCGAAAAAATTGAGTCGGTTCGTTCCAGAATAGCACACCTTCATCGGGACATTCATCTATAACAGGGAACATTCTTACCTCCTCAATTCTCATTCTGCGAGTTATTTTGATAAATGCTATCTAAAGTCTTCCTCATATAAGCCCGGTGAAAGAATGATTGGCCTAGTCAAGTGCAGCCCGCCTAAGAAAGCATGAATAGTTTCGCTTCAATATCTAAGAAAGTAAATCCGAGACGTTTGGCATGCAAATATGAATTTCCTTTACCACCTGTAGCTATGAATTACAAGTTTCCAAGATTGACATGATATCTGGTCATTGCAAAATGGTACTGAATGAGAAATACGAGAGATATTATAGGAGAAGATGATGTCTCACAATATAGTTTAGGAAGAGACCATCCATTATTATTCCTGGATTATCTACTATAAACCCTGACATTTCATTTATGTATTCTCCCTACGGCGTGATCGGATTAGGAATTGCATTTGAATCCTTAAAGAGACCAGTACAAATGTTGGGATTGTCACTGTAATCATTTATATTGAACATGTCATAATAGCCGTTTAAATAATTGAAATGCTTGATTCTTATATATAGTGTCAATGTACTTGAACGCATCGCTTGTCATGAAATTCCTATAGTGTTAATTTTATATCCTAACCAAGGCATCCATAATAATACCGTTTGTAGAGGTCATTTGAGATTTACTAACCTTGCTCATCCGAATTGTAAGTTGTAGGTACATCAATCAAGAAGCAGAATGATATTGACATTGTGAGCACGAGCCTCGGGCGATGACATAGACTCCCAGGGAGGGGCAACTCTGCTCATGGAGACGATACAACCCCCTCTGACCAAGCTGCCTTGGAAGTGTGGATCGCGTCGTAATGTGTAGCTGATATTTATTCTCAACTATCAGGAAAGAAAGCTAAGTACCGTCACTCTTAAACACTTAGCTCATTACAGTGCATATAACATCCGAATTCATTTGCCACGATAGTTTAAATTTTCAAATGCTAGTGAATAATCCAAACCAGATTCTGTTTAATGATTGTTAAAATCCACCAGCCAAAAGTTATTTCAAAGGCATTAATTAATAAAACTCTAGCTTGGTTTTGGAGGACGCAGATCATGTCATCAGCGACATAGTTGCAGTTTGGATGCTGAATATACAATTTGGCCTAAATTTACCTTGGATGCTCACTTGCCTGATTTCTTGTTGCAGAAAATGATGAAGAGAGAGTGAAATTTCTTTAATTATTTATAGAACTTCCAGCGAAATCAGCTCGATAAGAAGCCATCATGAATAATCACTTTGTTTCATCCGTCTCGGACCAAAATCACCTCTGGCCTCCTCCAGACAATCTTTATATCGGGTACCACCAGCTTGTGGTCACTACCCATCATTGGGAGAGGAACTGCACACACGATCAACTCGGACTCAAATGCACTTCTTGCATCGGACCACCTTGAATCGCCATCTCGGACATGATCACCTCAGGAATGCTCCAGACTCCATCTCTAACCAACGCCATACATGACAACTCAACGCCGAAGCTATATCGAGAGAGCCTCGCTAGAATCATGTAATTGGAAGGAAACATCTACCGAATGGAGGATGTCAACCCCATGGGTATTTACGAGTCGCAACAACATCAAGTACTTTTTTGACGCAAGAGTAAGGATCAAAGAAGAGCTGTCACTTGCAAAAGTGCAGGGCACGACACCAGCTATCGAAAAGCTAAGCATCACTTCTTTCAAAACTTAGTTTATTCAATACAGCGCGTATAACGTTCAAATTTATAGCACCAAAATTCTTGTGAATCATCCGAATTAGATTTTGTACATAACTGTTAAAACCTGCCTGACTTAAGACATTTTGAAAACCTTAAGTACTAAGTTTTCGGCCCGACTTTGGAGGAAATAGGTAACGTCGTCAATGGTACTGTTGTTATTAGGACGTCGAATATGCAATATGGCTTAGGTTTTTGCTCGTTGATGCAGAAAAATGATGATGGGAGTGAAATCTCGTTAGCTGTGTATGGAACCTTCAGCATAATTGCCACGGAGGAATGCTATTATGAACAATCACTTCGGATCAACCATCTTGGAGTTAGCCACACTAGTCTGCTCATGAAACATCATTGCGTTAAAGGAAGCTATCTTGGAATAAATAGTTCAGGTCAATCAACTCGGAACGCAACGAAGTCGTATCTCAAGCTACACCTATTCGCGCCAGATCACATCGGGGCACATACAATCCACTCGGATTCCAGCCAGAGACATCTGTGACCAACACGTATCGGGCATTCATCCTCTCCGGGCAATAACTGAGAACACTTCTCCTAACTAACACATCCCAGCACACAAAAGCTCGCAGTAATGCAGAAGTTCTCTCATGAATGGCACCAATGAAGTTCAGAGCATCTCCAGATATGACAAGTCAAGGATTTCCCAGACCATCTCTGGCCTCAGCCCTAGATGAGCTTGTCTTGAAACAACAAACTGGACGTCACACCTTTCTTCTCTTAACTTTTGATTCCCTTCGTTTACTACTTACATGACATGCTCTAATGAATATGTCCAGGCCGTAGGAATTCATTTAAGTAAACTTAGGAATTTAGCAAATAGCCCAGTATGTCATTGTCGCACATGCCTTTGTGCCTTGTTAAGTGTTTAAGTGCTGTTAGCATGCTGCTTATTTAGATGTGATAAAGGATATGTGGCATACAAGATTTCAATATACACTTGCACAGTATCGTAAATGCTGCCTAACATGATTTGTTTACGCTTGAAATGCTACCTCGTGATCCCTCCACGATGCTTTTTGTGCATTACATTCATTAGGCTGGTACCCACAGTTCCTGGGTTCATCATAATTTTCCTTATCAATTTAGTCATTGCGTTGTTATTAGGTAGACTGTAATGATGTAGTTCTACTAAGACTAGTTACGATTGAGATACTCATACCCATGTTTGAATTGAACGTCAAGATACCATCAATATTTTCTTAATACATTAAACGATCGGGTGTATGTCTAGATTGACCTTAGTATGTGACCAAGCAGCCTTAGGAATCTACTTGATAGGAATAAACCTAAACATTTTGATTGAGATTTGAAAATCGGCTCTGTATACGTAATCATCTTTATAAAAGTGAACTGTCGGAGTGCATGACTCTTCTTTTCCTCAGATTCACCCCACAGTTACTTTATTGGATCCACATGAAATTTGGAAGGTCGATGAGGAGACTCTAATGGCTTGGAGAATGTGCACAGTGAATGCACGACAGAATGATCCAGTTCGCTTAAGTATGCAAAATTCACTAGGATATGCCAGTCAGACTATGAGCGACAATCAGTCATCTCGGGACAAAGCAATGTACCTGCGCCTACTCGTGTCAGTTCGTATCGGGGCATATCCAATCTATTTCGGGTCTTAGCAGTGAACACTTCCTCGTTACGAAGGACCAACGAGATATCAGACCGATCACATTACCGATCCCAGCTTGCAAGGCTCATCAATTTACAAGCGACACCTAAGAAGGGGAGAATCCTTTCCCTCTTGTTTCTGGATCTTTAATTACTGATAGCTCAAGTAACATCTGAAAAAACTTTTGAGAAAATTCGAAAAAAAACCTCGGGAAATGGAGGCGAATACAGATGAATGCAGACATAATGATGTTTTTGAAATAACAACCAGCTTTTAACATGATACGTTTAGTTCCCTTAGCCAATTAAGCATGATAGATGAACTAACAAAATGATCATGTGCCTCGAGTTTTTAAATGGTTACAAGCTGACATACCTAGTATCATGTTATGTCTAGTAAAATTGCTAGAACCCGACACCATTCTCACATACATTTTTCATTCACTTGTGCATTCATTGATATGTCTAACATGATAATGGCACTTAGACAAGATGGCTTCCTATGCCATACCGGTATTGCATTTTGTTTCAATATGTTATCACTCGCGGCAGCATAACAATACTAATCTTTGTTAAAATTGAAGCAGGATGCATGGCTATCGTCTAGTATTCTTTGTAATTTCTAATTGTGGATGAACATCCCAGGTACTGGTTGAAACCATGTGGCGAATCCGACAGGGAACCTCGGGCGTAGTGAATTTCAGTTCTGAGCATTGCAATCAGTTCTCTTACCATGAAAACAAAGAGCTAAGCGTTTCTCATCTCAGAAATTTTATCTGGCGTGTCAGAATTAATTGAATGATGATGCAAATATGGTTTTTCAAGTCTCGAATCCGTATTTTTGAATGCTTAGCCATATAGAGTTGCATACGCCACAACTTAGCATACTGTGTCGTCATACACAAGTCAAATTCTTTTCATCGTATAACATGCTATGCCTGTTGTAGAAAACGCTTCTATGAAATGTTTTGAAATGATTTATCCTTGGGATCTTCCGTTCTCGGGTCATCCAATGGAATGGCCCAAGATGATCTAAATGTTTTGGTTCCGACCAGAGCGGTCGAATCAAGGTCACCACTACACGAGACTTTGGTGACTAAATAACCTGGGGGACGCCTTGGGTTGTTAATGTGATGTAAATTAACACGGGTCATTTCGTACTCGGGTCATCAAACGGAACGATCCGAGGTGATCTAAGAGCCCTGGACGGAGCCAGGAGCTATGCGTCTAATGGTCGTTTCGAACCCGGGGCGATGGCATTGTGCAAGTGTCGGGGCGACTTACATTAAGACAGGCTATTCGAACTCGGGGCGACGGCAGTGTGCAAGTGCCGAGGTAGCCTTAGGGCCCTGGTGGTTGGAAACCAGTGGCCGATTGTCGAGGCATGAGTACTCGACAGTCGAGCATACAACATTGCTCCCTGCACAAGTGGCCGAAATCACTTGCCCAAGATAGTTAATTGATAACTCCTTGGGGTATCGGGCCAATAGAATTTAGGAATGACCAAGTACCCTACCACTAGATCAAAATGACGGTGATGAGATACCTCAATCGGGACATGGCATTGGGCCCGATGACCCTCCCTGTTGAGTGAGTTCGACAGATATGGAATATTAACTAATTCCTACGTTGAAATGATTAGTATGACAGGAAAACATATGCGCTAAGACTATGAACGGTCATGCATAACTTTGGAGGTGGACTTCACTTTTCAAGGGCAGGTGGTACTTGAATGGTTCATTGGGAAACAACACCAATGAGGTCACCCACAGGGGCACGAGACGTATGTCGGTATCAGGGGCAACACAATGGCGACGACGGACCTACCGAGTTATCGGCGTATGAAAATTGAATAGCGTGCATACATCAAAGTTCGCAAGTCGCTGCGGCACTAGCAGAAATAGCCGATGGAAATCCAAACTATGCCAGGATAACACAAACTGAGCTAAATATCGCATGAAGGCTACATATAGGGGCACAGAAGCTAGACGAGAAAGAATAACTATCTTGGTTGCGACTACGGTTGGGAATTAGAAAAAAACAAAATCTACGGATCAAGATCAGAGAATTAAGGAGCCAACGACGTCACAGAGTCCCCTGAGTTTATACTAAAGGCTGCAGCAACGAACCGTACCGTATCGACATCTCTAGCAGCAACGAACCGTACCGTATCGACATCTCTAGCAGCAACGAAGGTCACGAGCAATGACACAGTTAAGTTACAAGGCGAATGATACGGACTTCATCGTCAACAACGAGCCAAGGCAGGGGCATGATTGTTGTCTCGAGACTACACAAATGAATATAGAAGAAACAAGCTAAGTATCTCTTATCTCCAAGGCTGCAGGTTGTTTTAGATAAAGGGGACATATCATCCATACATATCTGTTCATTATCGGCCACTACACAATCCCAACTGACCATTCGTTCAAACGGTGTGGAAACAAACATGTGTGCTTGGTAGCTCATATGGCAGATCCCTATCACATGCATTATCGCCAACATGACATTTTGCTATTGAATATTGTCGTAACAATCCCTCTGGCTATGTCGGAGCTTAAGTATTTTGTGTACAGATCGGGACGCATATCTTCGGGTGAGAATAAAGATGTGAAAGCTAAGGGCAAGAGCTAATATGGAGCACAATCGTTGTCTCGAGACTCCGCAAACGAATAGGGGCAAGTACGTGTGCTAGGAAGGTGCCGATGGTATTCCTTTGGCAGTCCCTTCAAAAACAATTGGGTAGTCACAACACTGCAAAAATGTTTTGGAGAAGCGGCGCATGAAAACCCTCATCTGATGAAGCAAATCGAGGATACCAATATCGTCAACTGGTTCACAAGACAGCTAAGTATCATCTATCTCGAGAAACTGTCTTATTTCGTGTACTTCAGTGGCTGTTCATTTGCGTAATCACAATGACTAAGGCACTTGGATATTCGGAAACCCGACATTCCATATTGATAACTTGAATTAGCCGTGCATGCACGCATTTCTACTCTGGATACATACTGTCTTGTTGACACATACCATGATCATGCTTAATGAACGACATTACAATAAGTGGAATAATCATTTACATCCCTACAGTTGCACGATAGCGATCTTGACCATGAAAATGCTGCATCTAGAAGACCCTTTCTATCGTATTAAGGATAAATGTAAACCTCTAGGGGCATAACGTGAACTCTATGCAAAATAGTCGAAACCAGCTAGACCCTAACAAGGCGCTAAAACTATAGCCTTATTCGAAATCGCGCCACGCATTAAATGTATTCTTTCGATTTATCTTTGTGAAAGCATGCTAGATTATTGAATTCGGATAACACTCAGGTTAAGTGACAGACCTAAGGCTGTCTTTTAACACCTTACATTGGCATCGTGTAATCTCTGAAATGTTTAAACTTGCAAGACATGGTAGAATCTTGTATTTGAATTTGAAATATTTGTGAGAATCTCGGCAATTACCAATTCTTTCCATGAGTAGCAGGAACCCTTGTTCATTTAGAGAACTTCAAATACAACAAGTCTCCAAGAGCTAATACTAACTAAACCAGGCAGAGTTTGAGCACTGACCACCAAGCCGTGATCGCAACAACTTTGAACATGTAGAATGCATGACCAGACTATCTCGGGGCTAATCAATTCGGGAGTATTGCACATAAAAGACTAGGAAGTCATCTCGAAGGAGGCTTCGATGATTACCAAGGGAGACAGATAGCTCGGGGCAAATGAAGTGATCAATAATTGTTAGCAGAGACGATCTAGTACGATCCTACGGAAGCAGAGTTACAAGGGACATTATGGCATGATAACAATCAACAACCATTGAACCAAGAGTCTCTTTGAAACTTCGCACAAGAATAGGGGCAAGTATGCATACTGCAGACGCAACTTGTATTCTTCTGCTCAGTTCCTTCAGCAACAATGTAAAGCTATGAAGCCCACGACAACGTTCACCCGATGCATTGCTAAGTCGAAGTTATCAACTTACCCAAACAAAGGACCCACAACGGAGGCAGACACCACCAGATTTGTATCAGAAAAGGAAGCCAATTAAAACCGAGAAGAGCGACCCAACATCAAAATTTCCCAACAAGAATGCAACATTGAAGCGATAGTCAGCAGCACCAAGAGAGCTTATCACCAAACTTGGACGCAGTTGAATAGTCTTTTCGAACCATGGACCCTCCGAATTCAGCTGTGTCGAATTCAACCCGAAGAGACATTCCGCACACCATCTTCAACAAGTATTAAAGCAGCTGTCCCAAAGAGAACTGTTACAAGACGAGATACAATCCTAAATCGAGCCAGGCGTATACCCAAGAATTTCAAGTTAATCGAAAGTGAATAATTCTTACAAGACGAGACACTTGACTCCGAGCCGATCATCTATAACAGCACGATTCGAACCCGCCTGTAATGTCGAGAAAAGTCAGAGCCGAGTACAGAGGAGATAAAAACACGACATCGAGTACAGTTAAAGCCTACAAACCAATCGAGAAGTACAACAAGATCGGGACCGAAAACAGTGAAGCGCCTAGCCATGAGGCGTGCTACTAGGAAGCCCATATTCAACAACCAACAGCCCGACGAAAAACCCAAGTCGCTACAGTCGACAGTCCACTGACAACCAGTTTGGATAACACAGAGAATCAGTAAGCCAAGGCCTGAAGCAAAAGCGACAACAACGTAGGCGCACTATACGAAGGATTGCTCTTCGACCAAACCTCAAGAAAAGGGGCATAAATGTAGGAGCAAAATATACAAGGAACATGTGTCCAAAGATTAGAGAAGGAGTATCATTGGTTAGATACAATATTGTATAGGAAATAGTTCCACTTTTCTAGATCTTATCCTAACTAGTCAGCCCTAAGGGCACTATTGTAACTTGATATACATCCCTACCCTTTATAAGGGAAAGTGAGATATGTTTGTAGGGGGCCTTCTTCTTATTCCCACAACCTAGAGCTTAACAAGAACCCTATTCCCTTTAATGGAGTTTGTATGTAAGTATGTAACACTTCCGATCATAGTGAAACCCGTGGATGTAGGCTTCATTAATGGCCGAACCACGTAAAAATCCCTTGTGTTCATGTTTACTTTGATGCACTTTGCTTCTCACTTGTTGGTAGATCTTTATCTTAGGTGTTAGGTTTTATTGGGTGTGGTTGTTATATTTTTAGAAACTACAACCATTATGAGAGTTAGCAAAAATGATCTAATTCCAATTTCTACAGGTTTTGTTAAGACTTGTAAGATATGCTTCAGGATATCGCTGATAACATCACTAATGAAATTTAGGATATTGGTTATTGAAAGATCTAGCAGGGAAGCTAAAGAGTGAAAATGAAAAACAGTAAAGAATTGATATGACGTGGCTTAAGTTTCTGATGAACTGTAATGCCACATAAGAGGACACGTAAGGAGGGAGGAGAGTAGGGAGTAGAAAAGCCAGGCGAATAGCATTTCCGTATTACGATCGACATTGAAGTCCCCCATTGATAAAAGTATTTTCCGGAAATATTACTTTGTCTACGGTAGTGATGCCTATGATTTGTAAAGCAGAAAGCAGTAACAACAGCAAGAAAGAGAGGAAACTAAAGGATTCATATTTTCCGACCAACAAAAAGGAAAGCATCCACCTGGTTAGTATTTTTTGGTACGAAGGAAACATATATATGACAGCCAGAAAGCAAATTTACATGATAAGTAAGTGCGAGGAATTAACAGACTATGGTGACTAGCAGTCATCTATAAGTCCCGTCCCTAGAAAGGACACAGAACGTGAGAATAACCCTGTAAAAACCTAGTCAGCGATAAGTCCCGTCCCTAGAAAGGACACAGAACGTGAGAATAACCCCGTAAAAACCTAGTCAGCGAAGGCAAATGACCAAAAAAGATGGGTGAACAATAATAGGTCTAGGAGGAGTCATAGACGCTTGAATACTTTCCCAGTAATTTTCTGAACTTCATCATAGATCTTGTTGACCTGTTGTTTCGCTTCTTTATCGGCCTTCTGCATGTAATAATGTTCTACACCCTTCTTAGCATTGGCAACCCGCTCCTCCAGGGATTTTGCGTCAACATCCATTTGTTCCTTCAACCTTTGGATCTCCGTTTCGGCGTTCCTAGTCAATCCTCTCTGCTTTGCTAACTCATCTTGAGATGTATTAAACTAACATTTAAGGTTTTGGAGCTCCTGCTCCAGACCTGAAGAAAGAGAAAAGAAAGGAAGCAATGATTCAGGTAGCAGTAATTGAAGCTTGGAAAACTAGCCCGTAAATCCGTGACTATTATAACACATCCCTTAAGTTGGAAACTCTTTTGACTTATCCGGACGCCTTCCTAACCAATACAGCTACTAACTCGAGAAAGAAAAACTGAACAATGGAAGGGGTATTGTGAGAAGACGAAAAATACCTACAATATTCGACGATTCCAAGGATCGCGTATTCTCGATCGTCTTCCACGATTCTCTACAATCGGTAAGTTCTCTTTGCTTATCCTCAAGTTCTTTGTGGAGCTCAGATACCTGGCGCTCGGACTCAACAGAATCCGCAGCTTGTTTGTTAGTTAGCTGGACCTGCCCTTGCTTCTTGGCTAATTGACTCTTTTTAGTGTCACATTCCGGAAGCACCTGTTGAAGACGTGCGTGGGTGGCAGCACACTTTTGCTTGTAGAAATGATAAAGAAAGTAGCAGTAATCCATCCACTGCGGAATCTGGTTTAAAACGGAGAGAACAGCTCAGGACTATAAGTACACTTATTTATCTCCATCGCCACGTGTACTAGCAGAGCCCACGTGGAGGCCATGTCCTAAAGAGGGATGACACATAGGGGCATCCATGGCGTCTAGTCAACGTGCCATCTGTCAAGACCAACAAATCGAAGATGAGGGAGCATCCAAAGTAGATGATCCCACGCAACACCAATGAGTTACTCTACCCCATCACGAGGTAAGATGTAATCAACGGTTGGGGATAGTCCAAGCGACACGAGACGTGACAAGGGAGGACCGACACCGCCCGGCACGGGTGGATAGCCCCAACCACTCGTATTTAATGCTGCTCAGAGGGCACGTGTCGGACGACCCACGAAGAAAGCGAGGATAGGTCAGCGTAACGAGCGTGGGTATTATAGAAGCCGCGGAGTGACAAGGAAGTCCGCGGACCGTGCACAGAGCACAAGAAGATAAGGTCTCCACAGCTCCTTGTTAGTGGACCCACTTGATTTAGTTATATATATGAATACCCTTTCCACAGAAAAGGGGGTCGAGAGTAGAACTAAGGAATAGGAGAGAGAATAGTGAGAAGTAAGTATGTGTTTATGGAGAATCTCTCCATAAACCACGTAATTCATCGTCTCCCTTACTTTTGTAACCGTTTACTTTATAGTGAATATCTCCGGATCCGTGGACGTAGGCCTTAGTGCCGAACCACGTAAACCATCGTCTCCTTTACCTTTAGTACTCGTATAGTTTCATTTACGTGTTCGTGTCTCAGATCTATCACTTTGGGGATGATGACGAGATCATGACAAACTCGCGGGGTTTGGAATCCATGAATCATCATCTACCTAGGCATATTATACTTTACTCGCACTTTAATGCATGTATTCAATTCATGTTAAGATTGTTTGTGATCACGCGGACTACACCTGATTTCCGTGTTCACAATTTGGCGCTAGAAACAGGGACCTTGTCCGGTAAAAGATTTATCTTTCCCCGTGACTTTATGGTAACTCAAAAATTTTGTTTAGAACGTAGGCGGATCTCTGTTTAAACTCACTTTTCACATGTATCCGTATTCTTTGTGCTATCTAACGGTGATCGGGCCTTTTACGAACTTTTAACTAGCGAGATCCGAGTTTGGGGCTATCTTTTCGCATATATTTACGTCTATTGTATTTTCTACCAACAAATGCGGGCATTGCGTAACCTTTAAACCAACAGATCTGGGTTTTAACTGATATTTCGAACATAATTTCCACCAAGAGATTTAGACTTTTTGCAAACAACAACCCATGGACCTTATCTCGGTTAAATCCGCATCCGTCTATGTTTTTCGTATTGTTCGCCAAACTAACACCTGAGTACACTCATTACCACTAGAAATCGAGCTTATGAAATCAAGTTTGAACTAACGGCTAACCCGTGGACTTTTTGTCTCGGTTTACCTCCATGTTCTCTGCATGAGAATATTGCAATGGAAAGGAACAAAGATGCCGGAAAGACAAAGGTACCTTCAAAAGAGGCGCATAGGACTACGCCAGTAGTAACAAGGAGCAAACAAAAGGGCGCGGGACTCACAGCCGGGGACAAGACGCAGAGTGGAGCGGAAAGCACATTCCTTTCAGATGCGGGCATCATCGCAATGGAAGCAAGAAAGGCCGCGGCGGCAAAGGCTGCTACACCTACCGAAGGAACTTCTCAAATGGTCGCCTCCAAAGTGACAAGCCTACAACCAGGGCCTACGGAACCTCGAGAAATAGTGTAAGAATCGGTAATCCAGTAACCCCCTATGGGATGCCGCAGACTAACGAGCAAAACGAACAAGCGCACGGAGGATCCTACGAAATGATAGAGCGGGTAGACAGAGATAGCAGTGGAAATCAACACTGCGGCCCCGAGGGACAAGCTCAGGTTCAGATAGGAACAAATCAAGCATCAAACCAGTCTGCGCAGTTTTTGGCGCAATTAGAAGAACTAAAACGGAATCAGCAGACATACGCGGACGCGGTGGCCTTACTAGCCCAAGAGAACCAGCAATTAAGAGAGAAGATCCTCCAAAGCGCGGAGCTAGAGAATCGCGGGACGAGGCTAACTCGGCGGGTACGAGAATAGAGACCAGGAGGATGATCCTCGAGAACACACCGCAATAGTCAACCAAAGAGGTGCGCGGAATAATAGAAGGCCCGACCCGGACTATCACCCGGACACGTCAGACTACTATGATGAGGAGGAGGCCACGACGTCAAAACCTACAAGGAAGGCACGGCCTTCCATTCAAGAAGAACACTGTTTGGCAATGGAGAGTCTCCGCGCAGAGATCAATCAAATCAAAACCAGACAGGAGGTGGAAGACTAGAACAGGTTATGAAGGAAGCCAACACCACCCCACTCGCACTGTGAGTTGGCCACCGCTATCATACCGCGAAGTGCCCGGTCCCATCCTTTGAGTGTTACGACGGATCCACCGATCCCGCTGCTCACCTACGATATTACAACAAGCAGTAATGGCAGATGGGACCACCACGAAGCTATACTTTGCAGATACTTCCCTTCAAGCCGAAAGGATCCGCGCTATCTTGGTTTGATAACCTCAAGCCTGGATGCATCAATTCGTATGATCAACTCACGGAAAAATTCTTGGCTACCTATATGTACAACAAGGTTGTAAACACAGGGGATGGACAAGCTCTTCTCACTTGCAATCAAATACAAGGAGTCCATTCGAGAATACACGGATAGGTGGCACAAGATATGTCAAGCCATAGGACATGTGGATCCCGTGGTGAGTATTAATTGTTACAAATGGGGACTTGACAGGATGAGCCCTTTGTTTGTTGAAATCCACGGTACCTCTCCAACCACAGAGGGAGATTTGAGGATAATCATCGAAAAACATGCAAGGTTGGAAGAAATTCAAAGACAGAACTGATCGTGTGTCAATCCGTCAAAAATAATTTCACTTTCTTACGCACTAAATTTAAATGAAGCACAAGGTAAGGAAGAGTTCGTATCCACAGAGAGGCAATTGTTGTTAAGTAATTTTCAGTTTCTAAAGTAACCCAAGGTATGTTTGTTGTTTAAGCAAATAAAAATAGTTGAAAGCAAAGTAAATAATTTGAGAAATCAATAAGGAGAAGATATTGGTCAAGGGATAGTATCATTCACAAACATGTATTTTCATCAATGATTAGAATTGGTATTTTAATCTCGTATTTATTAAAAGTCCTAGGATACCTTGATCGCAAGTATAACCCGTTAATTCCCTGTTTTCATCACAACCACATTAAAAGATGCATATGTGAATTCTTCGTAGAAAGCAACCTAAAGTGTAAAAGCACAATTAAGTTTAACTCCCTAAGAGCATTAAGTTTTATGGAATAAGACTCATCAATGCAAACGAATGTGTAAAAGCACTAGACGTTTTAACAAAAGTTATGATTCACTTGTGACTAGTAGGATATATCACTACAAGCTCTAACCACAATTATGCTACTTAGAATCAGGGATAAACAACTTTTTCGTATTGAAAACCCTAATATAGCTCTAGAGATGAATGCAAATCGGATTGATTCCGGACTCAACCTAACAAGTATTCAAATCTTATAACACTATTAATTGTGAATCACAAACAATAATTACTGAGACAAAACTAATTCATTGAATCAAAAGCATGTTGAGAAATCAACTTTTATCCCATAACCAATAAGATGTTTAGCTACTCATAGCTATGGAGTTCATCATCATCAATATTCAATAATAAAACAAGGAAGAAGAAGAACAAAACCAAACCCTAGAAGCGTAAAACAAAACGGCTCTCCAAAATTCCAAGAAAAGATGATATCCCATAAGTTGTAGAAGACCTTCCCTTTTATAGCTTTCCCCAACTTCTAAAATTAGGTCTAGTCCTCAAAGTCCATTAGGTGAGAATCCACCAAGCCCACAAGGATGAGAAACCCGTGTAGAAAATACGCCCCGAAAGTGGTCGCCGGAAATCTGGGATTGTGGCCGGAAATCGGCCGGAAAGTTGCCGGAAAACAGCTCCGGTGACCGGCAAAGTCCGCCCGGTCACCGGTCAACGGGTCGGATCGGGTCAACGGGTCCACTCGGCGAGTCAACTCGGCCAGGCCGAGTCAAACCGAGTCAGGGTAAACTGTCAGACAGGTCAGGTTCATGTCAGCTGAGTCGGGTCATTGTCAGCTATCTCTGGCTGACTGAGCTGAGTTGCCGGTGCCTTGAGCATCTGACAGCCATAATCGTGATGCACAATGATTGTGCTTGACCATGATGGCGCCTAAAAACCTTGTAATGCACAATCATTAGCTAGTTCATTTCAACCTCTCTGCAATTCCCTGCTGCTGCTTTAACACAATCCCATCTGAGACCACACTCCACCTGCAGTACCATGAAACTGTATTCCTGACCAGCCGATTTCAGGCATTCAACAACGCCACAGCTGCCTTCAGTTGCATACTTCTCCAGCCCAGGCCATTAGTACCAGCACCAATTCCATTGCAGTCAAACACTCTTCTCTTTCGTTCACAAACTCTGTAGCCGCAACCTGCATTTCAAACTCCATTTCAGTCCCTTGACCATCAACCACAGCTACAAAACCACAGACCAATTCCTCCATCTCAGTGAATTAACTCAGCACAATCTGCACTTCTGCGACACAGCCACAAAACCAAGCTCTTTATCTGAGCTGCTAAAAACAGCTTCAACCCACATATCTGCCATTCCCTGACCAACACAACATCTCAGATCAACACCAACCAGCCCACCTGCTACACCATCAATTCTCGCCACTTCTGCAGTCACTATGTATTCACCTACAGACTTTCAATTCCTCAGCTCAGCTGCACTATCACAGCTTTACCCTCTCAGCGCCATCAGAACCCATTTATGGTTCAAATTATCTGCCTTATAAGCCATTCACAGCAGCACTTCAACCCTGCAATGCCATCATTCCAGCATCATCTACAGCTCCAAGCATCAATCTCCAGCTTACACACTATCTCAGTTCTTCTCAGCTCCAGTAGCAGCTGTATCACTCAATCCTTGTAGCTTCATACCCTGCCATTACAGTCCCATAACTCCATCTTCACTGTTAGTAACTTGGTTCTCATTAGCTGCTATCTTCTGTTGCCGGCCACAACTCACACTATCCTGCACAGCCAATAGCTAAAGTACCAGCTCCCACTGCAACTCCACCAAGCTTATGCATACTTCCCTGAAATTCACATAATAACCAACTTCACTTAGCCACATTCCAGTTAACCCTCTCAACCTTTTGATCTCAGGCACCAAACCAAGTCCTCCATTGCTTGCTTCCCTGCAACCATTGCCAGTCCATTACCACTAATACTCGCACAATTACACAGTTCCAGAAGCAAAACCTCCACACTGTCATGACCAACTCCAACTCCCATTAACATCACAACATCTTCTCAAGCTCTCAGATTCAAATCTGAGCTCATAATTTCATTCCTTGCTGCTGAGCTTCACTTCAATCTAGTGCTTCAAGCTGGCGCCTCACCGATTAACCACCGTGACCACCCATCCTAATTACTCAGTCGAACAACCAACACACATCAGAACTCAATCTGAGTTCAAATCTGAGATCCAATTCCGTTCATGGATGCAACTCAACCAGACTTGCAATCACCCGAGACCCAAATCATCATCTCAGTCTTCAATCTTCCCTGGAATCAACCCACATCGATCTCAGCAACTGTGATCAAACCCATCTTCAATTCTTTCAGACATCAAACATTTGCTCCTCCCAGTTCATCACTGAAACCCTCACTTCACAGATTCGAACCATCAATTTCCCGATTCAACTTCTCGAACTCTTCCTCATGGCTTCAGATCCATCGTGGTAACAACATTCGCCATCGTTTCCTCTCATCTCTGAACTCCATGGCTGCCTCTCTAATTCTCAGGTGGTTCCAATCCTTTTCTCTCTCGATCTTCAGGTCAGCAGCTCTTCCTTCTCTTCGTCTCAATTTCTGAATCACAGCTACGAAAACCCATCTTATATTTTATCTTTTCTGCTTCAATTTCCTCCACAAAACTGCTTCGATCGAACCCTGAATTTCTCTCACACCAAACCCTAGCAGCCCACACACTCTCTGTGGTAGAACCCAAATGATTGAGAAATGAATTCTCATCCAATTCTATGATGTGTAGGAAGTGGACTTGATATTGGCACCCAAAGACGTATAAGGGCCACCTCCAATTATTTTGGCCTGTCGGTTCCAGATAACCGACAGCCTAATTCTCTATCCAACTGTCAGTTTTAGACAACTAACAATTCATTCTTCCGCTCCTTCGCCGCGTTTCAGCCTGCTCCACATATAGCTCGCCTGTGAACTGGTCGTTTTGCCTTTTACGCTCCAAATGGATGATTTCTTTCCTTTTGTTCTCGGTGACTCCATTGCACCTATAAAACTCAAAAGCACGCGTAAAATACATAATTCACAAGAAAAAATAGCAAAGAAAGCATAAACTCTATATAGTAAATACGGTGTATTCTACACCTATCAGATTCCCCCACACTTAGACTTTGCTAGTCCTCGAGCAAATCAAACAAAACAATAAAAATACAACAACTCCGTGTCGTCGAGGCTACGGTCACTTTTAGCATAAATAACAAGCCTTTAAACCCCTAGGTGTCCCTAGTGGACGAGTTATAGTCTCGTGAGGGTTTACTAGAGATATACCCACAAAACCTATTTTTCCAACTTACTAGTTCTCCGTAATGATAGTATCCAACGCGCTAAGAAGACATAGAGATTCTGCACACTAGTCATAAGAAGTTAGACACATAAATGAACATAATCTCATTCTTAAAAGTTGAGAGAGAGATAACCATACCTTCTCGACTAAAATTCGGGTTCGAAGTGATCAAAAGTCTCGACTCTGCCCACAAGAAAGGGTTTTATGATATTGCTCTCAATAATAAACAGCTCTTTATGGGTCACACATGTGTCCGAGGTTGGAATGAAGAGAGAATCTGCGACACGTTGAATGGTAGGAAGGCAAAACCCTCCGAATGTTTTGAAAACCCACATCTTTTATATATTTTTGAAAACCCATTTTTCTGACGATCTCTTCGAAAGGAAATCAACCATTTAACGAAGGTGGGAATATGCTTACTTACCTCGTTATCCGTTCGGCGTGCAGCTAGCACCACTCTCACAGCATCCATAGAAACGTCTTCGGTCTTCTATCGGTGTCTTCATCTTCGTCTTCGGTCTTCAACTCTTGATGATAACTCTAGAACCTCGTAGAATCTCGACAATATGATTCTTTCCTCAAATTCCTTGTCGCTTGAAACTTCATTATAGATATTCCTTCTTTCCATAGGCTTTATTGAAAGAATACAAAAAATAAAAACAAACTAAACAAACCCAATTTTTTTTTTATTTTTTTTTTCTTCTTCTTTTTTTTTTTATTTCTTTTTTTTTAATTTTTTTTAATTTTTTTTTTTTTTTTTTTTTGAATAACAAATAAAAATAAAACAAAATAAAAACATTTTCTCTTGTCTCTTTTTTTTTTTAATTTTTTTTTTTTTTTTTCAATTTTTTTTTTTTTTTTTTTTTTTTTTTTTTTGAGACAAGAGAAAACAAAATACAAATAAAATAAAAATGTAAGTACAATGCCATGGTATAAGTACTTTACCGCTTGAATCTTCACAACTTATATGTCTTGATATCATAGACTTCTCGAATTCTCATCCTTAATAATTTCCACTCTTGTATATTAGTCTTCAACTTATAAAAATTCTGCTCCCTATTTTGTTGCTTTACTCAAATCTGAAATCTGCCCATTTCTGTATTGTTGCTTGTAAACCTCGAACATGTTCAACTTTCCTTCGAATTTGTGATGCTCCTCTTGTTGATGATGATGGTGTTTCTATGGACCTGTTGGTGGAGAGATAAGGTGGATGGTGCTAACTGCGAACAAGATCACAAGTGGTATGTAAGTTAGCAACTCGATGTCACCAACATGGTTGATAAAAATAGCACTCAAGAGATCAAAATAGTGCTTCTATGGTGGGAAATTGGACAGCTCACCATTCTGCCCGGAATTTACGTACGGTGACACACACTCAAAAGCACAAATTTAGACAGTACAAAGAATTGAAGGTTGGTGCCTCACATTATGTAACATGGGTAGTCTCCACTATAGGGGATCCTTTGTTCTAATACCGAATTCAGCCTGCACCTTATTTGCCACTGGCATGGTTAAATCCAACTTTAACTCTCATACAATTAAGAAACCCGATCATGTTCTCTGTCATCTCTAAGTTAAGAGTCACTATTGTGAGATTCTCGATGTAATCTTAGCGACATGTATACTATGTGACTCTAAATAACTACAAGTTGGAGTTTTCTTATTCACTAGTTCACAAAAAAAGTTGAAAAATTGCAAAAATTTACAACATAAACCACTCCCCCACACTTAAACTTTACATTGTCCTCAATGTAAATTGAATCGTCCAAAGTAAGTCAAGGTGGGAAATCCTAATAAGAAATCAGCAAAAACAAAGTAAAAACAAAACAAGAAAAACTAAAAACAAGAAAAGAAATAAATACAAGACAAGAAATACTCATCCTTTGGGTTGCCTCCCAATTAGCGCTTGGTTTAAAGTCGTCAGCCCGACTAGCTCCTTGCTTTCTATGACTCCTCCAGAGGGAGCACATCCACAAAGTTAACTCCTTCCACCACTTCGGAAGTGAAATTCTCATAATATGGTTTCAACCGGTGCCCATTAACTTTAAGTTCTTTCCCGTAGCTATGCTACGAATTTCCACTTGCACCATGAGAAAACACATTAGTAACAATAAAAGGTCCGATCCATCGTGACCTTAGTTTACCCGGAAATAAATGCAAGCGAGAATTAAATAAAAGCACTTTCTGCCCTATGCAAAATTGTTTCCTAGAAATCATGTTATCATGAAATGCTTTCGTTTTTTCCTTATAAATGCGTGAACTTTCAAATGCATCATTGCGGAGCTCCTCTAGCTCTTGGAGTTGTAACTTCCTTTGCTTTCCAGCCCCATCCATCTCCATGTTGCATTGTTTAATAGCCCAAAACGCCTTATGCTCAATTTCCACGGGTAAGTGACAAGGTTTACCATACACAAGCCTAAAAGGAGACATCCCAATAGGTGTTTTATATGCGGTTCTATACGCCCACAAAGCATCATTAAGTCGCATGCTCCAATCCTTCCTTGTTGGGTTCACCGTCTTTTCTAGAATTGATTTCACCTCCCGGTTAGACACCTCGGCTTGTCCATTGGTTTGGGGATGATAAGGTGTTGCAATCTTATGCGACACATTGTACTTCCTTAACAAGCTTTGCAAGAACCTGTTTTTGAAGTGAGAACCCCCATCGCTAATTATCGCCCTTGGAATGCCAAACCTTGCAAATATATTAACTTGCACAAAATCTGAAACAACTTTAGAATCATTAGTTGGGGTGGCTTTAGCTTCCACCCATTTCGAGACATAATCAACCGCAAGTAAGATATAAAAATTCCCATGGGAGTTGACAAAAGGCCCCATAAAATCAATACCCCATACATCAAAAACTTCAATAAATTGAATAAAAGTTTGTGGCATTTGATTTCGGACACCTAGATTGCCGGTTCTTTGGCACCTATCACAAGTTGTACAAAATATATGCGCATCCTTAAACAAAGTTGGCCAATAAAAACCACTTTCAAGTACCTTGTGCGCGCAGTTCTCTTACTCCCAAAATGTCCTCCACAAGCATAAGAGTGACAAAAAGACAAGATAGAGTTAAATTCAGATTCGGGCACGCACCTTCGTATTACTTGGTCACTACCATGTTTCCATAAGTATGGATCATCCCATATGTATTGGTTCCCTAACCTCTTAAGTTTGTCCCTCTCAGCACGAGACAAGTTCTGTGGGATTTGTTTAGAAACTAAGTAATTGACAATATCGGCATACCATGGTTCTCCAAAGGCAATCGAGAAAAGTTGCTCATCCGGGAAACTTTCACGCAACGGGATAGTCTCCTTGTCCACAGCAAGTCGGCTCAAGTGATCCGCAACGGTGTTCTCAATCCCTTTCTTGTCTTTGATTTCAATATCAAACTCTTGCAAGAGTAAAATCCACCGTATGAGCCTCGGTTTCGCCTCTTTCTTTGTAAGCAAGTACTTAAGCGCTGCATGATCAGAAAAAACAACAACTTTTGTACCAATTAGATAAGAGCAAAACTTTTCCAAAGCAAAAACAATAGCTAATAACTCTTTTTCAGTGGTTGTGTAGTTTTGTTGAGCCTCATTTAACGTTCTAGAAGCATAATAGATAGCATGAGGAAGCCTCCCCACACGTTGCCCAAGCACCGCACCAACCGCATAATCACTAGCATCACACATGAGTTCAAACGGTTTACTCCAATCCGGTGGTTTAATGATAGGGGCTGAAATCAAAAGTTCTTTCAAACGATTGAATGCCGCCATACATTTCTCATCAAAGTTAAAAACCACATCTTTTTGCAATAAGTTACAAAGTGGTGATGCTATTTTGGAAAAGTCCTTGATGAATCTACGATAGAAACCTGCATGACCAAGAAAAGAGCGAATCTCCCTCACCGTAGTGGGAGGGGTTAGAGCACGAATAAGGTCTATCTTAGATTTATCGACTTCCAAACCTTTAGAAGATATTATATGGCCTAAAACTATGCCATGAGTTACCATGAAATGGCACTTCTCCCAATTTAGCACAAGATTTGTTTCAACACATCGTTCAAGGATTAGAGACAAATTGTTCAAGCAAAGGTCAAAAGAATCACCAAAGACACTAAAGTCATCCATGAACACTTCGATTATGTTTTCAACATATTCGAAAAGATACTCACCATACACCTTTGAAAAGTAGCCGGAGCATTGCATAAGCCAAAAGGCATCCTTCTATAAGCAAAAGTACCGAAAGGACAAGTGAAAGTGGTTTTCTCTTGGTCCTCCGGTGCTATCACAATCTGATTATAACCTGAATAGCCATCAAGAAAGCAATAGTAAGAGTGTCCAGCTAAACGTTCAAGCATTTGATCAATAAAAGGTAATGGAAAGTGATCTTTTCTAGTGGTGGCATTCAATTTTCTATAATCAATACAAACCCTCCAACCGGTTTGCATACGAGTTGGGACAAGTTCATTCTTATCATTCTCCACCACTGTCACACCCGATTTCTTTGGTACTACTTGTACCGGGCTTACCCACTTGCTATCGGATATGGGGTAGATAACACCCACTTCCAAAAGCTTGAGTATCTCCTTTTTCACAACTTCCATCATGGGAGGATTCAAACGACGTTGCGCGTCCCTTTTAGGCTTTGCATCATCCTCCAAACGAATTTTGTGCATACAAACGGCAGGGGCTAATACCCTTGATATCGGCAATTGTCCATCCTATGACCGTCTTGTACTTCCTTAGCACCCTTAGAAGTTTTTGCTCCTGTAAATCACTAAGCTTGTTAGAAACAATCACCGGTAACTCTTCATTATCACCCAAGTACAAGTACTTAAGGTGGTGGGGAAGAGGTTTAAATTCTAAAATCGGAGATTTAATAATTGAAGGTACAAGCTTTTCATCACTGCATGGTAAAGAAATAAAAGAGATATTATGAGTTTTCGGGCATTCTTGTAGTGAATTAAGATCACCAAGAGCTTCCTTGACTTCATTACCACACTCTACACCATTATCCATGGATGTAGTTAACACGGTTTCCAAAGCATCATCACCGTTTAATTCAAACATTTGTTGTGCCAATGTATCCATCACATCAATGGAGAAACAAGAGTGGACATCGCTAGGATATCTCATCGTCTCAAAAATGTTGAAACGTATTATTTCTCCATCAAACTCCATAGTTAGCGTTCCCTTATCCACATCAATTATGGTTTTCGCCGTTTTCATGAAAGGACGCCCAAGAAGCAATGGAAGAGATGAGTCCGGTGAACCTCCATCCATCTCTAACACACAAAAGTCCGCTGGAAATACAAGTTGATTAACCTGCACAAGAACATCCTCAACAATACCCATTGGGTAGACATTAGAGCGATCGGCTAATTGCAATACAATTTCAGCCTTTTTAAGAGGACCAAGATCAAGTGAATTATACATTGACGCAGGCATAACATTAACGGATGCGCCTAAATCCAACATAGCTTTGTTAAAAGTTTTGTTACCAATTGTGACGGGAATGTCAAAACTACCCGGATCCTTGCACTTAAGTGGGAGTTTGTGTTGTAAGATTGCCGAAGCATTCTCCCCCACACTAAGCACTTCATTACCTTTGAGCCTTTGTTTGTTGGTACACAAGTCCTTTAACACCTTTGCATACTTTGGAACTTGCTTGATAGCATCAATGAGTGGTATGTTCACATGGATCTTTTTAAGAACGTCTAAAATCTCCTTTTCGAGTTCCGCCTTCTTAGAACTTGCAAATCTGCGAGGAAAAGGTAAAGGAGGAACATAAGTAGAAACCGGAGTTTTAGAGTTAGGAATAGGTACCTCAGAAGTTTGGGGAGACTCCTCATTATTCTCCTCCAAAACAGGTTCCTTTGGTGTCTCCACCTTGCCCGAATCAGTAACTTCGGGTTGCACAAGTTGTGTACCGCTTCTCAACGTAATAGCATTGACACCCTCTTTTGGGTTAATAGGTTGAGAAGGGAGTTTCCCACTATTTTGCGCCTTCAATTGGTTCAACTCAATAGCCATGGAGCCCATTTGTGTTTGCAACTCCTTAATAGCACTCTTAGTCTCTTGTTGACTCTCTTTGAACATGATAGAAATACCTTGCATAAAAGTTTGAAGCTTTGCATCAATATCAGCACCTTGATTTTGCATTGATTGTTGTGCTTGAGGTTGCTGAAATTGTTGTCTCGGCTGGAATTGTTGTTGTTGAGGTTGAAATCCACTTGAAGAGTTGAAGGTAGGTTGTTGAATTGCACCTTGCTTGTTAGCATAGCTAAAATTGGGGTGATCTCTCCATCCCGGATTGTAAGTGTTGGAGTAAGGATCATACCGTCTTGGTTGATTTGGAAAGATCGCATTAGCTTGCTCGTCTTCATAAGATTGAGGAGAAGTTGGTATAACCGCGGATGCAACTTGTTGCAACATTGCTGTCATGTTACCCATTTGTTGACGAAGTTCCTCCACCTCGCTCACTTCACTCACCCTTCTTAGAATCACATCCGAACCACGACTCAAGAATTGTTGTGAGTTCGCTGCCATGTTTTCAATCAACTCCCTAGCTTGTGCCACCGTCTTGCTAACTAGTGCACCACCACCCGCAGCGTCAATAAGATTCCTATCACTTGATTGGAGTCCTTCATAGAAGTATTGGATGATCATAGCGTCACTAAATTGGTGGTGAGGGCAGCTTGCAACCAATCTCTTGTACCGTTCCCAACATTCATATAAGGATTCTCCCACGTTTTGCTTCATCCCACAAATTTCTTTGCGAATTTGAGTAGCCTTCGATGCAGGAAAATATCTCTCCAAAAGAGTTTCTTCAACCCATTCCATGTTGTGACACTTAGGAGGTAAATAGTACAACCAATCCTTAGCACTATCCATTAAAGAGAAACGGAAAACCTTCAACATTGCACCATCCGCCTCAACATTTCTTGGAAGCATAGCCGTGACAATGGTGTGGAAGTCCAAAAGATGTTTGTTAGGATCTTCATTCACCATGCCATGGAATTTTGGTAATTCTCTAAGCAACCCGGCTTTATCTCAAAAGTAGAGTTCGTTTGAATACACCTGTTGTGTATCAAGCCTATGAGAAGCTAAGTCCTTGAGTGAACGATTTGCATCACCCATTGCTTCTTCTTCTTGGTGTTGGAAAATCTCTTCTCCTACCTCTAACTCGTGCTCGTCAGTTTGTGTTTCGCCTTGGTTGGAGTATTGTGCCTTTTCGAGTAGCTATCCCGCACCTTGGATAATTCCAATCTTTAGTAGCCAGGATTGATACCGAAAACAATTCTAGCAAACAAGTGAGAAACAAGACGACAAACAAAAAGCAAAGATAAAAGCAGAAATTGTAAAAAGAAACTAAAAACTCAATAACAAGCCGTGTGCCTCCCCGGCAACGGCGCCAAAATTTGATCGTGTGTCAATCCGTCAAAAATAATTTCACTTTCTTATGCACTAAATTTAAATGAAGCACAAGGTAAGGAAGAGTTCGTATCCACAGAGAGGCAATTGTTGTTAAGTAATTTTCAGTTTCTAAAGTAACCCAAGGTATGTTTGTTGTTTAAGCAAATAAAAATAGTTGAAAGCAAAGTAAATAATTTGAGAAATCAATAAGGAGAAGATATTGGTCAAGGGATAGTATCATTCACAAACATGTATTTTCATCAATGATTAGAATTGGTATTTTAATCTCGTATTTATTAAAAGTCCTAGGATACCTTGATCGCAAGTATAACCCGTTAATTCCCTGTTTTCATCACAACCACATTAAAAGATGCATATGTGAATTCTTCGTAGAAAGCAACCTAAAGTGTAAAAGCACAATTAAGTTTAACTCCCTAAGAGCATTAAGTTTTATGGAATAAGACTCATCAATGCAAACGAATGTGTAAAAGCACTAGACGTTTTAACAAAAGTTATGATTCACTTGTGACTAGTAGGATATATCACTACAAGCTCTAACCACAATTATGCTACTTAGAATCGGGGATAAACAACTTTTTCGTATTGAAAACCCTAATATAGCTCTAGAGATGAATGCAAATCGGATTGATTAGGACTCAACCTAACAAGTATTCAAATCTTATAACACTATTAATTGTGAATCACAAACAATAATTCTTGAGACAAAACTAATTCATTGAATCAAAAGCATGTTGAGAAATCAACTTTTATCCCATAACCAATAAGATGTTTAGCTACTCATAGCTATGGAGTTCATCATCATCAATATTCAATAATAAAACAAGGAAGAAGAAGAACAAAACCAAACCCTAGAAGCGTAAAACAAAACGGCTCTCCAAAATTCCAAGAAAAGATGATATCCCATAAGTTGTAGAAGACCTTCCCTTTTATAGCTTTCCCCAACTTCTAAAATTAGGTCTAGTCCTCAAAGTCCATTAGGTGAGAATCCACCAAGCCCACAAGGATGAGAAACCCGTGTAGAAAATACGCCCCGAAAGTGGTCGCCGGAAATCTGGGATTGTGGCCGGAATCCGGCCGGAAAGTCGCCGGAAAACAGCTCCGGTGACCGGCAAAGTCCGCCCGGTCACCGGTCAACGGGTCAGATCGGGTCAACGGGTCCACTCGGCGAGTCAACTCGGCCAGGCCGAGTCAAACCGAGTCAGGGTAAACTGTCAGACAGGTCAGGTTCATGTCAGCTGAGTCGGGTCATTGTCAGCTATCTCTGGCTGACTGAGCTGAGTTGCCAGGCCTTGAGCATCTGCACAGGCCATAAGTGTGATGCACAATGATTGTGCTTCAGCCATGATGGCCGCCTAAAAACCTGTAATGCACAATCATTAGCTAGTTCATTTCAACCTCTCTGCAATTCCCTGCTGCTGCTTTAACACAATCCCATCTGAGACCACACTCCACCTGCAGTACCATGAAACTGTATTCCTGACTAGCCCATTTCAGGCATTCAACAACGCCACAGCTGCCTTCAGTTGCATACTTCTCCAGCCCAGGCCATTAGTACCAGCACCAATTCCATTGCAGTCAAACACTCTTCTGCTCAGTTCACAAACTCTGTAGCCGCAACCTACATTTCAAACTCCATTTCAGTCCCTTGACCATCAACCACAGCTACAAAACCACAGACCAATTCCTCCATCTCAGTGAATTAACTCAAAGACACCGCACTTCGCGACACGATGCCCACAAAACCAAGCTCTTTATCTGAGCTGCTAAAAACAGCTTCAACCCACATATCTGCCATTCCTTGACCAGCACAACATCTCAGATAAACACCAACCAGCCCACCTGCTACACCATCAATTCTCGCCACTTCTGCAGTCACTATGTATTCACCTACAGACTTTCAATTCCTCAGCTCAGCTGCACTATCACACTTTACCCTCTCAGCGCCATCAGAACCCATTTATGGTTCAAATTATCTGCCTTATAAGCCATTCACAGCAGCACTTCAACCCTGCAATGCCATCATTCCAGCATCATCTACAGCTCCAAGCATCAATCTCCAGCTTACACACTATCTCAGTTCTTCTCAGCTCCAGTAGCAGCTGTATCACTCAATCCTTGTAGCTTCATACCCTGCCATTACAGTCCCATAACTCCATCTTCACTGTTAGTAACTTGGTTCTCATTACCTGCTATCTTCTGTTGCCGGCCACAACTCACACTATCCTGCACATCCAATAGCTAAAGTACCAGCTCCCACTGCAACTCCACCAAGCTTATGCATACTTCCCTGAAATTCACATAATAACCAACTTCACTTAGCCACATTCCAGTTAACCCTCTCAACCTTTTGATCTCAGGCACCAAACCAAGTCCTCCATTGCTTGCTTCCCTGCAACCATTGCCAGTCCATTACCACTAATACTCGCACAATTACACAGTTCCAGAAGCAAAACCTCCACACTGTCATGACCAACTCCAACTCCCATTAACATCACAACATCTTCTCAAGCTCTCAGATTCAAATCTGAGCTCATAATTTCATTCCTTGCTGCAGCTTCACTTCAATCTAGTGCTTCAAACTGCTGCCTCACTGACAGAACCACCAGCAGCCACCCATCCTAATTACTCAGTCGAACAACCAACACACATCGAACTCAATCGAGTTCAAATCGAGATCCAATTCGTTCTGGCTGCAACTCAACCAGACTTGCAATCACCCGAGACCCAAATCATCATCTCAGTCTTCAATCTTCCCTGGAATCAACCCACATCGATCTCAGCAACTGTGATCAAACCCATCTTCAATTCTTTCAGACATCAAACATTTGCTCCTCCCAGTTCATCACTGAAACCCTCACTTCACAGATTCGAACCATCAATTTCCCGATTCAACTTCTCGAACTCTTCCTCATGGCTTCAGATCCATCGTGGTAACAACATTCGCCATCGTTTCCTCTCATCTCTGAACTCCATGGCTGCCTCTCTAATTCTCAGGTGGTTCCAATCCTTTTCTCTCTCGATCTTGGTCGTGACTCTTCCTTCTCTTCGTCTCAATTTCTGAATCACAGCTACGAAAACCCATCTTATATTTTATCTTTTCTGCTTCAATTTCCTCCACAAAACTGCTTCGATCGAACCCTGAATTTCTCTCACACAGAAACCCTAGCAGCCACACACTCTCTGTGGTAGAACCCAAATGATTGAGAAATGAATTCTCATCTGAATTCTATGATGTGTAGGAAGTGGACTTGATATTGGCACCCAGTACGTATAAGGGCCACCTCCAATTATTTTGGCACTGTCGGTTCCAGGATAACCGACAGCCTAATTCTCTATCCAACTGTCAGTTTTAGACAATCGACAATTCATTCTTCCGCTCCTTCGCCGCGTTTCAGCCTGCTCCACATATAGCTCGCCTGTGAACTGGTCGTTTTGCCTTTTACGCTCCAAATGGATGATTTCTTTCCTTTTGTTCTCGGTGACTCCATTGCACCTATAAAACTCAAAAGCACGCGTAAAATACATAATTCACAAGAAAAAATAGCAAAGAAAGCATAAACTCTATATAGTAAATACGGTGTATTCTACACCTATCAAGAACCCGAGAGCACAGGCTCAACGACCCCCACGGACCAATTCCGCGGAACTAGCGAACAGATCAAGCGAACGCCAAAAGGATCGGAAAGATGACCACAAAAGGGGTGGAAGAAAATTTGAAGACCGGGTCTACACAAAGCTGAATGCCAGCTACTCACGCATTTTAAAGGAGATCAAGGATCGTGAAGACTTAGACTGGCCTTGGTCTAAGGGGAAACAACCACCGGCCTCGGCAGAATCCAAAGAGTATTGCGATTTCCACTGCTTCTACGGGCACCCAACTGAGAAGTGCAAAAATCTTAAGATAGCGATACAAATTGATGCAGGGGATCTCAAAAAGTATATAGAAAAGGCTGGAACGGAGGACAGAACCAAACGCAGCAAACAGGTCCAATTGCCAGAGGGTAACCGTACACTGAACACTATATCCTGCTCGGAAAACAAAGAACCAACCCTAACCGCACAGATAGGGAAAAGACTGAGGAAGCAATTTGAAGACTATTGTGAGCTCTACAACTTAGACGGAAAAGAAGTGGAAGAGCACGAAGAATGGATGAACGCACCCCCAACCTTCGAGGCCGAGGACATTGAGGATGACATGGAAGATCACAACGACCCTTTGATCCTCACTCTGTCAATCGCAGGATGCAACATAAAGAAAATACTCATTGATGGAGGGAGCTCCGTAAACGTCCTGTTTCATGATACCTTCAAGCGTATGGAGCTTAATGACGAGCAACTCTTGACCTCGCACTACACCATCTACGGGTTCAATGGCATGGCTACGAAGCCTATCGGGGATATTATTTTGCAAGTAGACGCAGGTCCCATGAAAGTTAACGCCCGCTTTAGTGTGGTGAACACGCCTTCACCCTACAATGCCATTATTGGACGAAAATGGGTTCACAAACTTAAGGGAATCGCATCCACCTACCATCAATACCTTAGGTTTCCTACTCCTTTAGGGGTAATAGAAATCAAGGGTGATCAAGTTTCCGCAAAGGAATGCCAGGCAATGCAAATACGGCTCAACAATGAAGAAGATGAGAAAAGAAGAACCCGCAGGGCCCGGAACAAAGCAATATCCAAGGACAAAGCCATCGACGAATACTTGGAAGAGATCTCAGGAAAAAACTTGTCCAAGAGGAACTCCGTAGGGAACACGGAGGCATCAACATCAAATGCTAACCAGGGCGCTCTCGCAAACAAAGAATCTGAGCCTACCAAATAGCAATTAAAGAAAGTCCCCCACCTGGGGGAACCGAAGCCCACGTTTACATCCTTGGAGGCGGTGAAGGAAGTTAACATAGGGACGGAGCAGAACCCAAGAAAGATCAAGATAGGAACTCTAATGGGCGGAGAACGCGAAGCCTCACTAATAAAACTATTAAAGGAATACGCGGACATCTTCGCATGGAAACTATCTGATATGCCTAGAATAGACCCGAAGACAAAGTGCAACATGAGCCGCATTAAAACAGCACACCCCCACATACGACAAAAGATACGAAAGGTGGCTACAGAGTATCACAAAGCAGTAGAAACGGAACTGCGAAAGCTTTTGGAGGCCGGTTTTATAAAAGAAGTCAAATATCCTACTTGGATATCTAACATGGTAATAGTACCAAAGAAGAATGGAGGGGTCGAATCTGCATCGACTTCACCAACTTGAACAAAGCATGCCCCAAGGATAGTTATCCGTTACCCAAAGATTGATCGCCTAGTCGACGCAGAGAGAAGGATACGAAGAGTTATCATTCATGGACGGATACTCGGGTATAACCAACTATTTTTAACGTAAGAAGATCAAGAACATACAAGCATTTTACACACCCCACGGTCTCTATTGCTATGTAAGGATGCCTTTCGGACTCCGAAATGCGGGAGCAACGTACCAAAGGATGGTTGATGCTATTTTCAAGCCGTGGATTGGCAGGACCCTAGAGGTCTATGTTGACGATATGCTCGTCAAGAGCAGATTGACGAAGAACCACCACCAGGACCTGAGGGACATCTTCGAGGCTATCAGAGAACACAATATGAAGGTCAACCCGGAAAAATGCACGTTCGGAGTAACATCGGGAAAATTCCTTGGGTACCTGGTGACAAAAAGGGGCATTGAAGTAGATCCCGCAAAAATCCGAGCCATAGTAGACATGCCATCCCCAAAAACCCGAAAGAAGTACAAAAGCTCAATGGATCCCTAGCAGCCACCGGGAAGATTCATCTCAAGATCCTCGGATAGGTGCAAACTCTTTTTTAACATACTAAAAAAGGGGACGAAATTTGAGTGGACAGCAGAATGAGAAGAAGCTTTCCTAGGCGTCAAACAGTACCTAGCAGAGATCCCTATCCTTCAGAAACCAGACCCTGACGAAGTTTTGGCACTATACATTGCAGCAACAGACGATGCAGTAAGCGCAGTACTTGTCAGGACCCACACAAAGAAGGAGAAAACTCAGAACATATAAGGAGCAGGAAACTACCAAAGAAGAGGAGATGCAGACCTGAAAAAGACGAAGAGTTCTTCTCAGCAACCGCTAACTTGGCCTTAACCGAGGCCGGCTCGTAACGCAGCTTTGCCTCTTCCGCGTCCTGTCGTTTCTTACGCTTGCGGCACCCTTCACTCGCTATTTCCTCATCTTTAGCGGAGACCGAAGCTTCAACCCCCGAAAGCGTCTCTTCACAATGCCGGAGCTTCCCTTCTAGCTTGAGAGACTTAGCCTTGAAGAGCCGGTAAAGATGATGGTTACAATACTCACTCCTCATCATCTATCAATCAAAAAGGTAAATTAGTTCACAACACATTTAAGCAAAATCAGGGGTAGAAAGAGTAGGACAAACCACCAATAACCGCTGTTGGGGATAATTGTACTGGTACCCATCAGCAATGGCCATCATGCCAGCAACCGTAGGGGGAGGATCCACCACGAGATCAATCCCGTGGTCACAAGACTCTCGCCCCATCCTCGAGCTACCACCTCCTCCGGGGTTAGCTCCATATGCCGACGAGTAAACGAGTCCGAACTCTTTTCCCCTCAATCACGGGGCGGGGACGAGGCACGATAAGCAAGTTTTTCTTTTGCGACCACGCCAAAACAAAGCATCATCACCATCCGTGACCAAGGACCGCGTGAAGTCATCTGAGGGAGAGTCTAAGGACGTCCCACCAAGCGAGGCACCAGTAGTACTTAGCGCCAAAACCCCACCAGCAGTGGAGGAGGTGCCGACACAAACTTCGGGATGCACTGCCAAAACCCCAGCATCAGATCCACGTGTGGGGTCACCCCCGCAGCTATCCTTAAGGACATTCCAGTCATCACCATCGGGAAGCAGATTGAAGTCCGAGACAAGCCCCATAACTGTGGCCATGTCAAATGATTGCTCCCCGGATAAAACCCTACCAAAGGAAAACTCGCAAGAAGCATCCCCATCCTTGTCACCACTATCAAGAGCAATTTTCTTACCCTTGTCCCCAACATCCCCAGTACCCTTGTCCACAACATCCTTGTCACCACCATCCCCATCCTTGGTAGCCCCCTCAGCCTGATCATTACTACCACCACCAGTGGCCTGACCACCACCACCTCCACCAACGCTCCCACCGGCAATACTATCTACTTCTTGAATGGGCGGAGAAGTCTCAATTCGCTATTCCCCGTCGGAAACATCCTCATCACCACCCACGGGACTGTTCACATCCTCGAAGTGTGTAGAACCCTCGGTGGGAGAATTCGACGATTGCTTCGGATTGATCCTCTTGTCTCTACGCACCTACCACACATAATGATAAAAGAGCCATCTGCATCTCCTTTCCTTAGCATAATCAATATTATTCAAGAAAACGAAGGGGCATATATACATAGAAAACAAACAACACACCTTAGCAACATCAGTATTCTGCGAAAGAAGGTTAGCATCAGGGATATCTTCGTCTTCCGCGTCGTCAACATCGCGATTATAAGCAAAATCCATGCCTACAAAACTCATCGCCAAGGGTGAATGGGCATAACGAGCGGGAGAAGCTTTGCGATGAGGACCATCGCAGAGGGTCGCCAACCATGGGGTCCAGGGACCCAACCATAGGCCCACGGACCAACGACTTCAAGAACAGTGGCGAGACCATTCATAGTCATGATCACGCTTAATCCTCTCATCAGCCAGGAATAGGAAGACCCTCGGCACCAGGAACCCTCGCCATCTTGGAATCACTTACCTCACTCAAAAGTCGAACTTCCCCCTTAGCGAAGCAATGTTCCATGAGACTCACTGAGACCACGGTTTACGAGTATTCCTGTTAACGTAATCTCCAAAGGATTTGTTAAAATTCTCAGGATTATACCACCCTTTCTCCTTTTCTAATTTAGGGGCATAGCAAGTCATCATCGTTTGCCCCTTACTACGAAGATAGCATTCACGAAGATGGCGAAGATAGTTTCTGTCAAACTGTTGCACCCGCGATTATGACTTTTCTTGGCGAGATCGCGGCTAGACAAGACCCGGTAGTAGAAATCATCACCGGCTTTATACAAGGGTAACATCAAACCAGCCTCGAAAGCACCCACGGTCACAAGCAAATGAAAGGCATCATACTTGTAATTGGTAACCATCTCATAAGTTATATCTTTATCAGAGGCATAAAAACGAACTTGGAAGTGCTGAAGACCATGCTTCAATTTGAAGGCCTCAAGATCAATGTGTCGGAAGGTAAACTTCTTATTACCCAAAGGTAAAGGACGAAAAGTAACAGCAGAGTCTTCCTCGAAAGCATCTCCCGTAGTATCTTCTGCAGAACCCGCAGCCTTCTTCTTAGGAAGAACTATATCTCCCGAAGACTCTATCTCCGCAGCCTTTCTCTTCGAGGACAGAGTCTTAGTTGACTTACTCGAACTAGGCACAGGTGGATTAGTCCGCGGTGGAGGCTTGGAGCGGAGAGGCTGCACATTTAAAGGCTCGGTGCGCGGATTCTGCTGCTCAGGAGACTCACCTCTAGGGCGATTCACGGCATATTTACACCCCTGCGGTGGATCACCCCTTTTAAGCGAAGATCTCTGACCAAGGGACGAGGATGTTCGTCCATCCCGAGGATTATCCTGGGTAAGTGAAGGTGGGGCTCCACCCCTAGTATTGGAATCACTCCGAGGAGACCTGTGAGGACTCGACGGAGGAGTTTGGTAAGGGACCCGCGGATGGTCGGACATGTCTGCAGGCACAAACACGAATAAAAGTGCAAGTCAGAGGCAAGGGAGATCGAAAAGCAAGAAAATCTCAAGAACAACAGCAAACGTGAAGAAAACCCTAGATTTCATCTACAACTACTTAAACTCTCAAGCTATTATTCCAACTCAAAAGAAGAAAAATAAAATTAAAGCATGACCAATGAAACATACGACTCAGTGGCGTCAACTCTCAAATCCCAGGATATACATAAAATTAAATTCATCATCAACGCATCACCAGAAAATCAAGAACTCAACAGGGTTAGGCATGGTGATTAAACGGAATAAAAAATCATACCTGAACCTCAAAGAGTAAAGCAGCAGTAGCAACTAAGGTGGCAGCGACAGCAGCGACCGCAGTAGCAGCAGCAACAATGGTGTCAGAGGAAGTTAAGAAGATGAAGAAGACAAAAGAACAGAGAATAAAACAGAGAATGTGAATTAAATTCACATTCTCTCATTCTTCTCTTTTTATAAGACCAAGAGAAACCGTCCACTACCCAAAGGGCAGTTATGGCCGGATATGGGAAACGTGCACAATAAATGCAGGTAGCACCTTTTTAGGAGAAGTTATGAGGAGGGAGATAAAAACGTACCACACGATTCTTCTTCCAACAAAAGCTAAACGCCCAGTCACAAGAAGAGGGGCAAATTGTAAGTACACTTATTTATCTCCATCGCCACGTGTACTAGCAGAGCCCACGTGGAGGCCATGTCCTAAAGAGGGATGACACATAGGGGCATCCATGGCGTCTAGTCAACGTGCCATCTGTCAAGACCAACAGTCGAAGATGAGGGAGCATCCAAAGTAGATGATCCCACGCAACACCAATGAGTTACTCTACCCCATCACGAGGTAAGATGTAATCAACGGTTGGGGATAGTCCAACTGACACAGACGTGACAAGGGAGGACTGACACCGCCTGGCACGGACTGGATAGCCCCAACCACTCGTATTTAATGCTGCTCAGAGGGCACGTGTCAGACGACCCACGAAGAAAGCGAGGATAGGTCAGCGTAACGAGCGTGGGTATTATAGAAGCCGCGGAGTGACAAGGAAGTCCGCGGACCGTGCACAGAGCACAAGAAGATAAGGTCTCCACAGCTCCTTGTCAGTGGACCCACTTGATTTAGTTATATATATGAATACCCCTTCCACAGAAAAGGGGGTCGAGAGTAGAACTAAGGAATATGAGAGAGAATAGTGAGAAGTAAGTATGTGTTTATGGAGAATCTCTCCATAAACCACGTAATTCATCGTCTCCCTTACTTTTGTAACCGTTTACTTTATAGTGAATATCTCCGGATCCGTGGACGTAGGCCTTAGTGCCGAACCACGTAAACCATCGTCTCCTTTACCTTTAGTACTCGTATAGTTTAATTTACGTGTTCGTGTCTCAGATCTATCACTTTGGGGATGATGACGAGATCATGACAAACTCGCGGGGTTTGGAATCCATGAATCATCATCTACCTAGGCATACTATACTTTACTCGCACTTTAATGCATGTATTCAATTCATGTTAAGATTGTTTGTGATCACGCGGACTACACCTGATTTCCGTGTTCCCAAGGACATGTCATGTTATATGTTGAAATTCAAGCAGGGATAGAATCAGACATACTTACGGTATATATTGTGAACTGGGAATGACCGTCAACAAAAGTCTTCATTTCTTCCAGACCAATGTTCGGGACTTTAACAAAACTATGACTGGCATCAATTCTTTTCTCATTCATAAATGAATCACGGACAGCTTAGAAGGAGGATGATGAGTGCCAAATATTGCATATTTCTACACCTTTTTATTGGCATTTAACTCATCTTTTGTGCTCAGAAATCAGATATTATCCCAAATTCTGTATTTTCTCTGTTTTCAAGAATAAATATTTGTACTAATTAATTTTGTGTTTTTAGGGTAGTAAATAAAGCTCGGAGAAACTAAGGAGCCAAAAGAGCAGAAAATTGGAGACGAGCGTCTATGGAGCAGAAAGCCACAGCCCGCTCGCGCATCAGTTGCAAAGTAGCAACCCACTTGCAAAGACATGGGCTTGAGCAATCCAAGACCCGCCCCACAACCCGGATCCAAGCCCGTCCCATCCTGAGCCGTTAAGATTGGATCACCCATCCGCATCCAACGCTCGCTTCATCCTGTGCATCGTCCTTCGCTGCGTCCGCCCAACATCAAAACCACCAACCCCTTCACCCATCGACCAAACACTCCCCATCTTCATTTCTTTCTTCTTCTCCCGACAAAACCAAAGCTCTCCCATCCTTCCCCCGACCAAATTCTCAGAGCCACCTTCTTCTTCCCCAGCACCACAGCCACCAACACAACCACCAGCAGCCGCCTTCACCGCCTCCTAATGTCTCTCTATCTCCCTCATAGCTTCTGCACCCTAGAAGCTAAGTTTGAGATAGAAATAGTTAGGGTTAGGGTTTCGTAAACATTGAGGGAACATCAAATTAATGGAGATGCAAGGACGAATTAGCAGAGGGGACAACAATTCAGAGGATTTGGGTGAGTGGGTTTGCATTTAATTCCGAATTTGAGTGTAGAAGTGAAATTGGGGAATTTGCATGTATAAATAGGGATAAGCAGTGTGATGTAAAGAGCATGCCTGGATTAGCCAGTGCACCAAGATGTAGTTAATCTGTGTTTTAATTATCTTTAGTATGTTTTAATTCAATTGCTAGGGTGTAGATGAAACCCCTAATTTGATGTCAAGTTAATTAATCTTTGGTTTTGTTCTTGCTGTTTAATAATGTGTTAGGATTATTAGTTAACTGTTGAGCATATGAGCCTGTGATGAGTTGTACTGTAAGAAGACAACTCATACTAGGGGTGAGTTAGTGAAAAGTAGTTGATGAACATCCACCTAAGACCTTCAAGGGAAGGCACAAGAGCATAACCAGAGGTATATTTCCTTAGCATAAGATTAAAAGGTGAATTCAATCACCCTAGTACCCTTTAACTTTTGTTTACAGTCTATTCATCATACTTTCTGCCTTAGAATCACTACATAACAACATCTTGTCGTATTGACTCAAAACAAACCCTTGTGTGTTATACTTCTCACCTGAAATCAGTTAGTGAAGCTTTGAAATCAACCTTATACAACCCCAAATCTCTGTGGATCGACCTGTACTTGCCCTGCCTCCAATAGGCACTGTGCACTTGCAGTTATACCTGTAGGCAAAACACTTTTATCAGCCTACCAAGTTTTTGGCGCCGCTGCCGGGGATTTGGTAGTGTGCTGTTGTTGATGGGTGAAAACTACTCCTGCAGAATTTGGTAATTTGGGGTGTGGATGAGGAATGAATCTAAACCTTCAACAAATGCACTGCGCGGTGAGTGCTTGTAGATTCGAGAGATCAATCTGTGCAAGTCCGGACTAAACCAAGAAATGGCCGTTCCAGACTTGTTTCGGTCACAAAGTGAAGGAGATGGGGTTGATCTTAGGGAGGGAAGCGAAGAAGGTGTTGAGATTGTGAAGGTGTTGGCTTGCTTATGACTTGTAACAGAAAGATGAGCAAGCTTACGGTTGATGCAAGCGGGCTCTGAGTGTTTGAATACGGTTTTTGTATTAACACTTGGTTTCTGTCGTCTCAACTTGTGTTGTTCTGTTCCCCTGTTTTGAAATAGGGCGGAGAACCTATTTATACAAGTCATTGAGCCTCATTCACGTTTCTCGTGGGAAGTTGAGGTAGTGGAATGATGGAGTAGTGGAGTTGTGCGTTGGTGATACACGACCAGTCTTGCCCACTTCTCCTGTTCATCTCTAACCGTCCATGACTTCCTGACACGTTCTTGTGATGGCGCGTTGCACGTTGTAAACCGCCAGACCAATACCCCAGTATGTATCCCCCAGTTTGTGACATGATTGATGTATACGGAATGTGGATCGTGGATCCACGAAAGATAGCATGTAATCTTGAATTGAATAAGCTGCGTTATTCGGGAAGTCGATACTTGTGAAGTATCGTGTGTATTTTATGCGAGTATCGCATTGTGGTGTGGTAAGGTGATGGGTAATGACTCCTCACTAACCAAATAACTGACCAGGGTTGTATAACCAAGCTGGTGAAGTCGGACGGATGAGATGATGTTTGAGACATTCATCTGCGACCATTGATGAAATTAGGTTTTTTAAAGAGGTGCGCAAGCATTACTCTTCAGCTTGGTCGAAACCAAGCATGGGAAAGATTTTGGAGAGGACCGACCATACATGCGCATTGACGGCATGATGGTGTATGTGCCTGTATTCCGTTCCCTCATGAAAGCGCGATCTGGGCCACTCAATTTGACCGGCAAAGAGGAGTGGTCGAGATTGATTTTGCGATAGAAGTTTGATACCGCAAGAATCCGCGCGCCACACTCTTCCGGCGCGTTTTCCAAGACGACCTAACTTGGTCGGTCTTGGCCGGCTGGTTTGACGTGAAGATGGTAGGCTGATGTTCACGCCTATACCGACTATCCCATGAAAACGTGATCTAAGCCACTCAATTCGTCGGTGAAGTTGAGCGGTCGAGATCAATTTGCAATTTGGGAAGTGTAACCACGCATGTTTGGGCGGGCGTTTTGGATTAGCCGGGCATGATATGCCTTGGCCGGTGCATGAGGGGGTAGATGGGCCCACGGTGGTCATCTTGGTATGACCGGACCTGCTCGATCTGATCTGTGACCCTCCATTCGTGCCGGAGAAGATGGACGCGCGTGATGGCTTAAACCCTAATTTTGGCTTTCAAAGCCGTGCGACCATGCTCTTTCAGGCGGACAAATTTGTTGTAACCAATCATGTTTGGTTTTGACCGATTGGTCAAGTTTGTAGGCGGTCACATGGTGATTGTGTCGACATGCTCCGGGCCCTTTGAGTCTACATCTACACCCTCCATCTATACCTGCGAAGATGGATGGTTGAGACCGTTTTGCGGCACATGTAATATGCCGCAAACCCTAATTTAGGGTTTTCCGTCCATAATGCTTGGTATGGACGGTTTCTTGGCAAGCGAAGGCCAATGGTCGACCATGCGGGAAAAAATTTGTGTGTATTCCATACCGCTGGGGGTGATGGAATTGATCCGGGTCATCCAATCATGCTTGTGGAGTTGGATGACTGCAATCGAATCATATCCGGATCGATATGGTCGGTCTTGGGATGCTCAATCGGGCTAGTATAACACACCGAGAGGGGCTCAATCGGGCTAGTATAACACACCGAGAGGGCTCGGGCTAGTATAACACACCGAGAATCAACCTGTACGGGTATTTCGTACATGGTTTCATTATAGTGCTCGGAGGTTCGTGTTACTCTTACAGAGTAACACTCAGTCGTCATGCCACACTGATAATGAGTACTGGAAATACAAGGTTGATATGAAATTCATAGGAAGGGATTGTTGCTACATGCTCCATCCTGGAGGAATTTCATGTATTCACAGAATGGGATTGTTGCTACATGCTCCATTCTTGGTGAATTAAGTGAGGGAGTATCCAACACTTTATAAATGGCTTTATCTTTTACAAGATGTCAGCGCATGAGTTTTCCGGTTATTTACAAATTTAACCTTAAACAAAAATCCACCATCAACAGCTGTGTTGTTCACTTGTTTCATTTCACTGATTTTCAGTTCACCATTGTATATATGTACTTTGAATCTTTGTGTTTAGTCATTATTAATGTAACTTAGTTGTAATCATCTGTTAGTTTTTCATTTCTGCATCCTTTATTGCATTCCCTTATTGCATTGTGACATTGTTACATCTGTTAGTTTTCTTTTGTTCTTGTTTAACTCATCTGTAGCCTACATTCACAAGTTCTGCATCTCTGCATCATTTCCTTGTAGTGTAACTTAGTGTTTCAACCATCTGTTATATATTGTTGTTGCCTGCATCATAATCCTGAAAAAGAAAAAAAAATTCCTTAACATATTTGTTAGTTCCCCTTTTGTTTCTTTCTCAGTTCATTGGTTTGCACAGGCTGTAGCTCTAAGTTCATTCACATACCTGCATTATTTTTCTTTCAGTCCTTTTTGTTAGTTAGCCAAATTTTGCATCATTGTCCTATAGCATAAGCTGGTAGCAGCTTGTAGTTCAACTGTTTAACTTTAATCCATTTGTATATACACTGCATCTTATTTCAGAAGGTTAGTTGAATCTGTGTCTTGAACTCATATCAAGTTTGAGTTTGTTTTCATTCATAATTAGTTGTGCTCTGTAATTTAGGTTGTACATATTTTTTTTTTCATTATGTAGTATTTTAGCTGTAATTTTTCTTCCCATCTGTTTCATTGCTGTCACCGTTATAACTCAGTTATTTTGATCCATCTGTATATACTTTTCATCAACTCTCCGTAGTGCTAGCATTAGCACAGTTTGTTTATCAGTAATGTAACTTTACCTTTCATCACATGTTTTAGCATAACTTAGATTTAGTTTTCAGTATCTGTAGCTGTAACTTAGTATGCATCTTAGCCCTGTAAATACTAGTTAGTTGCATTACATATAAACTACAAAGCCGTAGTTTTAATTTTCAGTCATCCTATTTTTAGTATCTTTGTTAGTTAGTTTACTTTGCATCATCACCCTGTCTTCATTGTTTGTTTGAGGATTGCATACTTCGAGTCTTGACCGATTCAGTTGAGCCGCCAGTGCATGCTACACTCTTTGAGAAGCAAGAAAAGCGATAGAAGGAGCGAGAACACACGATTGCTATTGAGGCTAAAACCGGTTGGTCATTCTAGAACTTCATTATACTATATATTTGTATGAATGATAAACCACGATAGGCTGATAACCTAGCTGCTTAACGAAATGTTGTCCAAACCCTGCAACGTAGAGTATCTTTTTGAGCATTATCCTGTTATATCTGAGCAACATTTTTACATGCTTAAATTGTCATCTCTTTGGGTATGCTTCTCTCTACATAAGGACTGTTGATAATTGGATATATGCGTGCATAGTTTGACATCTGTGCTGCATAATTCCTTGCTCCCCTGAGTTGCATATTGCATGGTTGCCTAATAGCCCAAATTGATTGATGCTCTGCCTTGACTGATGCCCTTGTATGTTCCCTGAACCAGTGCTTACTGACCAATATCGAATCATTGCTTTCCTTGATGAATATGTGTATGATACACCATGCCTGCATGATAAACTTGAGTTTTGCAAAACCCTGAGCAGCCCCTGCAATTTATAGTATTCATGTGAGTGCTTCCTTGATAGCTGAATTACATTCATGCTAGCTGAATTTGCTCTATCTGTGTGCTGACCTGTATGCATATTGCCACTTCCATGAGCCTTGTCCTGAATGTATGCATAACTTGTTATTTGGCTAACCTGTGTTGAATGCTAGCCTTTGTTCACCTGATAAACTAGCTGTCCTGTGAATCTGTCAGCCATGATTGCATGATAAACCTCGCTACCTTGCTGAGTATTGCCCTGAAACCTGTGCCTTTGTGTAACCTGTGCACTGACAATTGGCTGAATTAGTTACATCTTCACTGTGAATCCTTGGCTTCAACAAAGCCTGTGCCTAACTCCAGCCCCTGTAGCTGTTGAGTTTGAGCTGCAACTTGGTTAACCAAGTTAGCTGCTAGCCCAGGTTGACATCAACTGAGATAGTTGACATCAACTGAGTGAGTTGACTTCATCTGCCCTGTACCTTAGCATGCTCTATTCTGTCAACCAAAGCTGTTGACACATCTGTGTGACTACCTGTGTTGGTTGCTAAGTCATATTTACTTGTGCAAACCTGCAAACCTGTTGACAGACCTTGTCTGACCTATCTGCCATGTACCATTGTGCATAAATCTGTGAAAATTAGAACATCAACTGACCCTGTTGACTTTGTCACCTCTATGCATGATCTCTGAATTTTGAGGCCAACTGACCTTGTTGACACTCTGTGGCATGTTGTAAAAAGCTAGCTTGTTGCTCATCTGTGCATCTGTGAATCATATCCATCTTTTGCATCTGCCCTGCATCTTTGCACATGATCTAGTAGCATGCTGACCTGTTGAATCTGATGTGCCATGCTCACCTGCAAGACTAGTTTCTTGTTGTGATAACCATTGTGAAACCCCTGCAACATCTTGGATCCATGCACATTCCCCTGTGATATATTGAGTAACATCTGTGCTATTTTACTGAGATTGACTCTGTGTGCATTCTCTGGCCTTGGAATCTCTCCTGTATTGCTCCCTGCAGTGTGAATTGCTTGGTTGTCTGATAGCCATAATTTGTTGATTGTTGCTCAGCCTTGGCTGATTACCATGAGTACTGGACTCTGTGTACACAGATGCTAGGTCCAACCTTTCAAATTTCATGAGCATTGTCTTCCTATATTGCCTGAGACTGAGGGTCACTTTTCATGAGCATTAGTTCTTTGAGTTGTGAATTTTGTGTATTGGCTGATCAGTATTGTATCCTTGCATTTGTGTGCAAAGTCATAGTCTGTGACATTTGAGTATACATTGGTGATGAATCTGTTGTTAGCTGTCTTTGCACTTGAATGACCATGAATCTCGAATCGCTGTCTCTATTCTCTAAGCTTCACCTGTGGCCTAGCTTGTGCACTTGTTGCTCATTTTTGGTGTTGTATAGTGTATGGCATGTATGTTAGGCTAATGTTGTTTTGTTTTGTGGCCAAATTGATTGCCTGGCATGATAGGATTTTGGGATGGCATTAGGGATGAAGAATCATCACATAGGTCAATTAGAGAGCTTGCGTATGGGCATGCTTCACAATATGAAACCCCCACAGATCATGATTTTAGGGAGTATTATGAACCTTCTCAGGGCCCTGAACTTGAATACACAGACCCTAATCATTATGCGCACATGTATCATCAACCTCCATGGGAGGTTGAACAAGGCTGTCCTCCAATGAACTCTTGTATGCAGTCAATAATGGAAAATCTTATGCTCATAGAGCAAAACAATGCTAGGTTTGAATTACAAGCACTGCATGATCATCCATATAGCAACATGTCTGAATTCCCCTTTGCTAGTGACCCTTGTGCACATCCATGTACTGAATATCCATATGAAGCGTGCATACCCACTGATGAAGACTCTCATTCCGTTGAACAGCTCAACATGATATTAAAAATGAACCTGATTCAATTACAAAGTGAAGAATGGAAGGAATCTCATGATAGGATGTTTGTTGTCCCTAATAAAATAAATTTTGAAAATAGTGTTTATATTCCTACTCATGCAACTAATACTGAATATGAACCTAATCTAGAGGTAAATGAGTACACTAGAAATGCTACAATTTTGAATAGGGAAATGCACTTTTGTTATGATGATGATGATGATGAATATGATATGTTAGAAGAGCATGTGTATGATGAAAATATGGTGGAACCTTTGGGTTCAGAGACATTAAGCTTCTCTACTGTGAACCTTATGAATGATGCTTCTTCTAATATTCAATCCATACATACATGTGATGTTGAATTGGGGTTTGAACAATTGTTCTGTGAAAGTGAGCATGTTATTCAACTTGCATCTGACCTAGGGATAGCTGAATTGTCTGTTGACACAGATGATTCAATGCATGTAACTGATGTGTCTAATTCTCGGCCTAGGTCACAGTGTGAAGTTTCTTGTGATCTCCCTATGCATGAAACTGAAGTTGTAGATGATGATTATGGACTGAGGCTTGTCGAAATGTTTTGTGAACATGAGCATGTTATAGCACTTGTAGATGACTTAGGGGATATTGATGTGATTGATAATGGTACTCTTGATATCACACATGTGAACAACTTAGACATGCCCAACTGCCTGCCTATGTCACAATCTGAGGGTCTTGCACCTAAACCAACTATTCTGAGAGTTCCTAATCTAGGCCTAGAGCTTTGTGCTTCCCAAGTCCTCTTGGACTATTTTGCATCAAAGTATAACACCTTTAAGGAGCCACAGTTGGAATGTGTATATCTGCCTATTCTTAACAAAACTCATTTTGAATTAGACCTTGTGCATGATGTACCTTTAAAAATGCAAGATTTTGTGCTCAAAAACACATCTGTTGACAAGTTTTGGTTTGAGGGAAAATCGTTCACATATGCAGTCTTACTTGCACTCTCATGTTATATATGTGTAAGGTTGTTCATGTTTCTGCATATATTCTTTTGGGTTGATCCTCAACTCTTTAGATTGTTGGTATATGGTGAATTTTTCTTGTATATAATCCAGTAGGTCTTGTTAAATCTTCTATCTTGAATCGGTTGAGCCTTCTTTTGTATATATTGAGCTAATCCGATATGATCTCCGCTGAGAATGTTGGATTCTAGCCTTGACTAATGAAGCTCTAACCTTGCTTCTGCCAACATACCGGTAATCTCTTCCCTTTTCTCTACTCAACATAGTTCTCTTGGTATGTGACTATTTAAATTCTTATCATATGTTGACACATTGAGGACAATGTTTGATTTAGGTTTGGGGGTGCATTTGTATATAGAGTTTTTAGTCTTTTATTTCAAAAAAAAAAAAAAAAAAAAAAATTCAAACTCTTTGTAAATATGTACATAAAAACCTCCAACTTTTAGAGATCTTAGAGTCACTAGCATGCTTCTAGCTATGTTTACATAGAGAGTCTGACCGAAATAACTGAATTTGGAAGTACTGGAGAACACAATCGGGTTTCTTAGTTGATTAGAGCATTAAAGTTGGATTTAACCATGCTGGGAGGGCGAATTAGGTCTTTGTATAGATATTCGGTAGTAGAATTGTGATCACCCATAGTGGAGGCTACCCATTTTTACATCAAGCGAGGCACCGACCTTCATTTTTGTGACTTTCTAGAAAATCTGTTAGAGTGTGTGTCACCGTACATCAATTCCGGGTAGGAATGGTGAGCTACCCAACTTCGCACCACTTTCAGCACTATTTTTGATCTCTTGAGTGCTAATTTTGTCAATCATGAGGGTGACGTTTAAAGATGAAAACTCCTTCTTGTAGTTCGATTTGCAGTTAGCATCACTCTCTCCCTCTCAACAACATCAACAGATCCATAGAAACACATCATCGTCGCAAAAGCGAGCAACATCGAATATTTGAAGATAAGTTGAAATAGTCCAAGGTTTACATGCAACAATTCAAGGAAAAGAAGATAAGATGAGAATTAGTGAAGTTTATGAAATCAAGACAATACATGTTTTAAGTTAAAAAAAAAAAAAAAAAAATTGAGTGATAGAGTCCTTCATCCATGGAGTTAGTAGTTTCATTGTTTTTATTGTTATTTTCATCTCATGTTAAAAAAAAAAATATATATATATATATATTTGTCAAGTTTTTGTGAAGTTCAGAAGTTCATCATCGACAGTTGAAGACCGAAGATTGAAGACGTTTCTATGGATGCTGAGAGAGTAATGTTAATTGCCGATCGGGTGAGAAGGTAAGTGAGTACTCCCATCCTTGCTAATGGTTGATTTCCTTTCTTAGAGATCATCAGAAAAGATTCTTTTTATCCACAACTCTGTGGAGTCTCCAGAAATTATTTCGGAAGGTTATCCTTCTCATCTTCAACGTGTGCAGGATTTCTCTCTTTATTCCTGCCTGCACACATAAGAGACTAAAAAAGCGATATTTTTGGGTGCAATTATCATAAAACCCTATTGGTGAGGCAGAAGTCGAGGCTTGTGATCACTCTCGAACCCGAATTCTTTCATATGGTATGGTTATTTCTCGCTCAACTCTTAAGGATGAGAATGCGTTCTTTGGTAGTTTTAACTTCGTGTTACTAGCATGCAGAAACTCTATGTCCTCATAGCTCCTTGGATGATTGAGACTCTTTTACACTCTGAAGTTGGAGAAGGTTTTGTGGGTACACCTCTGGTAAACCCTCACGAGACTACAACTCGTCCACTAGGGACACCTAGGGGTTTAAAGGCTTAGTGCATACGCTAAATGCATTCGAGAGACCAGCGACAGTGGTATAGTTATGACTTCTTAATTTCTGTTTCACTTGAGGATAAGTAAAATTCAGGTTTGGGGGTATTTGATGAGTGCCAAATATTGCATATTTCTACACCTTTTTATTGGCATTTAACTCATCTTTTGTGCTCAGAAATCAGATATTATCCCAAATTCTGTATTTTCTCTGTTTTCAAGAATAAATATTTGTACTAATTAATTTTGTGTTTTTAGGGTAGTAAATAAAGCTCGGAGAAACTAAGGAGCCAAAAGAGCAGAAAATTGGAGACGAGCGTCTATGGAGAAGAAAGTCACAGCCCGCGCGCGCATCAGTTGCAAAGTAGCATTCCACTTGCAAAGACATGGGCTTGAGCAATCCAAGACCCGGCCCACAACCCGGATCCAAGCCCGTCTCATCCTGAGCCGTTAAGATTGGATCACCCATCCGCATCCAACGCTCGCTTCATCCTGTGCATCGTCCTTCACTGCGTCCGCCCAACATCAAAACCACCAACCCCTTCACCCATCGACCAAACACTCCCCATCTTCATTTCTTTCTTCTTCTCCCGACAAAACCAAAGCTCTCCCATCCTTCCCCCGACCAAATTCTCAGATCCACCTTATTCTTCCCCAGCACCACAGCCACCAACACAACCACCACCAGCCGCCTTCACCGCCTCCTAATGTCTCTCTATCTCCCTCATAGCTTCTGCACCCTAGAAGCTAAGTTTGAGATAGAAAGAGTTAGGGTTAGGGTTTCGTAAACATTGAGGGAACATCAAATTAATGGAGATGCAGGGACGAATTAGCAGAGGGGACAACAATTCAGAGGATTTGGGTGAGTGGGTTTGCATTTAATTCCGAATTTGAGTGTAGAAGTGAAATTGGGGAATTTGCATGTATAAATAGGGATGAGCAGTGTGATGTAAAGAGCATGCCTGGATTAGCCAGTGCACCAAGCTGTAGTTAATCTGTGTTTTAATTATCTTTAGTATGTTTTAATTCAATTGCTTGGGTGTAGATGAAACCCCTAATTTGATGTCAAGTTAATTAATCTTTGGTTTTGTTCTTGCTGTTTAATAATGTGTTAGGATTATTAGTTAATTGTTGAGCATATGAGCCTGTGATGAGTTGTACTGTAAGAAGACAACTCATACTAGGGGTGAGTTAGTGAAAAGTAGTTGATGAACATCCACCTGAGACCTTCAAGGGAAGGCACAAGAGCATAACCAGAGGTATATTGCCTTACCATAAGATTAGAAGGTGAATTCAATCACCCTAGTACCCTTTAACTTTTGTTTACAATCTATTCATCATACTTTCTGCCTTAGAATCACTACATAACAACATCTTGTCGTATCGACTCAAAACAAACCCTTGTGTGTTATACTTCTCACCTGAAATCAGTTAGCGAAGCTTTGAAATCAACCTTATACAACCCCAAATCTCTGTGGATCGACCTGTACTTGCCCTGCCTCCAATAGGCACTGTGCACTTGCAGTTATACCTGTAGGCAAAACACTTTTATCAGCCTACCAGAGGACAAGCTCATTTTCTTGCACATTTCAGTTGACAATTTACCTCCGCCCTCTGTAGAAAGAGAGGAAAGCATTCCTCTTTTCGAGAACCATTCAAAAGCAGAAGCCTCATCATCCAATGGCATATGCTCATCCAATGGCATATGCTCACTATTCAATGAATGTGTAACGCTGAAAGACGAATTGAGAGCTCGGGCCGACGCTTTTCCCAACGAATATGATATGGTGAGAGTAAGTTTGTTAATCAAAAGGCCTCTCATATGGTTGTTTTTATCAAAAAACGCTAACTTATAAATAAATTGTTTTTCCAGTACTCTTTGGGTCGCAGCCAATACGAATTTAAGTACGGAAATGAGTTTTCGCACGGGGATTGCTATCGTATCTTGGTAGAAAGTACCTGATCATTCACCAAATATCATTAAGTGTTCAAGCGTGATTTAGTGAACTATTTTATGACTTTTCCTTCTATTTTATTTCATAGTACATGAATGTTTTTTTTAGACTCAATAAAACCGGTTCACGAATATGTATTCAGTCTATATTCCAAATTATTGGGATTTATAATCCATGCACCTAGGATTTAAAATATATTCTTTGAAAGATATGCTTCATGATTTGGTCATGGGATTTAGCCTAACATTTAGCTAGGAAGTTTTAAAGTGTATTTGTAGGTTTTAGACGTGGGATAATAATGCCTACAAAATAGGATTTTAGTTGGCCAAAGAGTCCCATCTTTATGTAAAGCATGCCTATTTAAAGGCTCTTTAAAGTTAATGAAAAATAGGCAGAGTGTTGTAGTAATGTAATCTCCATGTGAGTTTTGTGCAATCCGCTTGCTCTATTGTTGCAATCCGTTTGCGTAACAGTGGGTTTGACATCCTTCGTATGAGCTTAGTAGAAACAGGTTACCCGAAGCCTAGACATATCTTTTTGACCTTTCTTCGAAGGAGAAGTTATAAAACTCCTTCACACAGATACAGGAGATTACACGCTCATGAGAGAGGACCAATTTCTCCAAATAAGGTTGGAGTCTACAAATTTGAAAGTATCTAGATCAGAGGACCAAAGAACTACTATCATTTTAACATCTCGGAAGAATATGCACAGTGCATAAACATATGATCGGTTGATTCCTTGTCAGTGTTGCATAGAGGGCATAAATCACTTTCAATATCTATGCATATGTGAAGCAACATGTCTCTAGTTGGAGGTGAGTTATGAAAAGTAGCTCTTGAAAATTAAATATATTGATTATTTTTCCACACACAGATCGTGCAGATGATCAGCTATATATATTGATAACAAAGAAGAATCTAGAACTATATTTACTTGATTTCCAAGTCTTAAACTATGTTTAAGTTTCCTTAATACGCCCCCTCAAGTTAAGCGGCCATTGGTGGACGGTTAACTTGCTCCGGAAATCCGTATGACGAGCAGGTCCAAGACTCTTGGTGAAAATGTCAGCTAGATGATCTTTTGTATTGATAAAATGAACATCAAGTTGACGATGTGTGACCCTTTCTTGAAAAAAATGATAATCGATCTCAATGTGCTTAGTCCGCGCATGGAAACTGGATTAACTGTGAGGTATGTCGCTCGAAGATTGTCGCACCATAGGGTGGGTATGGCTGTAAAGATTCCTAATTCATGCAAAAGATATTGAATCCAAATAAGTTCTGCGGTAGTAGTAGCAAGGGCTTTATATTCGGCTTCGGTACTGGAACGTGATACCGTAGGTTGTTTGCGAGCACTCTCGATGCTGATAGAAGATTACCTCTTAAGAAGTAGTAACGAAACCATTCGGATACATAAACGATAGGGAGAAATGTCCAGAGTGCCAGTACGCAAGAAGCTATCAAATCGGGTGAGCAGTAGTCTGCAGAGCAACGTGGACCAATAATGGTATACCTCAGCGCATACATATAAAAGCAACAGGGAATTGCTCACCAATGCATACGAGTTTTCTCCATCTGAGAAAAATAATTTTAACCGTGTTACCCCAAAACATGAAACGTTTTAACTTCACCTCGATCGGGTATATAATGGATTTAGTTGACCAGCAAAAACATAGGCGTAATACTATCGTCTTAGTAGAAAACATTGGCGCTTAAACCTACCACTTGTGTCAACCAAGCCGAATTTTTCGAAGAGGTTACAATTGCCGACGGTATACTCCACCGATTCCGGATAAGAGAAACTAAGTTAATTCTGATCTTAGTTAGACTTATCGAAGTGAGGTTTCGGTTATTCAAGTCTAATCGAATGCCTTAACATGAAACGTTTTAACTTCACCTCGATCGGGTATATAATGGATTTGGTTGACCAGCAAAAACATAGGCGTAATACTATCGTCTTAGTAGAAACATTGGCGCTTAAACCTACCACTTGTGTCAACCAAGCTGAATTTGTCGAAGAGGTTACAATTTCCGACCGATATACTCCACCTCGACCGATGTTACCGTAGAAAATCACAATACGAATTGTCGATGCTGTAAAACCATTAAAATAATAATATATGTTTGGTGTACAGACTGTTGTAAATTTTGTTGTGCTAGTGTAAGAGAGAGCACGTGGACCTAAGAACATAAGGACGGGTCGTGCCAACCGAAACTTACAATTCCAGAATATAGACTAGATAGTTGTATACTTGGTTGTGACAATATTGTGAACGCTGTGTATACGTCACATCTACGGTGTAAGGCGTAATGTCCAGGACAATAAGTATTGTAAACGTTTTCATACAGCGTACTGTCCAGGACATCAAGTATTGTAAACTCTGTCATATACCGTATTGTCCCGTTGTCCAATAAAAATCAGGACAACGAGTCCAACGCCGAAACGCAAAGGAAATTTTAGACACGCGTGGTATTTACGAATTTGTCCGGGAGCGTAATGACCGAAGTCCCTTAGTTCGGAAATTTAATATTTCCGCCCCTTATTTTGTCAATCGCAATATAAGTGTCCCCCAACACGGTATTGCCCCAAATCATATTTACTTACAAACTGAGCAAAAAATTTAGATCTGGTTAAACTCAATTTAGAAAATAATTTTCCAGTTAGAGGAAGCAAATTTGTCATCGAATCTAAAAAATAAATAAATCGAGAAACGAAAACAGATGATTTGGGAACGAGCAATCGAGAAGATGAAACTCTTGAAAAAAAAATCGATTAGAAAATGGACTACAATTCAGTCTGTGAAGAAAAGAAAAAAGAGAAAATAAAAAAATAAGAGAATAGTTCACACGAAAAACAATATAATCTTGGAAAATATCTTAAAGTTAGAATGACAATTTAACCATTACTCAAATTTGTAAAGTACAAATTATATCCTATTAACATTAATAAATGCAATTATAAGAGACACATATATCTTTTAAGAGACGTATTTTAGTCCACGACCCATATAAGTGTCTCATACCATAAATATGAAGTGTAACAAAACAGGGGATATGGTGTAGTGTTGGTCCACGAAGCATCCACAACACAAGACACGCCTCACCAGTGTTTTATACATCGAGTCTGAGTTTAATTTTCGCCCCTGGGTATCAGTTCCTCCTCTCTTCTCACAATTGATCACTTTCAATGCTGCTGAAGAAAATTCCACATTAAAATATGGCGTCGATCTGAGTGATGGAGAGAAATCTTTTATACTGAGTTGCACTCCTGGTTATTAGTGTCAGTAATTCACGGAAATTTCCAGGTGGAAGAATACAACATCGACAGAGCAGCTCGACAAATGGGTCAGGATTAGTGTTCTCCAGGTCATCAAATGAATAAATCATCGGTTGAGCATCTGAAGGCTCATTTAGATTGCACACACGTGGAAGGAAATGATTACTTGTTTCCTTGTTCCGACCGAGCTACTTATGTAACTCCAGGTTATATAGACTTCTGGCGCCAACAACTTGACCGCTTGTATAACTTTGCGATGGATGTTAAGTCTCTAGTACGAGAGTTTACTTATGCTGACATGATCTCTGATCGACCAAGATTGAAGCATCTTTCTAGTGGTGGTAAAAGAAAAACGCCTCCAGAATGTTCGCAGGTAAGTATTCTCCTTATGATTTCAGCAAAGACATGATAATCGCATCCTAATTATTTTATTAAATTTATTGTAGGACAACCGTGTTTTGAGACCTCGAATTTAGGTAGACTTCTCAGAAGTGCAAGACAGCCCCCAAGGTGGAGAAGGCAGAAGTAGGAGGAATTATAGGATGATACCGAATAATATGCAGTCCCTAGTCGCTTCTTTGGTGAGTTGTTAATATTCCTTCTACCATGACTTTTCTTCGTCCGCATAATTAGGATCATGAAACCAATGTTTGTTGTTGTTCTAGAATTTTGCTCCATCAAGTATTGATGGTCTCCGTCTTGTTCAGCCAACAACTCATGAGTCCAGCGATGAAGATGAAGTTGATGTAAGTATTCCTTTGTATAATCAATCATGATACTTCTTGAATAAAATAATAAGGATTGTTGCTGATATATCCAGGAGGAGATTTTCGTGGAAAACTAACACGGACATTCTGTTCATTCGTCTTCGAATGGTGGTGAAAAAGAGAACCTTCAAGAATCGAGACCGAATGAAGGTAATGATGCTCCCAATATTGATGCCGACCATATTAATCCTTCGAACGATTTGGAAACCCCTCAAGTAAGTATCCATTTTGTATTATCTTCATAGAAGTATAATATTGCTGATTTGTGAAGGAATGAATGAGAATCCATACGAATGAATGAAAAAATTTAGTGAAATACGTCATCAAAAAATTTCAGAACTCAGTCTTCTAGCGAAAATGCTGTAGAATCTTCGTGCGATGTCGGAATTTGGCGATCTACCCATGTTTTCTCATGCCCAGGAAATTTACAAGCTTTGTTCAAAGAAGCTTTTTGAGTTTTGGTAATTATTAGGGGTCGAAATCGGCGAAACAGTAAACTTCCAGGAGACCTTCAGAAAATTTTCAGCTGGCATGTAGTCCAATATTTTGGTCACATATCTTCGCTCATTTATGCAATTGCTATGAAATTTTTATATGTTGTAGAGAACATCCATACGAAGAGAATGGTATATGACTCAACCTTAGATTCGTTATCAATTGCTCCGAGTTCGTTATCTTATACTAGGCAGTATAAAATCTCATCAGACGAGCTTGTTGAAAAACGTGTTTTATGACTTTCACACTATTTGCTCATGTCTTGGACGTATAGTAAAGAAATTAGATAATGTTAGTTCACTTACATGTTGGATTTTATGATTGACTTTGGTTTTCATGCTTTAATCTCATGTAATCTTCGTATTAGGTGCCAAATGCCGAAGTTGAGAATAATGGAACCAATGATGACAATTTGAACAATATGGCGAATCAAAATGGAGGCGTTACCAGCTCTGCACTTCAGGGTCATGAGAATGTTGCTACTGAAGTTGTTGAAGAGAATGATGCTCAAGTTGCTATTGTTTCAGAGACTGAGGGAACCGAAGCTATGGTGGAAGGAACTACTCTTGCTCCATCGGTGGAAGAGATTACTCCAGATATAGGAGAAGCTGCTGAGAATCGCATAGTGGTGCATAAATACTCTACTGCAGGGATTACCTTTGTTCCTCCATTTGGTGAGTTACTCCCGTACCATGAGCGAGTTGGTGGATTCAGCGTTCCTATTGCATATGCAGGAATGTATGAAGAAATATGGAAGAGATATGGGCATATTGTCGTCACCACAGACCCAAGAAGAAGTTATTTCTCAACTAATCAAGTAGGAGCTCTCTTACGGGTTATAGATGACATACGAACCAGGGTAGACGCACTGTTACTCTAGATGTACTCTTTGATTGGGAGTACAATTTGGAGCATTCTGAGAGACTTGGCTTTAATGTGGGATGGCTTCGTGAAAGAATTGAAGCCATTAAAGAAGCAGTCGAGAAGAATATACCTATGAAAAGTGATGTTGTGATGAAGAAGGAGGCTGAGATTGCTAGATTGACCAAAGAGTTGGAGTCGGCCAAGGTAGCTTTACAAGTCTTGAAAGCTGCAGAAGAAAAGAAATCTTACTTTGTTGATTTCCTTTAGTTTATTTTCCATAATCTCTTGAACCTTGAACTTCTAAGAGATGTGAGGTTTAATTTTGGTTTTGATTTTTTGATTGATTTTGGATAAGTGAATGACTGAGGATTTTCTTTTAGATTTGATAGAGATTTTTCTTTAAATAAAAGAACTTTGATAAATTGCCGAATTCAAATACTGAATGCAAGTATTGCAAACATTTTGGAGGAATTGAAAATATAGGTGAAAGAAAATCCTAAAACGCAAATATTGGGTGTTTCAAGCGTTCGTGTCTTGAACACCTTAGGACGATGAATGTTTCAGGCGCCAAAGGCTTTTAGCTAATTTTCATGAATTACTGGCACACTCGTCTTGCCCTTCATATCATCCAATTTTTAGTATCCTCCAACTGCTGACTTAGCAATCATAAAAGGCGCTTCCCAGTTAGAGCTCTTTGTGGAATGGAGATTATGTTTAGTTACCTTGAGAACTAAATATCCTTTATGAAATTTGTTAGGCTTGGTTGCTCGTGCCCTGAATATCTTCTGTTGGTTCGGAATTCCTCGTACAGTAGGATCCCATGTTTGTGGAGCTTTCCAATCCTGCGGTACATGTGGACACTCACGCAAGGGAGAGTACCTAGGATATTGATTGTCGTGCTCGGTCACTATTCTAGCAATGACTGTGTTAGTGAGATGCTGGATTCGGAGAGGCTCTGCGTCTAACCACTTGGTGAAATATTGCTGAGGCGAGATTAACCATTCATAACGTTTGGTGATAGCCAGGTTATGAGTAAAATTGAGTCCCCAGACCAGGGTAGCATATTTGAAAGTTGATAATATGGACGCATGAGGGGGAATAAGACTTTCCTGAGTATGAAATCTTTTGACGAACTCGTGAGCGCTTTCTTCAGGTTTTTGTATAAGTTCCATTAAGGCTTCAACTTTCCCCAGATACTCGAATGATGGATCGTCCTCTATTTCTTCTGAATCAGAACTTTCTTCTTCAATAGAGAAATGTGCAACTGAAGGTGTTGTGGTTACCTTTCTAGCATGAATCCACGTCCGCCCGAGGATCATGTCATATCCTGGATCTTCTC